>JANCMC010033613.1:18662750-18743446 GCA_024363005.1 Charaxes varanes | reverse complement strand
TATAATTATTATTATTCTTCTTAGAGATTCGAAGACATGTTTCTTTTTAATTATATCGCCGCGGCCCAGAATGTGGCCGCATTGACCGATCCATTAGAAACAATCAATGGATCTTCTACACGTGCACGCTGAAGGATTATTTTATTATTAACAAAGCTATAATTCAAGATGTGTCAACAGTACCGTGCCGACCCAAGACGACCCTTTTACTCCCTACAATACAAAGTTGTGATCACAGTATACAGTAATAACACACTTAGCAGGGAAATGAATAGGCTCTGCGTAAGACTTTCTCTGTGTGGTAACCTACAATAGCACCATTACAATGCCATGGTAATTATCAGATGGGACTGCGATAGTAATAACTTCTTTTGTGGGTGTTTAATTATTTATTTGTTCCATCGATACGCGATGGGATTTGATTCATTGATATCAGTTTCGTATTACGCTAGCTTTTGATTGCTCGGAAATTATTTTGTGAGTGTATTTACAATCAATTTTAAACCAAGGACATGACACTAAAGCAGGTGTTGAAGTAGTGTCGCAAGGAAAGGACTGAGTGCATGTTTCCTGCTGACATGACAAGTGTTGTAAACAATGAAATATACTTTGTTATATTGATCGTTAAAAGCAGAAACTATAATACATCTTAAACACATTTCACATATATACAAGGTTGCGTGCTTTGTAATATAAAACTACGAACTTATAAGTTAAATGTTAACGGATGTTTCTCGCGCGCTCTCTAAATGATAATTGTTAGGAAAAAGTTCAATTAGACGTGAAGGCTTTTAACTGCCGTAACTTGTTTTTTTAACTCTGACCCTAATATTTATCGGCACGTGCCTATTTTTAATTTAAAACTAAAAGCTTTTTTCGGGTATCTTTTTTTAAGTTATATGATTTGAGTACTTCAAGATATGTATCATAAATGGGTCAAAATATGTGGCCGTTTCGTATGGTCACACGAGCGTGAGTTGAAAAATATATTCTCTGTATACTTTCCTCTTGTACGTAACAAAGCGGTCTAGCTCCAGTTTCGTTGCCAAATTTCGTACTGATTTGAGAAGATGGCTTGTTTTGCTATAAGTGTGTCACCAGGGTCTCTACCTTTTGAATGTTAATGTCACTCTCAATACCAGCTGCCCATTGTTGTAGAAAAGTAGTAATAAGATCGTGTAGCTTCTATTTGGAGTAATAGTATTTTATAAAACGTCCACTCTGTTAAAACTACTTACTTTTATTTTACCAATACAATATCTATATAGAAATGAGTTCGGCATGTTTCACTTTTGTCGACAACTTTATCACTTCAGACACGTTTATAATGACAGAATGCAAATCTGCGTATCGTAAATAGCCCGAGTAACCGTGATCATAATAATAATAAAAAATAATAATAAAAAATAATAAATGTAACTCCTTCAACAGTCTGTAAAAAAGGCATTCGATGCATTTATTTTTACTCAAGGTACATTCAGTGTTTATTTTTGGGTAATTGTAATGTATGTATATATTTATCGCATTTCCATCACAATATATGAATAGAGAGAACAAAAGAAATAACCATAATTAGCATAAATAGTTTCGCTATAGAAAGTTATGGCAGATAAATGGGCGGTCGTGCGAGCGCTGTTAGGGTCAGAAGATATTATTGACCTTCTTAGTGATGCAATGAGGGGTACAAAAATGGTGGACCGTAGTTTGATAAATTAAGATACTCATTTATAGCAGAATCCAGTAGTTGTTTCAATTCTCTTTCTAGCATTAGATCGATTGTATGCCTTATTAGCTTTTTTTTGGCTTTACAGTACCCATTTTGATATAATGTACCCTAATTTTATCAAAATGTTTAAAGTATATGTCCCATTCAACTTCACAAGTAATATTTACAGGTTTAAAAAAGATTGAAATATTTGTGACGGTGGAAGAATGAATAGAGCGCAACAAAGTATCTTTTTTGGATCTATTTTTGATCTTATATTATTGTTACTTGGAGAATAGTTAATTATAGTTTTAATAAGTGAAATACTTCTAATTTCTAAAAGTTCTTTCTAAATTTAACCCTATGTAATATTTCGTTTCCAATTGTAAAAGATTATTATTCTTTGGGTTGTCTGCATAAAGCTGTATTCAAATAGTATAGATTTCACTCCATAAGAAAAAAGATCGATACAATATTAATAAAAGTGACTCTAAAATACCTACTTTCCCTCTAAATTAGGATCAGCATCAGAGAGCAGTAAATTATCCAGCAACAAGCTCATCATAAACGTTGTAATTAACGGAATTGGGCGTCAACTCACATCTTGCATTTCTTAATTAACAATAAGAAAATGTTTTAATTGTCCTCTTTACTCTGTTGTTAATGCATTCGTAGAAATGTTAATGGTGAAATATTCAGTTTAAGAGAGTCATTTTGGTGTCAAAATATTTAAATTGGCCATACCTCAGACGGCTTGCGTGTATAATTTTATAAGCTTTTACTCGCTACTTCTCCCGCGTGAACCATGCACTTATGGGAAAATTGGTTACAATAGAGAGAGGTAACAAACGATGTTTTCTAAAATATGTGCATATCTACCATATTATTGACCGAAATGGCAAAAAATCTCAACAAAACTTCCAGAAAACTATGATAAAAATGCACATAAAAGCAAAGTTGCTGATAAAATTAAAGAAAATATAATATGCAAATTTACGGTCTTTATGGTCTTCCGTTAGCACAAATCCTCGTCATAGCAGACCCATATATTTCATTTTCAGAAACCTTACAATTTCAATAAATAAGATGACTGGATACTATCCAGCACTTCGGACCAATGCTGAAGACGCATGCCTAAAAGCTTACGAATACATTGTGTGTCTTCCGTTGGAATGAAAGAAAATTTATGTCCACTGATAGTACTTTGTATGTGGTATTATGTGATAACGACGACTATGGCCACGAATAACTATAATTTAAAATGTAGATATAATGAGTACAATTTCATATGTTAATTTTGTACGACACGGGCAATAAAAACCCGTTATAATAATTTGTTTAAATTCAAAATCACTCTGCCCTATTATGCTCCCTAGATAATACTTAGAACAAAAATATATGTTTAATTTTCATTTGAACTCGACTTCAGCTGTTGTTTACTTCACGGCCTGATAACTGCTAATTAAGATCGCGCTACTACAAGGTCTAAGCCTTTAGTTTTAGTCTGATAGAACGGCAACAGTATGGAAGCTAACGTTCGTCCTAAAGACAGGCCATCAGCCAGATGAGATTATATTTTATGACAGTGCTGGGATACAGTTAACCGGAGTGGCCCAGAATTGACATCTATGGCGTGTGGCAGCTAAAATAAACCTAGATCTAGCAGTGCTTTGATATAGTTTGAGAACAATGATAATGATAGATGTTTGTACATTATTAAAGGTCAAATACCCTTTTTAAACACACGGACGTCTGATCCTACAGTAGACAACTTAATGCCTGTTAAAGGTAACAGCCGCCTATTATACACAAATATATATTTTTTTAATATATAAATACATATATATGGATAATGTATCCAGACTCGAGGCGAGAATCCAACCCACGACCCCTGGAGCGGAAGGCGGGGTAACTGCCCACAGCGCCAACGGGTCAGTCGCAATCAGCAAAAATGTTTGCTTATTTTCTTTGTTTCAAAACGGTGATCTGCTTGTGTGGGAAAATGAATTTATCGCGATAACAAATAATAATGTGTGTCACGTGGGCTATAAACCGTTCCTAGAAGAGATGGTATCTGTAAAACGTTAGCTGTACGTACGTACGGACGTTAAAACACGCCGAATTATATAGCGGGTTCCAGCGGCATTTCGTGTGTTAGTAATTTTGTACTTTCTCCTGCTCTGTAATAAATATTTGATAATTAGTATTGTGGTGAAGACATGGTTTATTCTTATGAGACCCAATATTTTGTTTTTTAAGTAATTATCTGATGTTTTTCACAAAAGTAGTAGTTTTAACCATGAAAGTGCACATCACAAGCCATCAGAAAACTGATACTTTATAAGCAGCATACATTTAGGAAGCGTTCGCAAAAATGCTGTTCTAAACAGTTTTTGCAGACTCTCTAGACAACAGCCGCGATCGCTCGGTCGGTCGGCCAAACACATGATACATTCCAAATTTATAGCATTTAGAGATACCGGGGCGATATCAGTGAAATACATCGCAAAATATTAATCTAAAAACTAATGTATAAAACTAGGTACACACACTCAAATTTTATCTCTTTAAAATGTTATTGTATATTGAAAATTACTTCAAGTAAAGAGTGTCTTAAGAAATAACTTGGTAAGGTAGGAAACAAAACTTACTACTATTCAAGAGCTTAGGTATGTATTGATTCAAGGTAAAGTATCAGTAGAGTTTTATAGTGTCATCCCATAGTGAAAAACATTTAGGTTAGGCGTAATAGGCTATATTCATTTTCACACTCTGAACTGTTACATAACAGACGAGAGCTTCTATCTAACTCCAAGTCATCGCCGGACGGTCGGCAATAATCTATTAACAGTTAACTTTTAATCAACTCCCAGACGACGCGCATAATTAAATTAGTTCCGTTGCCGAAACATCTTGGTTCTAGACATGAAATCGTTATACTCTTGCCTCGTTTCTCTCCTGCTGGTAATTTATATTAGACTCGCGAATGAGGTTTAATTCGTTAAGCTTGGTATCGTATACCCGAAGAATTACACTGTTACTAATTAGTGTGATCACAATTAAGAACATATTTATACAAGAAATCGTCGGCTGGTTGAAATGCACCCGCATTACGTACTATATAGTTATTTAAAGCTATGTACAAAATTTGACAATTAATATACATACGGTCGTCATGACTACGCTTTGACGTAATCTTATAGTGAGATGTATAGGTGTGTGGGTCAAGCGTATGGCATTGGTGTGCGTATGGTTTTCTCTTAATAATTTATTGTATTAATAATGCATTTAAAAAAAAATATTAGCATTCGCACACCATCTTCTATATAAACTACGATTTCGGTAAATGGTACCGAAAGTTTTCGCTTGACGTATTGATACACAGATTCTGTTAATAGAATTTTGTTAATATTGAACTTATATTTATGACCAGTAAACTGTTTTATAACCGCCCAAATCAATCGGTGTTTAAATCAGGAGCTGAAACTTGGAGGGATAATATTTGACATACCTAAAAAGTATTGTTTAAAAAATAAAGTGTAGTTTTTAGTCAAATTTCTGATGCGTTCCAAAAAATTCCGCCAACTCTGACGGTGACCGCCAGGTGGGCAGCTCTACCCTTGGCCACACCGACAGACAAAACTAGTTTGAAAGTAGAATTTTAATATAATTCTACCTCTTGAAAATATTATTACTTTTTATGGAGGTCATTGTAATATGAGTCGTATGCAAATTACAATGGCCGGTTCTACACCAGCACTCAATATTCATTAGTTTGGTTCTAAAATAAAACTGTTCTTGAATGCTTATATGGATAAAAATGGCTCGAATGTATTTCTGTGTACGGCAAAGGACAACGGTCCTCGCGGCCACCCACAGGTGATACCTTGACATAAAATCTTTTGGTCAAGGAACGCTAAATTAGAAAACTACAAATGGGGCAAAAATATGTTTTCAGTCTTTAGAAATTTATTTATTCGTTAAATTATTTGAATAAGAGGTCACCTATAAATAACTTCATATCAATTTTACGACTTTACCTCCCTCTTGGTCCTTGTCTCAGGATGTCATATTTTCGAATCCACTCCCTCTTGATGTGACGTCATATATTTTTTAAATTTAAGGATGTACTATTAATATTTAAAAGAAAACAGCAGTTTCAAAGAACCTTAGAACCTCTCCTGCTCGTCTACCCCCTCACACATTAAATATGTGACCTAATTTATGGCTATATAGCCCTTAATTTAGCTGTACCGCGAGCAGGATAATGTTTTTGAAACGTGGGATTCTAAAAAAAAATCTTGGTGTTATATATCTATGGCCTGACTCTGGAAGGTTTCGTAGGATTTGTTATTCATAAGAGTGTTTATAGTTCTACGTCCTGGAAAGGGCAGAGGAATCACTGACGTCAGAGGACAAACGGGAACATTAGGCATGTCTAATGTGTTCTTAGTATTTAAAAGACAAGCATAGAATGCAGAAAGAGCAGGTCAAAAATTTGTTTTTGATAAGCTACAGTCTAGCTCTCGTCAGTTGAGTAGTAATGAGATTGCAAATCTTTGCAGAATGTAATGATGTTGCTTTTTAAATCTATTTAATTTATTAATTAAACAGCTGCTAGCGAAGATGCTATCGTTTATTACGATCTCTAAGTAATTAGATCGGTAAGTGATTAGAGAGGCTTTTGTGTAAATTGCTGATTTTAATTTCATTTAGTATGAAAGTTTTCAAAATGTGTACAAAAAATGCCTTTTAAAAATATTTCCATTCTTCCAATGGACATATATTTGATAACTTTAGGTTGGTATATCTGCCATTAGTCGATCCAATTCTAAAGAAGTACGCCACAAATAATATTTATTTTTACTAGATTATAGGTTAACAGCAAATTATAAGTTTTATGTTCACTACATACATCATTTAAATTCTGTCTATTGTTAAATTTAAACATGTTAAAACACGCTTACTCCTAAAGCCGAAGACTATATTAAAGATAAAACTGCTAAGAGTTGAATGGTTCCAGCTTTGTACTGTTAACATGCACAAATGTATTAAACTCATTTTTGTGAGAACTATTTACTATTTTGTAAAAGTCTACTTGAAAACCTTTTGATTTGGTTTAATATTGTACTTATAACTTAATTGTATATGATGTATGTAGTGGGCAATCTATATTAAGGTTCTCATTGATCATGTATGTATTACTAAATTGTGGTACATGCCTTTTATCGAATATCCAATGTTGATAAGGAGTGCGGTCGGTTGTAATTGAAAGGAACTGCTAAGGAAAAATCTTCATTTATAAAGTTTAGGTGAAGCGAGCACAGCCGCAGGATATTAGCTGTGTGTCGTGCGATATATGTGGTTCGAACGTGTTCGCACGACGGCGGGTCTTGGTGGTGTACCGACGATGAAGTAAGACGTTACGTGAGCGGTAGAGCCCGAGAGCCTCAGCAGTGCTCGCAGCGTCTAGTCGGTGCTCGAAACGCGGCTCGCGCGCACTTTCGCTGTCTGAGCACTTCCGCACATCCCTTAGCTGCGATCTTTTGCTCGAATATTCGGATCTAGGGCATTTTTTTATAATATAGATTCCCAATAAATTAAAAAGTTCGGAAAACTTTTAATTGGCTTGCGACATTATTTTTTTTTGAAAATTGTATTTGTCTAATCTGTTTAAATATTTTGCACCAAATAACTTTGAAATTACAGTGTTTGTAATTTATATTTTTTTCTGCTGCTGCTTATTTTTTTTATAGAGACTTAAAATTAATTCGTGTTTATAGTTTGAATCGTTATAAATAATCGTAGGTTCTTCTTAATGTCCTGTGAAGTAGAATACTGTAATTGATTTTATATCATTGAATTAATTTTCGTAACGTAACGCTTAAATTTCTTATACTCTAAAGTAATAGCTCACTTAAAACGTATTTAAAATATATTCTTATCCATTCAGTCTATCTCAGGAGCGCCCAATTTCAATACTCGTACACGACAGATAGATGATGTAGATTATCGACTCGAAAGTTTTAAAATCAAATCGAAAGCACCTGTGGGATTGAATCTGGGCCTGAAATCAATACTTGATTTGCAAACAGACACAACAGTGGACGAAATCTACAACTTCTATGGGACTTAACAGTTCAATACGAAGGTCACTTTTTGCACTTGGTTGCAGTGACTTTAACACCTTGACACTTGTGCTGTGACTTAGAGTGAAGTTAAACCTGAAGCAACTCACAGCGACGATCACTTTTTACACTTGGTTACTGTGACTCTAAATCTTGACATTATTTTGTGCTGTGCAGTGACTTTGTGCATAGCATAGGCTAAAGCTAGAGTGAACCATTGCGAAGGTTACTTCTTACGCTTAGCTGCAGTGACATTAAAACCTTGACACTTGTGCAGTGACTCAGGGCATTTTTTGTGATCCAGTGACCCTCACTTTAGTGGTTGTGTACCATGTTGGTGATCCTGGCTTTCATCGGGGTCCGCTTCGCTTTGCATGTGTCCCGTCAGAGCGGGCGGGCGCTGGCCGACGAGTGCTACACCAGGAAGTAAATGCTTCTCTTATCCATTCACATCGCTTTACGTGTGGTTGTTATAATTCCTACATTGACTTTTTTAAAATCCATATAAGTTTTAAAAGTTATTGCACGATGGTGAGCTAGGACAGATTGATCAAGGGAATCTGGGGAAGACCTATTCCCAGCTGTAGGTCAAAACAAGTTATTAAAAAATATATTGCACTGCCGCAATTAAAGTGTTGAATTTCAAAATTTAGTCAAATTGATATACATTAAGAAAAATACTAACTTTCCAAAAGTTAATCGATAAGAAATGGATATACGATTCAGGACTTTTTGTCACTTCTTTTTGGGGGCACACTTATTCCTGAAAGTTTTAAGTTTGTAACTTTTTGGTAATAACATATAAATTTTCTACAGGTCGAGCTCCAATTCAAGTTAATAAAATAACGTCCGCATAAAATTAGGTAACAAAAAATCTAATTTACTTTTAGCGTGATGATATATAACCTAGTACTAATTTTATGAAGTTTCTAATTGAATCGATAAGAAGAAGAATTTAAGCGGACTCTGGTACTAGACTGGAATAACGCTAGACAGAAGAAGATAGAAGGTTGCATAATCCACTAGGTAAATATACAACTTTTCAAAATGTATTCTCAAGCGACTATAGTATGTCTTATTGTCTTGATCTTATATTCTTCCAGCCCCCCCCCCCCCCCGTGTGCTCGCAGTAGATTTTGTGTGGGGTGTGCTGTTTATTTATTTTGTGCCGGAGTTGTTTGGTATCATAATTCAAAATGATTCTGAGTTTTAGCGAGAGATAGATTGCGTTACCATTCGCAAGTTTCCCTTAAATATTTGTACCTACGTTATTTATCGATGTGCCATAAACAAGGATTGTGGGACAGGCGAAGACAGATGGCGAAATTAGGCTTATCTGATTTATGTAACCCGGATAAAAACTGACGGTAACGGCTAGCAAACTCTCGACGTAGGCATTTGAATGGAATTCGATCAGCAGTAGGTATTAAAGAAACTATCGCCCGCCTCATAACACAAAGCGTTATGGGTGTGCTCTCCTCCCACGTAATCAAAATCGAGCGATTTCGTGAATAAAAATAAGTATAGATAATACCCCCAGACTCAAGGCAGGAATTGAACCCACCCGTTAAATTAAACTTAATCTGAGCCTCTTGAAAAATCCGTTTTTAGCGGATGTCTACTAACTTTCTTTCGCCTGATGCGCGATAAGAAACATTCTGTCTTCTTCTAGAGTCCATTTTAATTGCAGAGACTGTAGGTACAAAGCAAGTTTAAGCCTCAACAGCTTAACGGTATAAGGTATGAAATCCGCAAGGTATCCGGTTCCAGCCCCACCGCCGTTGGGTTATTGTCGCACCTACTCCTAATACAAGCTTTTAATTTAAGCTTAGTAGGAGGGAGAAAAGGGAATATTAGACATTATCTATAGTAATTGTTTTATATGTTATTGGGTACTCGACCCCTGAAAAGCCTAACTGCTATTGTCACTCCTTCCACATTGTCCGTGACAAAAGTATCCGCATCCTTTCTCTCCTCTCCATCTACCTTTATATCCTTTTACTTAATCCCTTTCCTCTACTGTCTTTCTAATTAGAGATAACACCGCTCTTGCAGTCCTTTTGGTCTGCAGCCGAATTAGGCGGACGTGTCCGGTTACCAGTACCTCATTCTCACATAAGATCGGTAAGTGATAATAATGCTGTCACGTCACGTATTGTTGTCGCGTTTCGTTCGATTTGTGAAACTTCCCGATGGGAATAGGTTAAGCAGTTCTTACCACGGCCGGGTGATAGATGGGTGACCCATTCTAACATCGGTTTTTAAATATCCGACCTCGTTCTTATTTCGGCAGGCACGTAAAACAGGGGATCCTGTTGTAATAGTAAATTTCCAACCCTTCAAAAGCACATCACTATGTTTCATATGACTTATGTCACCTCACTATTGTATTGTCTATTCATCTTTGATTAAATCCCTCTGAACTGGTAGCATGTTATTCAACCAACTCTTAATTTTTACGGTTTTTAATAGATGCCGATTAATGCTACTTTTATATTAGTCGTGAGATTCCAGAGATTGGGGTTCCGGAGATAACGTAAACTCTAAAAGTCTACGAATAGTCATTGTTTATAGACCTTCACGCCGATCTCATGTGAGAAAAAGATACTGGTACCCGGACGCGCCGGCCCGATTCGGCTACAAGCATGGCGCTACCTCTAATTATTATAGCTCTTTAGAGAGATAAGGACAGGATCGACAAAGCAGTAATAATAATGTTTGATTTTGTAAATACCAAATTCGTTATTATAAATATGTTTTATTAATGGAATGATAAATCGCTATTCCGTAGTGCGAAAACTATTACTTATTAATTAACCGTATCGGAAATGCCTGATGAGCCTTCTTTAATTGGCCTATAAATCATTCCCGTTGGTTTCACGACTGGGAAATCTAGAATCAAGTACATCTAATACTTCTGCCATCAAACTACCACCTTGCTGAATTTCATCTTATGTACATCCCGCGGTTTACGAGATGTTCTGTTAGATGACTTTCCGCTTTTATATAGTATACGATTAGGATAGGATTAGGAGTATAGGATTAGGAGATAGAAGATAGATTATTGTATCACACAGTGAAGTCGGCATATGTACAGTAAATGTCATTCATCTACGCCTGCCAAAGGGAGAGAGACGAATTTCTTAGCATTCGTGTGGTTCCAATTTGAAGTCGGTTAAAATTTTATCTTATATCACATCTCTTTGTCGCAGGTCGAATTTCAATCCATACCATCTACCGTTGAGCGATTGAGGGTACCAATTTAGCATCTGTGATAAAAATATACACGCATCTAACATATGACTTCCATCAAAAATCATTATCATAGACTACATTGTAGTTGTATGTACATACATATATTATAACGTCGTGAACATCGTCAATCCCTTAAACAAAGAGGACTTTCTCAAGATCCTGTGTCTTCCCAAGCAATAGACGATTGGACATTATGGTTTCAAATTTAATCTTTATTAATGATAGTCATAACCGTAGACTATAGCGTAGCGCAAATTATATAATTAAGAGCCTCTCCATGTATTTTTTTATTGAAACTTTCACGTCAAGTGATGGTAGTTTTATCGCGTTTCGTTCGGTTTGTGAGACTTCCCGCTAGCCTCCTGATGGTGCAGATGTCTATGGGCACCGATAATCACTTATGTGAATCGCCTGCTCGTTTGTCCCTTGTAACATAAAAAAAAACATTATGAAGAAGAAGAAGAAACAGTTTTATTTGGGATAAAACACTGTACATAAAATATCCCTACAATATACACATAAAAACAAAGAAAAAAAAAAAAGGCCTTATAAACTATATGTATATACAGTGAGATGCACAAAAAGGTAGATAGACCTCTCAGCCTTTTTGTTGGAAGGCTGTAAGAAACTTGTCGGTCTAACCAGGCGCGGATGCAGCACTCAAAAAAGATGGCGGGCGCAGCCACTCTTTTCAAGAGCCGTTATACGACCAAATGCGAGTCGCATGTAGTAGGTTATGATCTATAGAGTGCATTCCTACAAAGGACATGTCTGTAAAATATATTATTTGATACATTGTTTTTTTTTAAGAGATATTGGAAATAATATTATCAGGCCTTCTATCTTAATGGACCGTGAAAGAGTGAAGTCATATTCTATTATGGCAGTGGGCTACCCATCGTGGCCACTACGGTGGATCCGCGCCTGAGTCTAACCACACTGATTAGATGGTTCATGTTAATAAATAACACAGCATTTGAGTCGATCGCTAGGTTAAGTAGCTGTTGCTGCGACCGGGTGATAGATAGGTGACCCATGGTAACACTGATTTCTTATTGATATCCGACCCTTATGTTTCGGAAGATACGTAAAACAGTGGAACCCGATTAATGTCACTTTGTGATATAAGTAGTAAGGTTGGAGAGATCGTAGGGTTTTCGAAAATGACGTCAAACGGCAATCGGTCATGGTAACTCGCCCCACAGCCACTCGCCCCTCTGCAATCGAAGCTAACCCTGGTACTTGATAGGAATAACGCTGGGAAGAAGTATATCGATAACATATTTCTGTTATAAACACAGGCTGGCCATATGATGATGATGAGTCATCGATAAATTATATAATATATTACAAAAGAGCCAGTAAAAGTACACTTGAATAAGATATCATTTGATTTGATATATAATTCAGTATTTGTCTAATTGCTGTAAAATGGTATACACAGATGCAAATAGCCATCAAAATCGTCAATAAATTAAGAAGAAGGAATATAATGAAGCAGATAAAAGAAATATTAAAAAACAAACTTCACTTATAAATGTAGTACAATTTTAATTAAATAGTAAAACATTTAACAGAGAAGAATATATTTTATATGATCAGCTTGTTAATAAGGATCTAATAATAGTAGATTGGTTGTTTTCTTTATAATATATATGAAATGAAATAGTATAAGGTAATTTTCGACTAATTTCCCTATCTATATATTTCGTTACAGGTGATAATAGCTCTCAGTCAGATCGCACAGCGTACAGGTCGTCAATTAAATCAATTACGTGACTGCGACGCGTCGCACTAAACGCGTTACCTGCCGTCTGCCGGCGCACTATCAACACCTCACCACCCGCTACTACCTGATCAATATCACTAACTGCACTTCTAATATCACTACCCAGAAGATATGTAATTTATGCGTCTACTTAAGGATCTTTTATAAAGTCGAATTGATGAATTCTATTACTTCTTTTAGGTTCCGTGGTCCTATAAGAAACCCTTATTGTTTCAATCTGTCCTTCCGTTCGTCCGTCCGTCAGTCCGCCAAATCAAAAAATGTCCAAGTACACTTTTACGAGCTCTTTTGAATCGTCAAATATTTTAAAAGCTACCACTGATTCGGAAAAGTCGAACCACGAGACGAATTAGCACGAAACTCGTTAGCCACTCTTTTTAAAAACAGTTCTTACAAAAGTGGATTTAAAACATTTCCATGTTAACAATTAAGTACAAAGCTGGAGCGAATCAACTCCAAGCAGTTTTATCTCTCACATAATCTTCGACTTTATTATACGCCTTATGAGTTAGCGTGTATTTAACATGTCGTTGAAATTGATCAATAAACGGATTCAATATTTCTTTATCACAATATTGCATTATCTATGTTTATAATATACTTAGTTCTGTCGCAAGCGTTCGGTATTTCTATGCTACACTACGTTCATTGTGAGTATAACGATGTATTAGTCTCCCATCGCGTACATACCATCCATTACAAGATAAGAGACAGAGTACGTACATTTGCTTCGGTACTGTGTTGGTGAATCAATTAGTCGCGCCGGTCGTACTAAACGCATTATCTACTCTCACCTGCGCACGTATACGTCTCATCTCGTGCATGATCTTTGAATTCTCTTAACAGACATTTAAGTAAATTATATCTTACGTAATTTGAACCTAAAAGGTATGTATCGATACGGACTGCTGTCTTTATAACGAAATCTGATATTGGCTTCTATAAGAATTTTGATTTCTACCTTTTCGCAAAATAAAGTTAGATCTATTTATTTGAATATATTCGGTTGTATTCAAAGATAAAGTTGCGTCAAAATTGCAAATCAGTTGAATTTTTGAGTTTCGCAAGCTGTCCAAAGAAGTGTTTTTGAAATTTTTATGCTTGCATTATGGAATGCGTATTGCTATGAATACTTACATATGATCATGCAAAGAAAAGAATTAAAAATTTTACAATGTAATGGTAATATGTTAAAGTTTTAAAATTGAATTATCTTAATTTATATGTAGTGTTTTATACTATTATATACATTAATCTAACACGCTATACGCGGTTTCATAATTTATTGTTCAAAAACTGTGGTACATTAGAGAGAGATATGTCTGACAATAGAATTATTTGTCTCCATTAAAATAATGAATGTCACAATTTCTAGTGCTAGCGTGTTCATAGCCCATCGGCCGGACCATAATAATAAAGTCAAACCGCAGCGCGGACACGGTTCGCAAATCGCCGCACGACCGTTGCTTCAGATACATTTTGTATCAAATTATATGATTTTGATATTGTTTAATAGATAACGTTAGCAGTACATTATCTCACAGTGAAGTATTGCTCCTGTATTTTTAAATATTGAAATGCACTTAATAATCAACTTCGTTCTATTCGTGAACCACATCATGAGTGCACTTTCCATACAATATCTGAGATGGTCCATTGTATGCTTCTCTCCAAACGACTGGGATGGGTATTGAATATAAGTGATCTATCTGTATCTATATGTATAATCGTAAGGTCATCTATCCCTTAATCTTAAAAATCGACGAACTAAAAATTAAATTTCGTTAAATTGTAAGCAATATATTCAGTTCACAATCTATCGACAGCTTACAATCTCGCAAAAAGATTACAATCTAACGGTTTTTACAAATTCACGATGACACACATAACTAATGTACACAAATAACTAATGTATAATGACACACTTTTTGCATTGTTACTGAATTTAAATTATGTACTACTAGACTAACTTATATAAATAAAAGCATAAGATCATCTACCTTGAAATCTCGAAAACCGCGGGTCGCATTATGGTGAAATTTGGGAAGGAGGTACTTTATAGTTAGTAGACATCCGCTAAGACCTGATTTGTCGATAGCACCAGACTAATGAGGTCTAAAGGCATTCTTAACTTTAATTTTACACGGATGAAGTTGCGAGAAACAGCTACTACCTAATAAGTATTCGATCATGCACCATATTGTTACAGGGAAGATTTATCTCAAGGCATCAGTATTCACTTAAAGTCAGGTATACTGTATGACCGCTTGCCACCTGACACATAAAAAACTCCACCTAAATCCTTTTACTAATTAAATTTTCCTATTCAAATAAAAAGTTTATCCGAAATACGCAGAAATTTGACGAAGTTAATAAAGTAAAGTTTAACCTGATGAACAATAACATTAATCCAAGTTTGTATAACAGCGTCGCGAAGGCTGTTTAGCAGATGTCAGGGGAGATATCAAATAATCAGTTAGCACTTTATCGTTTACAATGGAAGCGAACACTTGAGATCTGAGTAGCCGCAATTACATCAACAATTGTCCATGATAATAAAATACAAACAATTAATAAATAAATAAATATATACAGGACTATATGACACACGGACGCCTGTACCTAACGTAGACAACTTAATGCCTGTGTTATAGGTAACAGACGTCTGCTATACACTATTTTTTAAAGAAATATATTAATACAGGCATATAGATACACCCAGACTCGAGGTGGGAATCGAACCCACGACCCCTGGAGCGGAAGGCAGGATCACTGCCCACTACGCATATTTAACTAACATACTAAATTATTTTCCCTATCTTGCAGTCATATCAAATGAAATTTAAAATTAATTTGTCATGTACATTAGTGAAATTTTATCAAATCATACAAAAAGGCTTTACTATGAAGCCAGCCAATCCGTGTTTCGGAAGGCACGTAAAACAGCGGGTCCCGATTATTGTCACTGAGTGATATTAGTCGTGAGATTGTAAATATTGTGAGGGTTCCGAGTATGATATCAGACGGCAGTTGGTCATCTTAACTAGCCCCACAGCCACATCTGCAATTTAAGCGGACCCTGGTACTAGGCAGCGATAGCGCTAGGTTGAAGAAAGCAAAGCAGGGTTCTCACATAAGATCGGCGTGAAGTGGCGACAATGCTGTCACGTTAAGTGACAATACTGTTGTCGCGTTTCGTTCGGTTTGTGAGACTTCCCGGTGGTCTAAACTCGTTATTAATGACCGGCAGCATATCTGCTAGCCTCTTGGTCATGCAGATGTTCATGAACGACGGTAGTCACTCGGATGAAGCGCTTGCCCGTTTATGCCTTGTAACACACAAAAAAAAAAAAAAAAACTACGGATACTTGTAAATACCAAGGGTATTCTACACCCAGTTGTCGTAGGACTAGAGTCGCTGCAAACAACTTGCTTCGACGGGAAACAGAACGCCAATGACGGCTTCATTTGAATGATCATGTAGTGTGGCCGGGGACTGTGTAACTTCACAAAGTTTTGTAGACTTCAAGGACAAAAATGTACAAACACTTTGAGCTATGTCTAGCTCCGGTATTAGTACAATTGTTTATCTTACAATACAGGATTATTTTTTCCCCTTTAAAGCGTATATCAACTCAAAGTTATCCACATCAATCCTGCTTGGTAAATAATTCAGCTATCCAATCTTAATGTAAAATACATTTTTAATTAGCGCATAACGTATAATCCGGCATTTTATTAGTAACTAGTGGACCCGGAAGACGTTGTCTTGCTCGCATTTTGGCCCGTCTGTTATATGGTAACATAACACATTGTTACCCTTTATTTCGTAAAAGTTTGACATTATCTGTACATAGTTTATCTCGCTTCCCATTCTTATAGGCTTAGGTCAACTACTGGATTTTAATAAGGTTGAAACAGCACTGAATTATGTATTATTTAGTTATGGAATTATAATGACGCCTCAGGCGCTTTGCAATTTTTTTTTTCTCTTTATTGCACAATTAAAAAAAAACAATTGTACAACTAGGTGAGCTTAATGCTAAAAGCATTTTCTACCAGCTTACCTAACTACGGACATATGTATGTACAAAAAAGTGCAACTACATATTTGAGAAAAAAAACCTTAACTTATCTCGTACTATTCCTCATTTATCTGGTTTTACTTCATATACATACATAAATAGATATAGTCCTTTGTATATTGTATGTCTTCTAAAAATATTTTCGAAATCGAATAAACCTTGACCGAAGTTTGCTTAAATAAACTAGCCAAATTTTACGAAGAACAGAAAAATAAAAAATAATTTAAACAGTTCTTGTTATAAAATTCATAGGGATTAAAAATGTATCTATAACAAACAGGCGCTCCTTTTGTATTTATAGATTATACAATCTAAAAATGTAGAGAAAAAATATCCACCTTCGATATATATGGACATTGACATGTGATTGAGTCTGGATCACCACATCCATACTCTTATGTATGTGATGTATTTAATAGTAGCGGACCTTCTTTTTTCTTTGCTCGTGAAGATCATATTATATAAATTTTTCAATAGTGATCGGGTCTTTCCGGGCTATGTAACCGAAGTACTGAAGTGTTTTGCGCAAACAGATAGTTGAAAGCCGTGTATCAGTTTGAAAAGATTTCAGATGCTGAGCATTCGTCTCCAGCATCATATCTGCGTCTGCTAAAGATAAGCAGGGATTAGCTAAAAACTACAGATATTTCATTAAGACGAATCAAAGTTACACGACATTTCGCACAACATTGTCTATTTGCCTATGTGTAGGCGTGTAAATGCCATTTAGGTCACCTAATGCTGGAGTTAGGCATAGCTTCATTTGAATGATCGTGTAGTGTCGCCGGGGACTTTGTGTGGCCGCGCAAAGTTTTGTAGAACTTTGTAGTCTTCAAGGACAAAATGTACAAACACTTTGAACTATGTCTGGCTCCGTCATAACGAGAAGTCTCGAAAACTGCGTGACGCACAAAGATGAAATTTTGCAGAAAGGTCGTTTCTAGGTAGTAGACGTCCGTAACGAACGGATTTTGCGATACGACCTGATTAAGGGGGATTTGGGGCTCTCGCAAGTTATGAACCTTTACGCGAGCGAGGTCGCGGGGAACAGGTGGTTTTATATATTGATTTTTACAACGGCTATGTGCAACTTGTGCGGCTAAAGGATGGTGAGCGTCTGATCGTTGGTGGGGCGCAAGGCGGCGCTGTCGTCCGGTGCGCCATCTGCTACCACAGCGCTAGAGGCGCCAACACATATGAAAATTGGCCGGTTTATTGATATTTAATTTCATAATGGATAGCTGTACATAAAATGAAATGAAACCCTTATATTGTGTATTTCAAACTATGCTAGGACTTTTAAACAATTTCACGGTACCTTTTGTAATTCCGTCAGCTGTAGATGTTGCATGAACACTAGTGCCATGGGCCAGAGCGAAACCCCCCTATAAATATGCAAGTTAATAAATCCTCCAATAGCTCCTACTATAGCATTAAGAATTATAATAATTATTAATAAATTAATCCAGTATGAATTATATATTTTACACCAGTATGGGTGCAACTATAGATATAAATAGAAAATTATTTCCGTTTATTTCTTTAGATTTACGTGTATATATCAATTTTATACTAAGCTAATAATGTCTACACAATTATATATATTTTGTATAATTGTACCAAACATCATAAGAGGCCACTAATAGACTTCCGCGATATAATTAATGATCGCCAACTATATGGATACATATCACTACAACGATGGAGGTGTGCTTTCAAGATGGCTGTACTGCTGTGTCTGTGGATCAAGAATGGAGAGGCCTTTGCCCAACAGTGAGACACAATAGCCTATTAAAAAAAAAATTGTTGGCACTATATAAAAGTCAAAGTATGGGGCTGCTTCCAACCCATTCCCTTAACTGGCTTGCATTTGAAGATCTAATAACTAAAGTAGAACATTTTGGATGTGGCCTATCTATATTATAAATGAAAGTCATTGCTACTTTCAATACTTTTATTTATTTCAAAACCATTTTATGTAGACATTATTTACATCAAAGAATACAAATATATATGCAGACTTTTTTTTATTTCTTCTTGCAATCACTGAATTCATCTATTTTTGCTTTTATAAATGTCTGTGCCTTTTCAAACAAAACCTTGGGATCTTCAACCTTTTCTATCTAAAAAATAAATGAAAACATTACATTTCATAAGAAAACCTAAACAAAATGCAAATTTTTGTACGGTTGATACAGGAGAAGTCAAATTTTTTCAAATGTATGATTTAAAGAAATATTTATGGCTTATTTCACTCCTTGCAGGCAGTGCCTGCTAGATAGTTACCGGTCTAACAATTAAAATTAAGCTTCCTGTTATATTGCCCGAAAAGATTATCTAGCCAATCAACTATTTTATATTTTTATTTTTAGAAAGTATTTCAGAATCGTAAAATGTAATATACGTAGTCATTGTAAGGGCATAAAATAGTGAGTTAGCCACAGGCAATAGTGTTCGTTTTATATTGTGGAGAAAATATCCAAAATTAACTTACAAAAAAAATTGTAATAATAAATTATACATTTGAAGTTACTGTTTCCTATTTACGAAAAACATTTGACCAATTTAAAATTATTCATTTGAAAATTGTGTATCACAAATTGACATTGACGTCATTTTTAAACATTTCATATCTGTAGAATACAACTAACACAATTGTTATATATGCCTAATAACTATTCTTGGTTCAAATAATTGTAATCTACTATAACAAAAAAACCAACCATTTTTTATCCGGTATGTCTTGAGTCGTTTTCTTGCAAATTGATGCAACAGCAGACTGCATTAAAAAAAAACAATTACAAAAGTAAATTTAAAAATTACATGATAAAAACAAAAGAGGCCATATTGATATTAAATTATTTGAACCAGGAATAAGTTAAAAAAAAAATATACAATTATTTTTATGAGTCACAAGTATAAGGGTAGAAATGAGAGAGCTTGAAGGTAAACCATGTTAACATGAATGTCAACATGGCCTCTTTTGTAAATCCTATAAGATTTCTTAAGTAGAAATGAGTAGAACGAAACATATAACTTTTTACAGATTTTCGGCATTTCCTTTGGGGGCACTGGGTGCCCCCACCTACTCCCACAGAAAAAACGATGATTATAATTAACATTTATTTATTACAGTATATATCATGCAAAATCATTCAAAATTCTAATACAAACACCCAACACAAAAATGTCCAACAGTTTGAGTTCGATATATTAAGTGGTAAAAATATAATGAGAAGCTATAAATAAAAGTATCTGACCTGATAATTTTGTGATACGTAAACGCCCGTGTAGACGCCTGCTCCAAAAATTATCTGAAAAATTTTTCAGAACGTTTAGGAACAGTGTAGGTAGTTATTAAAAACGTTCCTTATTATTTATACTTCTGAGTCCCATTGTCACACTGGTTATTGATTAAATAACATCAAAAGTACCCGACTGAGTTTGTTGCGGGATCTTCTAAGTGCAGGGCGCGTTGGAACCCTTGTAAACTTAGCTTTTGAATCGTAAAATTTATCACCAAATGTTATAATAACGATTTTAAAAACTAATAATAATAATTATACTCATGACGTTTAAAAGCATTGCAAAGTTTATATGAATAAAACATTTTTGACTTTGACTTGGATATTCTAAGTGGAATCTAAAATTCTAAGTCAATAAAGGGGAAGTTATTTCTAAGATACAATATTTCGATAAGATAAAACTAATAATTCGAAAGTGCATCTCTGTTATCATCTTCTCTTTCTATCTCGTTCCTCAATCTCTGTAATAATAGCAGCCAAAAAAAAAGCAAAAACTTTTATTGATAAAGTAAATAATAAAGTAGGTACCTACTTTACAAAATACAATCGCACTTAATATCTAATAAGTTCAATTCAAACTTACGCTAATATACTAATTGATGCTACTATGAATGTGTCCAATAACACAACATTATTGTCTTTAATAACTTAAGGGGAAAGACACTTTGTTATTATGCACATACACTAACACTCCATAATGTTTCACTGATTGTCACATTAGATCAGAAGGGTTTGACCATTTCAGCTTTCACACTATGTCAAAGAAGCTGAATCAACCTCAATGTTCATATGGTGATGAAGCCTATATTCATGGGCTTCTGCATATTTCTTCTCTATTATAGTAACAAAGTTGGGTTGGGTCTTATAATGAGATTCCTTAATATTAATTTAACATATTTTGACCTTTCTCTGGCAGCTAAAATCGAATTAGGAGAGTCAAGATGGCCTCCTTGACTCTCCCAGTGGCAGAAACCTCAAATTTCCTCAAATTAGACGACACCTTCTAAGACCCAACCCATGACGACAGTATTTCCACCTCTAGCTTTATTTATGGGGTTTAGAGCACAGTAAATTTAATATCCTATAAGTTGTAAGAAGGATTGATTTGTGAAATGTTGTTTCCAGTATAAGGCATACAGCCACATTATCCATATTTAGGATGCTTCAGTAGTCTATTGGTGTTCCACACCACTATTGATTAGATTATTTATTTTTTCCATTTTAGCTAGGGCATGTTTGGAACTAATTTCGAGATTCTTCATCTTTCCATCAAAAAAAAGCCATAAAGCTTAAGATCTTGTCTCTAAATTCTTCTAATTCCACTGTGCACAGGCTCTTGATGCAGCTGTTGAGGCTGTGATTTATTACCTTTCTTAATTTGCACATCACTGGTTAATAATTAAATATACTTAAAGAGTTCAATAAAGAAATTAGTATATAGACACAATATTTTATATTATAATATTGTATCTAAAATAATCTTTTCTGGAAACGAAATAAATTCTTTATTTTTACAATATATAAGAGCCCACAAGTACATCTTTATATAATTCAAAATAATGTAAATTTATTATAACTTGTCTTTTTTTGGAAAAGTATGTTTTTATAAAATAATTTTAAAAGGGAGAGACAAATTTCTTAGTCTTCCATGGACTCACCGTGTGGGTGCCGGGTCCATCGCGCTGCAGAGGAAGGAGCCATTGCTACTGTCACACTCCCTATACCGTCCGTGACAGTAGTATCCGCATCATTTCTCTCCTCCCCATCTACCTTTATATCCTTCTTCTCCATCCCTTTCCCCTACTCCTGTCTTTTAATTAGAGGTAGTGCCACGCTTTTAGCCGAATTGGGCTGTCGCGTCCGGGTACCAATACCTCTTTGTCACATAAGATCGGCGTGAAGTGGCGGCAATGCTGTCACGTAAACTGATGGTATTGTTGCCGCGTTTCGTTCGGTTTGTGAGATTTCCCGGTGGCCTAAACTCGTCAATAAAGGCAGGCAACGCATCTGCTAGCCTTCTGGTCGTGCAGATGTCCATGTATACCATTAAATAAAAATATCCCCTTCCTTCCTAGCGTTATCCAGTTCGTTTAGTACCACAGTCTGTTTTGAATACAGAGGATGTGGCTGAAGGGGGGGAGGGGGTTTGAGGTCGAGGCGAGGAGTCATATGAAAGGTTCGTGCTTCCATTTTACACGTCTTACATGGCCGTAACGTCGAGGATTCGATACGTGCGGTTGTAGTTGTTCATGGGCATTGGTAGTCACACAGGTAAACCACTTGGCAGTCTACCCCTTATTATAATTTAAAAAAAAAGTGATAGCAAGTCAACATGAGTTCATATTGTATTGTTGTGCACATGTGAACACCTAATATGATGGTTTTGCTTATTTTGTTCGGATTTAAATTGTATCGACGTTGGAGGTGACTACGGATTCCATTCTCGTAGTTGGTTCTACAGAGAGGAGAAAGAAGGAATTAGTCGCGCTGCAAGTCATCAATCAATCTTGTATCAATTTATTCTCCACCTATACTGAAATTTGTTTCAATTGTAGATCTATACACATTGATATCGACAATTACGAGTTCACAATACAACTAGTTTCTTGTATATACGTTGTTTGGGTCAGAGAAAAAAGAAAATTAGTCGCGCCGTAAGTTAATAATCGATCTTTTATTAGTTTGTTCTTCATCTATAATGTAACCTGGTTCAATACTTAAATGCCTCTAAGCTATATAACCGCCCTTGCGCACTATATGAAACTATATTTTGTTATTCTTGACTGTTTCATTTACTCTTTTGTATGTGTGTGCAATAAAGAAAAGTTGAATTCATAACAATAATAATATTGCTTGAGTACACGTAATGTGAGGAGGTTCCTCTCTCTAGTAAATGATAGAGAATAATAATACATTTGACTTAATATGTATGCGTGATTTTTTTTATGACTGTTGTCCAGGAGCCGAAATGCCTGTAAATCGCCTATCAGTATGAGGGCTGTTACCGGATACAGACTATTATATGACGTACGATGGGTCCACGACAGCGCCGGTTTTTTTATTTTAGAAATATATAAATACATATACATGAATAATACACCCAGACTCGAGGTGGGAATCGAACCCACGACCCCCGGTGCAGGAGGCAGGGTCACTACCACTGCGCCACCGGGCAGCCAAAATTGACTGATTGATTGGCTGGTAGAGGACGTTGAAACGAAGCTACCTTTATCATTAACTCATTTTAGCCCTAAAACGTAATCTGTCAGTTTACGACTAAACGTGCGATATATAAAAATCAATCCCAATGTCCCTTGTTCAAGATTAAACACAGATTACAGAAAACATCCACAGCATTAAATTAAGAAAATAACAAATACTCTTTGGTGCAGGAAGTTACGTTGGTATATTCCGAAATAGAAGGAAACAAATTTGCATCCAGGGGGTGGATCTTCCTTTATATCTGTCCGATAACTCGTCAGATCCAAAATGGGTACGCGATCCCGGACTACCCTAGCTACTATTGTCACTCCCCCTACATCGTCCGTGACAGCAGTGTCCACATCTTTTCTAACCTCTCCACCTAACTTTATATCCTTTTACTCCATCTCTTTCCTTTACTCCTGTCTATCTACTTGAGGTGGTGTCAGGCTTGCAGCCTTTTTTGGTCTGCAGCCGAATTGTGCCGGTGCGTCCGGGTACCAGTACCTGTTTCTCACATAAGATCGGTAGTGTAGTCCTTTTGATAATTAAATTAAATAATTAGGTCAAACAGAATATTTGTTTTTTTTTTTTTTTGTAATTTTAATTGCCCGAATATGAATGAAATCAATATATATACGAGGCTTCGTATGGATTACAAAATGGCTAGAACAAAGAGAATTCTTTGTTCAGGCATCTTGGCATATAAGTCTAAATACACTAAATAACTCCCTTCCCTTCAGATGTCGTTTTTTTTTTGTTTGAAACTTCGTAAAACATTAAAAATGTAACCAACTAAATTAAACAGGATCTCAAAAATTGGACTGAAAACGGAAAAGCTCAACAGAAACGTAAACGCAAAAAACAACTTACTGAAATATATAATCTGGGCAGCAGGCACTGCCCACTGCGCCAACGGGCCAGCCGAACAAGAAGAGATCGTAGCTTAATCAGTAGTCGGCATCTGGGTCGATCGCTAGGTTAAGCAGTTCTCACCGCGACCAGGTGATAGATGGGTGATCAATTGTCACACTGGTTTTCAAATAGCCGACCTCCGTGTTTCACAACGTATGTAAAACGGGGGATCCCGATTAATGGCACTGAATGATATTAGTCGTGAGATTGTGGGGGGTGCTTCTTCTTTGATTTGCTTCTTTTAAATCTTTTAAGAACGTTTCGATAGCTTCTACAGATATAGCAGTGCGCTGATTCAGAATTGCTCGGGACCAATTTGTTGCATTCTTGCTATTTAACAAAAAATATATCCCGTATACATTTTTACCTTATTGATTTAAAAAAAGTGGTATGTCAGTTGGAAGTGATAACTCAAACACGCAGTGGTGTCGGTAATGCTAATAGTGTCCAGAGTACAATGGTTTTTCCCATCTCAAAAATCCCAATTATGCCTAAAGAATATTTTATTTAATAAAAAATTGTGTGTCAGCTCCGACGCACGACTCGATTTTACTCCCCCCTCCTCTCTCCATCCTCCTCCATCCCCCTTTATTCCTTTCTACCTCCTTTTACTCCATCCCCTTCCCCGGATCGAAAAATTGGCTTCTGGCGGATTTTGCTCCATTCTTTTCACCATTGAGCCATTGAATGTCACAATACAGAAAAAGACTCTCATAATCAATAAGGTAGTCCAATTTAGCGGTTCGTTTATTTTTAAGTGAAAACTTTTTCGGGCGCGTTGTACCTATGAGACGGGAATAAACCCTTAGCCCCCATTCGCACCAACGTTAAAAAAGCGTTGCCTTAAATTTCGGCGTTGGCGCTTCTTTAGTGTCACTGCTACGAAAATAGCGTTGATAATGGAACAATGCTCGATAGCTAAACGTCGCGTTATAAAAGCGCTGCCGAGTGAATTTGTAATATATTATGGAAGAGAGGGATAAAGAAGAGAAAGGAAGCGGATACTACAGTCACGGACGGTATAGGGGGTGTGACAATAGCAGCACACACGCAGGGCACTTCGTGCCACGTACCCGTAATGGATCGGACCAGTTATCGGACAGATAAAGGAAGATCCATCCCCTGGGAGAGATTGTTTATTATTATTATTATTGTTTATACTTTATTGCACACACAGAAAATAGTAACAAAATAGTAAAGAATTACAAAAGAAATGTGTAACGGACACGTTGGTGTCTTTTCCGACTTTTATTGACGAGGATCAATGAAATACCAACTTGACATAAACTTCTCGCAGACTGTACAAAGCACTTTTATTTACAGCGGGTAATCACAAAGTCTTGGGAACGTGCCGTCCAATAATTTGGCATGCCAATGTTGCGACTATATGGACTCCCACCAATGGCCGCCGCAGACCAGGTAGGCCGAGGAAGAGGAGGCGCGATGACTTTGATGCCTTTGCGGGAATAGAGTGGATCGGTTTAGCTTTGGATAGAGGAAAGTGGTCTCAATGAGGGGAGGCCTTTGCTCAGCAGTCGAACAGTACAGGCTAATTAAAAAAAAAGAAGACCGAATGTTAAGCTCGTATAGACTGGATGTATAGTGTTGATGACATAAAAGACAAATAAAAAGTTGCAAGGCACCATCTATTCCTGAATAAAACGAAATCTTTACGTTCGTTTCAAACGATGAATCCACCGACGTATTCCGGGCGCGTGATTCAAATCCACCATTCGCGTTCAGATGAACTATACATGAGAGATCTGCGCTCAAAAGCGGGATTCAACTTTTCAAAGCTGTAAGCCGTGTATTTGCAAATCGGGTCACGGCTAGGGTTACCGTGATGTCGGATACTTGTGAGACAATTCCGTTCGGTAAATTTTGGGGATACTTAAAAGGTTTAAAAAAAAGGCTATTCTTTCACGTTACTGATTCGATTGTGTGTGCAATAAATTAACTACCTACCTGCAATATTATGTTGAATTTGTATTAAAATAAATATATACATTACTATATGTCACACAGACGTCTGTTCCTAAGGTAGACAACTTAATGCCTGTGTTATAGGAAACAGATACCTGTTATACACAGATATTTTTTTTGTAAAAATATATAAATACATACATATAGATAATACAACCAGACTCGAGGCGTGAATCGAACCCACGTCCCCTGGAGCGGAAGCAGAGTCAATGCCCACTGCACCAACGGGCCAGTCAAAAGATTTTTTCTTCTAATGGGCTTTTACAAGTTCGTAAAATATATCAAAAGGTACCAATGTTTTGAAAAAGCTGAGCACAGAGAAGAATCAGGAAGAAACTCGTTGGCCATTCTTATAAAGATAGACATTACTAAAAAGAAATTCAATTGCTATAAACATATAAAATTATTTGTTCGTAGAGAAACAAAATGCTTATTTATTATTGCAAAAATTAATAAGGCAAATTGGTATTATTCATTAATGCTCACTGATACAGTTCATGCGTAAAGCAAATATTAATTTTTAACACTAAATATTCAATGGATAAATCACTGCGGCAATAATAAAGTGCTTTCGTTCACTTTAATACTGTGTCTCCTTGTATACCATATTTTCGGACTGTCCGAGATACATTCACTTTTATTTTGCACGAAAAATGATCACACATTATCTTATTCGTATTGGTATCGTTGTATCGCAGAGACCAAAGCAATTTATATGTCACGCGTGGGAAGCGTAGTTCTGATGGATAAAGAAATATTGCGCGGGTTTTGATATTGATATATTAAATGCATTTAGCATATTGTATGTTATATCCTAAAGAGGATGACGTGACTTAATCATTGGTCGGCGTTTTGAGTCGATCGCTAGGTTAAGGTGCTCTTGCTGCGACCGGGTGATAGATGGGTGACCCTTTCTAGCGCTGGTTTATATTTGTTATCCGACCCCCTCCGGGTTTCGGAAAGCACGTAAAACAGTGAGAAACGAATGATGTCACTTTGTGATAAGAGTCGTAGGGTTGTAGAGATCGTTAATTTCCGTATATATTATTACAGGGAATTATATATTCCGTATATATAATTCCGTATAATTGGTTCCGATGATGGCGTCAGATGGCAATCGAGTTTCTTAACTCGCCCCACAGCCACTTCCTCTACAATCTAAGCGGACCCTGGTACTACGAGACCGGGATTAGGCTAGGAAGTAGATATATTATATCCTACAGAAGGGATACTGTAAATCATGTGTTCTCGGTAGCTCAACGGACGGGCTATAGTAACGAATACGTAAGATGCTCAGTACGTAGAAAATGGTCAAACCGGGCCTTGTCATGGGTCACAACACCATCAGGTACAGTTCTACTCCAACTTCACAAGTTTCCTGCAAGTTATGCGGCAGACGATGTCACTCTAAAATTGGCCTTGTAAGTCACTCCCGAAAGCGCCAAACTACTAACGCTGTTTAAATCATCTAATATAGATGGAATAGGTCTTACTACTACGTAGAGGCTGTGGGGTGAGTTTAGATAACCGACTGCCGTCTGACGTCATTTCCGGAAGACCCACATTCTCTGCAATATCACGACTAATATAACTCAGTGACATTAATCGAAACTCACTGTTTTACGTACCTTCAGAAACACGAAGAAGGTCGGATATTTTAAAAATTAATAATATAATGGAATCACCTAACTCTTATCCGGTCGCGGCAAGGACTGCTTAACCTAGCGATTGACTTAAATACCGGGCTCCTCCGTATCTATACTATACTAATATATAAAGCTATAGAGTTTGTTTGTTTCTTTGCTTGAACGCGGTAATCTCAGGAACTACTCGTTCGATTTGAAAAATTCTTGCACTGTTAGAAAGCCCGTTTAACGAGGAAGGCTATAGGCTTATATATCATCACGCTAAAATGGAATATTATTTTTTTTAAACTAATTTTACGCGTCCTAGTTGTCGCGCCATATCTTCGTCGGGCTACCTGGTCTGCGGTGGCCACTGGCGCGAGTCGATATAGTCGTAACATTGGCCCACCTTTGCGGGAATGGAGTGGATTGGTGGCCATTCGCTCGTCGTAAATTGGCCTTAAGAAGAAATCAAATTTAAGCCAAATTATACCGTGGTATTTTAATAAACTAAGATATATCTTAGATATATCTCTTCTAGGTTTCTCCTTCAACATGAAGCTGCTAACATACATATATATGTAATTTCGCTCGCTTTTATAATTCGAAATTTCTCGCTTTACTAGGAAGAAGGAGACATATTCGTATACATAATACACCGTGACTCGAGGCGGAAATCGAACCCGCAACCCGTGCAGAAAGCAAAACGGACTAGTCAAATTATAAATTCCAATTCATTAAATAAAATGTTCTAATCTACTTTTTACAGCGCAGCTTCGTAATGGAAGGTGGTGCGATGGTGTTGGCCGACGGCGGCGTCGTTTGCATCGACGAATTTGATAAGATGAGGGAAGACGACCGCGTCGCCATACATGAGGCCATGGAGCAGCAAACTATCTCTATTGCTAAGGTACTTTGCAGATGAAGGATAAAGTTATGTTATTGTTGTCGCGTTTCGTTCCCGCGGCCCGCGCGGCGGCGCGCCTGTGGGCGGCCGCGGGGGGGGGTGGGGGGGGGGGGGTTTTTTGTTTCACCGGGAACTCTCACAAACCGAAAGAAACGCAACAATACCACCAGTTGACGTGACATTATTTCCGCCAAATCAATAACATTTCATTGAATTAGAAAAAGGAATACATAAATAAATAAAATAAATTTTATACAACAATATATGCAAGGTCCAACCATGTACGTATACATATATGGCCTACAGCACTAACGGATATTGTAGCTTTCTAACAACAAAATTATTATTAAAATCAGTTCATTAGATCGAATATTGGATAAGATCATCGAACCCTCTTTAAAGGCCAGCAACGCACTGCAAGTCTTCTGGTTGTGTGAATATCCGTGAGCGGTGCTTTACTCAAGTGACTATTTAGGTGAATCGCTCGTTTGGCCCTTTGTAATATATTTTTTTTTAAATAATATTAGGAAAACTTTTTACGTATGTCTAATATTCCCTTTTCCCCTCCTACTAAGGTTAAAGTAAAAGCTTGTATTAGGAGTAGGTGCGACAACACTCCAACGGCGGTGGCGTTTGAACCGGGTACCTTACGGATTTCAGTCCGTACCTTATACCGTTGAGCTATTGAGGCTCTATATAAAAAAAATAATATAAAAAAATATATATATACTCTTATTTGACGCTAATATGTCAAATAAGAGCCGAAACAGCGAAGTGACGGGATGACAGGATAAGAATTTAAATAATTGAATTAAAAGTCTGAAAAATTCATACGCAGTTTTTTTTATTTTTTTTTAAAGACATCAAAGAGACTTATTAGTAAGCATTTTGCTTAATATTTTAAAAATTTTCCGAGGTGGTTTTATTGCCTCGATCTTGCTTGGTTTCAAGCCAGGATTTTTTTTGGAACGCCCTCTTTATTAAAACCTTTTCGAAAGGTTTGAACGTTCACTCGTAGATAGTTAATGTTCTTGAACTTTCTTCATTGGCGCTCCGCTCCTGTTGGTGAGTACAGAGGGTACCCTTTATCTAGGCCAAAATTGGCAAACTTTTGAGTCGAAAGAGCCAAAAATAACAATTTCAAAAGTTTTTAAACAGCCACAATTTTTTTTCATGTCAACAATAAATAGACTACTATTTATAGCAGACGTGAAAAAAATTTGTGACATAAAAGGTAATTTTTTTGTTAAAAAAAACTAATCTATATATTCATAAGAAAAATGTCTTCTTATTCATATATCAGTAGTGGTTTTTTTTTTTCAAAACAGATGGGATAATGCGGTATTATTAGATAATCACATTTTTAAATTTCAAACTAAAGAGTCGCATCTTTAAATATAAAGAGTAAAATATATTACAAAGAGCATACGATCAGCCGGTTTATCACCTACGCACACATCTACACTGGCAAATGCATTGCCAGCCTTTAAACAGGGGTTTAGGCCACCGGGAATTCTCACAAATCGAACGAAGCGCGTCAACAATATGAATACCATCACATGACGTGACAGCATTGTCGCTACTTGACCGAAAGCGTGACGCTACCTCTAATCAGAGAAATAGATAGGCGTAAGGGAAGGTGTGGAGTAAAAGGTATAAACGTCGATGGAAAGAAGAAAAGGGATCCGGATACTACTGTTATGGACGGTATAGGGGGAGTGACAATAGCTGCTAGGGTAAACCGATGACCGACTGCCATCTGACGTCATCCTCGGAATCCCCAAAATCTCTACAATTTTATGACTAATAATTACTCAATGGAATCATTCAGGACTCACTTTACGTGCCTTCCGGAATACGAAGCAGGTCAGATATCTGAAACCAATCTTAGAATGAGTCATTCACCTATAACTCGGTAGCGGTGAGAACTGCTTAACGCAGCGATTGACTCCAATACCGGTCACTGATTAAGCTAAGACCTCCTCATTTATTTTACAATCGTTATTGGTTACGGATACCCTTTTTCATAATTGTCAGAAGGAAAATTGTCTGATTCTTTATTATTAGTTGCTTTATCCATATGGGGCGACGCGCACGTATGGCGACGCGACTTGCGCCGAATTCGATCATATGGCGTTGTATGCGTGCATTTACAGAGAAGCGATTACGTTTCCATAGAGTTTATAACGCTCCGCGTGTCTGTAAACAAGGCCCAAGAGTTTCTTGTAGAACTACGGCACCAAAGAACGATATACGCCGCAACTAAAGCCGCACTAGTAGGATTATACCAGATTTGGCTAGGCAGTGAAGGGGAGTGTTAGTGATCAGTATAAAGAGCGCACTCCTAAACCTACACCTGAGTCACAAGTCCCGGGCACTGCTATGGTTCCTTCCTCTGCAACGCGATGGACTCGGCACCTGGGTAGAAATTTCTACCATCATCACTATCTCTTTTACCAATCAAATACAACCTGAACACCTTTAAGATAATATTAAATATATCTTTTAGAAAATCACGCTACATCTTGGACAATATAAGATGAGAAGGTAAACTTATGTATTTTGAAGGCGAGTAATGTTTCAATAATTTAGATTTTTTTTTTATGTTTCAAGGGGGCAGACGAGCAGGCTGCAGGCACCGAAGTGCCTACCGGCGCCCATGGACATCTGCACGACCAGAAAGAAGGTCAGCAGATGCGCTGCGGCCCTTAATGACGAGTTTAGGCCACCGGGAAGTCTCACAAACCGAACGAAACGTTCTGCTTTCATAGCTTTGAGCCGATGTCGGTGGTAATTGTTTGGTACAACGGGCCTTGGTCAGCTCTAAATAGCCCACTGTCGGGCATAGGCCTCCCTTCGCTTCTACCACCCTCCCTTAACCATTGCTAATCTCATCCAGCCACTTCTAGCTACTCTCTATATATTATCAGCCCATCGAGCCGTAGGCTTAAATATTTCGAAAATATAAATTGATTGTTAAAGAGCCTCAATAGCTCAACGGCATAAGGCGTGTAATGAAATCCGCAAGGTACCCGGTTCAAACCCCACCGCCGTTGGGGAATTGTCGCACCCACTCCTAATACAAACTCAGTAGGATGGATCTCTATTAGAAATATATAGTATACATGAATATAATTATGTATATTATATGAGAAGAAATGTAAATTGTAATGCCATCATCATCATCACCATCACCGTCACCAAAATCATCTACAACGTAACCGCCATTTGACATCCACTGCTAGATATATGACTCTTCTAAAGCACGCCACTTCATACGATCCGATCCGCTATTCTCATCCAACTTGTATCTGCCATTCTTCACACATCGTCGCTTCATTTTCATCCATATAATTACATATTAAATACAAACCTCAAGATTATAATAGGAATGGGTGAACTATGAGATTTGAATCGCGTAAATTCTGGAATTCTGTCTAGTAGATATATATACCGGTGAGCTATTTAGGTTAGAGTTTTAATTTTTACCACACTTAGGACATAATATTTACTTAAGATCTATATATAGAAAAGGGTTAGGTCACCACTTATCACGAAATGTCGTAAACCGCGGTACGTACAAAGCTGAAATTTGGCTCCGCTAAAAACGAATTTTTCCAAAGGAATAGATTAACGTCTAAGAGCTCTTGCAATTTTACGCAGGAAACAGCTGGAAACAAAACAAAAAGCAGGAACAGCATTTAATGTAATCAAAATGTAGAATGACATGCTGAATTTCCACACCTCACTAATTACGGCCCTAATTGGAAGCTTAAAAGGAACAAAGTCGTGATTATTAACTAGTGTAAAAAACGTCGACACTAGACGGACACAAGTCCCCGCCCCTCACCTAAGTGAATTCCGTTAATTAAACCATAAAAACTTCGATAAATTAACAGCCCGCCGATTCCCCCCTAATACAGCGCCGAAGGATTTTAGATGCAAACGACACTAACACAGGCGATCGGCGGTGGAAGTAAATTGTCCCTGACTCCTTCCCACCCCCTACATTTGTTTGCGGCTTCCTTTAAATTTACTTATTGTATCGCCGAATGTAATTGCCAATTGGATTCTTTCATTAAGATACAACGATAATTCTCTACACAAAAAACAATATATATGACAAACCTTACCGTATAATAAAACCAAAAACAAATATTAAAATGACTATTCTTACAGTTACTGACACACACAAACACACACACATACACACGCACGCGCGCACACACACACGCGCGCGTACGCATTTAATTTATCTGTTTTGTTTTTCGTTTTTTTTTGCAATTTATTCTATAAGTAGTAATTAATAATTAGTCACCACCTACTTTGTTTATTTTGTAACTTTGTTTTGGAAAGAGTGGGAATCTCCTGACACAGGTATTTTGATGCTTTATGAACGGAATAAGTAGTAAATGACAAAATGTTTTTTCGCAATTACCCAAGAATCAGCTTTTTTATAGTAAGGTCAATTTGTATACATATAAAAGAGACCTATTTCAAAATCTCGAAAACACCTGGATGTACAAAGTTGAAATTTGGCAAGGAGTCAGTTTATAGTTAGTAGACATCCCTTAGGGACGAATGTCTTCGATACGGTCATATAATGGAGGTGTAAGGACTCTTGCAAGTTTAATTTTATACGGAAGAAATCGTAGGGAACAGCTAGTATATAACAATGGCAACTTCGCAGAAAACGTTTAAATTTCCCTGCTTTTTATGGATTCCTTCAAAACAACGCCCGATTCTATCAAGTGAAACCTTTCTGTTCGCGACGTTCAATTTTAAATTAAGTAATGTAAAGCGGGCCATTTGCGAGTGGAAATCGGCCCTTATTTGGGGGTATTTTGTTCTAAAAGAAGCTAAATTGTCACTCAGCTCTCCCCCTTTTCACTTTGGGGCGATGAATGATGATATACGAGCTACTTTATATTACAAAGTGCCTGTTTTATTTTATTAAACTCTAAAACTTTTGCGCGTGCCTACAGAATTAAATTATTTAGAGTTTAAACAGAGAAGTATTTATAAGCATTAAACTAGGAAAAAATAGTATTTTAGTTTGAAATATCTAACGAGTTATTCCGTAAGTAATTTATGATAATAGTGTGGTGACGCGTCGCCACGCGCTTGGCTCGGTAATTCCCAATTTTCTTCACCGTACTGTAAGTTTGAGAAAATATAAAGAATATGGAATAGGGCATACTAAGCAGATCATTTACATTATAGCCAGTACATCACGTTCACACATTGTATATGCACTAAAGATATCATTTCCACTATAGCCAGTACATCACATTCACACATTGTGAATGGAGTAGGGCACACCAAGGACATCATTTCCATTATAGCCAGTACATCACATTCACATATTGTGAATGGAATAGGGCACACCAAGGACATCATTTCCATTATAGCCAGTAAATCACATTCACATATTGTATATGCAATAGGGCACACTAAAGAGACTATTATCATTATGGCCAGTCCATCACATTCACACGTCGTATATGGAAAAGGGCACAATAAAGAAATCATTTCCATTGTAGCCAATCCCATCACATTCACACATTGTATACGGAATAGGGCATACCAACGAGATCATTTCCATCATAGCCAGTACATTATATTCGTATTCGTATGGTCTCTTTACTCTACTCTATATCTACGTACTCTACTCCTGTCTTCCCTCATTACAGGCTTTTTATGCCTACTCAGAGCGGTTCTATATCAAAAAGGAACAGCAAAGTTATCGCATCAAAAATCTATTCAAAGTTTAGAAAGATTTCACAAAAATTAAATCAGAAAAGTTTGACTTTGTCAAATCAAACATTCAACGTACGTGCCTTGCAGTAATGAGGTAAAAGACAAACGTTTTAAGCCGCAAATTTAATTAATGGAAATTTTCCAAACACGTCCTTCCCGTGTAGACTCATATGATTAAAATGTATCAGGAAAATTGAATGAGAGACGAGACGCTTTATGATACTGCTAACCGACTTTAAAAAATAGTGGTTACTTTTAGTGACGCCTTGTAGTCATTACATTTACATCTTACTAGCTGTTCCTCGCGACTTCAATGAATAATCTTAGCGGAAGTCTACTAACTATAAACTACTTCCTTGCCAAATTTCATTGTATGTCCAGCGGTTTTCGAGATTTTGTGATGAACACAGTGGCATATTTTTTGCGGTGGCAAAAACATTTTTCATTTTTTTTTTGTTTAAATAAACATAAACTAAGTTTTAATATAACTTACCTTTTTATTAAATATGGCGGGTCATTTTCAAATATCTAATTGGGTGAATATTTCAAAAGTGCAAGATTCGCGGCCCTGAACAAAGAACAATTAAAACTTGAATTTATGTGTGTATAACAGGCTTCTGTTACCTATAACACAGGCATTAAGTTGTCTACCTTGAACAGACGTCCGTGTGTCATATAATCCTGTGAATATTTATTCTTATTATATACTGAGGGGGTCTTCTGACGGCGCACCTATATTTTTGTATAGATATCACAATGACCCAGCATCGTGAGTCCAATTATTTATTAATTGTCAAGCTATTGGGACTTTGCTCATTTAAAGATATTTCGATGGATCCGTAAAGAATCGTAAGCCAAATTCTTGGAATGTCACGTTTATACGTTTTCTGAATGATCTTGATGATTTATATTAACTAAAGTACCTACATAAAAATAATGAATTTTCGATCGTCCCGAATTCGAATCATCGTCCCGCAAGTCGATATTTACATCACTAAAAGGGTATATATGAAGACGCGATCAAGTCAGTTTTTGTCAAGTACTTGAACGCAGATAGTGGACGTACCCTTTTATTTAGAGGGAAGTAGTTGATGGGAAAATTTAACTCTTTATCTTCTTCCTAACGATATCCGCGTCTACTACTAGGGTTCCCTTAGATTGCAGAGGGTGTGGTTATTATTATTTTTTTTTATGTTACAAACAGGCGTAGCGCTGCGCGGGTCGTTGACTTGCGCTGCGCGGGTCATTGACTTGTTTTGCGCTTCAAAATTTTATTCCCGATGTGTTGTCCCCAACATTCATGATTTATATCAGTACACTATAATTACCTTTACTTTATTTTGTGCACTTATCCAAAACATTTAGAAATGCCTAAGACCTACTCTTTTCGTATTATAAATTATAAACTGTTTTAAAACGGTCTCTAGTATAGAGATAGAACTATTAGTCTTAATACAAGATATATTTATGAAACAGCATGCAAGGGATAAAAGCCATGGTTCATTTGGCCCCGATGTGTTGTCCCCGATGTGATAAAACGTTTTTTTTATGTTCCAAGGGGCAGACGAGGATGAAAGTTCTTAGGTGACTAATATTGAACAATGTACGTCGAATCCTGTTTGCTCTGTGGGAGGGCACACCAAGGTGGAATGTCTCGGCGAGGAAAGAAAGGTGGGAGAGAAGGTCGATATGCGTCAGCGTAGCTGACGTCAATTATGTTTGCTTGGTGATCACTCATCACGCTTGTTGAATAAAAAAAACACAAAGTATTACTGAACACGAATTTTATTCAAACTGACAGAATTTCCTGTTTGTCGGAGATCCGTACAGTTCGGCGGTCGGAACAGTAATGCGCCGCGCCTTTTTTTTTCTGATCGTGTAATGCTGTTGGTCAGAGTGACCTTCACAGCGTCAATGAAATCCCACATGAGAGCATTTTTTTTTAAATGTCAGTAACCGAAAAATGTGACGGTAGAAACATGCAATTTGGTAGCTTTATCTTGAAATACAAATATAGGAAAAAATCCGAAAACCGTCTAGTTCATAGCAAAAAAAATGCGAAGAATTTGTCAAATTAAAAAAATCTCATGAAATGTCTCTTCTTCTTCTTAGCGTTATCCGTTAAATACCAAGGTCCGCTTAGATTGCAGAGGATGTGTCTGTGGTGCGAGTTAAGTTAACCGAATGCTATCTGACGTCAACCTTGAAACCCCCACGATCTCTGCAACCCCTTAGTGGATTTACCGCTATAATAATAATGCAACAAAACTTCGCAAGAATTTAGCGAATTAACGCATCTGCGGTCCCTCTGGTATTGCAGTTGTCCATGGGCGTCGGTAGTCACTCGGGTGAAAGCCAGCTGCTAGTTTGCCCCTTATTATATAAAAAAAAACTTCTTATAGAAAACACCTACAGACGCAAAACCAAACAACACCTAGTGGTGTGTTAAATAGGCAATCGGTAACTCAAAGGCAAAATGTACAATGCGGATTTAGAAAATTGCCCATCTCCGCACGTCACGCGTGAGATCAATCCCATCAGAGTCGTTATCAAAGTCGATTTTCGGTTACATCAAAGGGAGGTGGTGTGTTAAATAGGCAATCGGTAACTCAAAGGCAAAATGTACAAGATACTTTGGTGGAAGGTATAAAAAATGAAAATATTCTGATCTCTCTTGTTGGTTCTGACTCACCAGTTCCAGCTCGTAATAGCTGCTACACACGTTTCGATAAGTCATTGCGAAGGAAATGTATAGTTTAAAATGCACAGGTTTATCGATACGTGTGTATGAAAAATCGAGCTCCATTAAACCGCACAGTTTTTTGACACCGATTAAACGGTACGGTTTTTCCGCAACGATTTATCGAAACGTATTTAGCGGCTATAACACTTACATTATATATTTTTTTATTTATTTTTTTATTTCGCTGGGAAATGCCTTTACGCACGACTCTATCCGCACATGAGATTAGCACCCATGAGGGTGTTGATAATTTTCTCAGCCAAGCCATCTGCTTCCGGCGCCAAACTTTTGGCATTATCATAATAATCGTTAGACCCTAAATAATTCGTTAATAACGTGTGTTCATAACTTTTAATAATAACATTTACTAGTAGCTCTTAATCCCATAGTAAATAAAGCCTAAATAATTCTATAGTCAGCTATTTCACCTTACTAATGACATTTACTTGTAGCTTTTAATCCCATAGTAAATAAAGCCTAAATAATTCTATAGTCACTAATTTCACCTTAATTTACACTGACTTGTAGATTTTGATCGCAGTTTATAATAATAATAATATAGGGGTCCAAACGGCCGGGGGTCTGGGCCACTGGTCGAGAGATCGGCGGATTATCCTAGTCTGAATCTATTAAGACTGCTTTCTGTATCTTGGCCACGAGCGAAGTGCCACAGAACCCCAGCTGCCTCAGGTGGTGAGCGAGACTGAGTGGAATCAAGACATTGGCAGATATGACAATAATTATTGGCAGCCATCCTGTCCCACTGCTGAATGAAGACCTCTCCCAACCCCCTCCACAAATCGCTGTCCTCGGCCACTTCCAACCAGTCCGCCAGGCATTTATCGAGGTCACCCCGACATCTTTTCCGTGGCTTTTCTAGCTCATCGCCTTCTTGTAATGTTACATGGACATTTGATTTGGGGCTGCCCCTTCAAATATAGCTGCTGTTAGTTAGACCTACTGTCTTACTAGTTAAGATTGATATGATGTAAACAGAAGTAGTGAATGTCAAGGTATAATCGACGAAGGAAAAATGGCCAAGAGCGTCTCAAGACGCGCTTTTATAGAAGGGTTCCGTATCTGATACGCTATAAACGTATTTGTTAAATAACTTCAAAAGTTGTTGACCGATTTCATTCAAAATAATTTTTCTAATGAGTTTTTACCATGTTCTATCAACAGGGAAAATTTCAAGTATCTACGTCTAATAGTTTTAAAATGCTATAGTTTGGAAATGTTAAGAAAATATTTGTAAATTGTATAACTTTTGTGAATTTTGTGTAAAATCGCTAGCAGACCAATAAATAAATAAAAAAATAAATAAATAAAAAAAAAGATATATCTCATCATGCTAAAATTTAATCTATCTTTTTACCTATTCGTCCGCGGACAAAGTCGCAGTCACAGCTAGTAATTTACATAGGATGATGCACAAATGCTAATATTTTTAATAAAATATGATTTATTAAGATTAAAATAATACCCCATGCTCACTAATGCTAAACGATTTACACACACATGTATACAGTTTACAATAAGATTATGTCCACTTGTAGTTGTAATGGTGTTAAAAATATTAACTTATAAATCTCACTATGTTGTTGTGCACAGAATTGGAGTTATATTTTATTTGTGGCTTAATTTCGACCATCAAGCGATCTCTAGTAGTAATTACTATATCATTATAATGTATGTGTTTCAGGTTCAGGCAAGACATTCATAGCCATTAGATTAATTATAAGATATAGACATACATTGCAAGAGCCATGGGGCCAAGGTGGACAGCGATGTTTCTTCTTAGTTAACACAGTTCCTTTGGTAGAGCAACAGGTATATATATATATATATTAAATATTTTATGTGAATTATACTTTAACATTATATTTAAATCAGCTTATGGGCGTAAACTATTGTACATGTATCACACCTAAACTATGTGAGAAAGTGGTAATGGTGTTCGGGCGAGCCTATTCTATTCGGCTGTAGATTAAATGGACTGCAAGCGTGGCACTACCTTTAATTAGATAAATAGATAGGAGTAAAAGAAAGGGATGGAGTGAGAGGATATAAAGGTCGATAAAAAGTAAAAAAAGGATCCAAAAACTACTGTCACATACTGTATAGGGGGGGGACTGACAGTAGCAGCTAGGGTAGTCCGGGGTGGAGTACCCGCAATGGATCTGATCAGTTACTGGACAGATAAAAGGGGACATTCACCCTCTGCACCAATAGATTTTCAGTCTTTCTCTTTTACAGAAAAAAGTCATAAGTCAGATGTGTCCAGTTAACGGCGTCGCCGGGTACAGCGGTGAGGACAATGTTGACTTCTGGGATAAAAATAAATGGGACAAAGAATTGCAAAAACATCAAGTCAGTATAAAAAAAATCATTGATGCCTGTTACCATCGTTCTTTAACATAGCTCTTATATAAATGTGTATGTACCTCTGTCTGTTACGTTTTCATGTCTAAACCGCTGAACCAATTTTGACGAATTTCGATATAAAATCATCATTTCACAAAATCGGAATTATTGTAAAATTGTGATAAAAAAAAGTCAGTGCTGGGTGCATTAGAACTCTTGTAAACGTAGCTTTTAAATCGTAAATTTTATCATCAAATTATATATAACAATGATAATTAAAAAAAATACACATAATTATGATGTTTATAAGTACTGTAAAGTCTATTGATTAACCGATTTTGACTTTTATGTATAGCTATAACAATCGCCCAGCCAAGTTTGAACCTAGCTTCTCACCAATTTCAGTCCAGTTGTCTTTTTTTAAATATATATTACAAAGGGCAAACAAGCAGTGTGTTAAATTAAGTAGTCAATGAGGCTGGTAACTCTGACAAACCGAACAAAACGTGACAACACTGTTTTACGTGACGTCATTGACACCACTTCACGCCGAATTTATGTGAAAAAGAGATACTGGTACCCAGACCCTCCTACCCAAATCGGTTGTAGGCCAAAATGACTGCAAGGGTGGCGTTTCCTCTAATGATGAATAGATCGGAGTAAACGAAGGAATGAAGTAAAAAGAATATAAAGGTAGATGGACAGGAGGAAAAGGTCGCCAACCGTCTACCGTTGAGCTGCTGAAATTAAATTTATTATGTTTCAGGTTATAGTGGTCACAAGTCAAATCCTCTGCGATATGCTTACACACAAATATATCCGCCTGGAAGATCTCAGTCTGCTGATATTTGACGAGTGCCACCATGGAGTCCTGGACCACCCGATGCGCTCCATTATGAAGCATTTCGAAAATTGTGCAAACAATAAGCAGCCAAGGGTTTTAGGTATTTAGGCTACATAGATTTTCGGGCCTTATCGTAGAACCAACCACATTATTATATGTTCGAGAGATTTTATAAAATATATAAATAAAAATTCATCAAAAGTAAAATCATTGAACTCAAATAGCTACTGCTGAATCAATGGAATGCTAATAGGTGCTTCCAATACAACTTGGGGACCATCAAGAAAAGTGCATACTTATTCCTCATAGGCCGGCAACGCATTTGGTTGCCTGTAAAGTCGGTTTTCACACGATAAATTTACGTGATAACGAAGAACGCTTAGGCCGATCGGGCCACTCTTTCATTTGTTCCTCGCTCTCGCTTACATGCTCGGCTCAGGCGTAACGTGACAATGAGTCATGCTTTCATGTGCGTGCGCCTGCTGCACGTTCATCGATTTATCCATTATCCATTACTACTATTAAACTGTCAAATATTAAGGGAATTCAATTGTTGGTACCAAATATGTCATCAAAACTTATTAAGCGGCCAATTAAAAAAATAAATTAAATTTACATCAATGCAACTAATATGGGTTTGTGTCCAATCTGTAAAATAAGTTAAATAAAAGGCAGATAGAAATGTAGAAAAATCAGTTTCTTAACTATTTCAACTCTTATAAATATATACGTTAAGATCAAAAGCTGGTTACGCTAGCTAGATTGTCAAATCCGTCTTAAGGGTTAACCAGCCTTCTCCCCTAACCGGCTGAATTGATAAATACATAAGACGTCATCACGTTATATAAAACTTGGTCTGCCTGCCAGGTCTCACGGCGACCCTGCTGAACTCCAATGTGCGGCTGCACAAGGTCCAAGAAGCGCTGCGCGAGCTTGAGATGACTTTTCACGCCACCATCGCTACGGCTAACGACATGGGGGAAGTCGCTGTGTGAGTCCGAACCTTTATTTTTCTTTAAGTTACAAGGGACAAACGAGCAGGCCTAATAAGGCTGCAGATGCGTTGTCGGCCTTTAAATGGGGGTTTAGACTTCCAGGAACTCTCACAAACCGAATGAGAGGCGACAGTTTTTATGTTACAAGGGGCAAACAAGCAGACAGCAGGCACCTAAGTGACTACCGACGCCCATGGACATCTGCACAAGCAGAATGTTAGCAAATGCGTTGCCGATCTTTAATGAGAAATTTAGGCCACCGGGATGTCTCATAAATCGAACGAAACGCGACAACAATATAAAAAAATCCATCTGGTTATTGTCTATGGATACACTAAGGATATTGTCTCTGGATCCAATATGGATATTCTCTATGGATACTCTATGGACATTGTGTATGGATCCACTATGGATATTGTCTTTGGACCACCCATAAAGGTTTTTTTTTTAAATATAACGAGGGGCAAATTGCTGGCGGTAGACCTGAGTGACAACCGAAGCCCACGGATAACTGCACTATCAGAAGGCTCACAGATGTGTTTCTGGTAATTGAGAAATGAGAATGCTCTCCCATTAAAATTAACCAAAAGATAAAAACAAAACTCACACTCATCAGCAACTGTTGAAACCATTCCAGAGCCGTGGGCGACAGCGCCGCTGTCCAGGATATCACGGCTCATCAGAACTAGCACATCCTCTCTCTCGACCTCCTCCCACGCATCTTCGGAGAGCTCTCCTCGGCGTTACTAGTCAATAGTGTCAGTTTTTTTGACAAAATTGTGAGTTTTTAAAGACCGAAGTATCATTGGCACGTTAGCTATCGTATGCAGAGTTTCTGTGCTCAGCCACAACTGAACCAAACACTAGAGAGCTTAATGCGTAAAGTCGCAGACTAAGAGAGAGTTGAGTTTCAATACGTGTGAATATAATCAGAGTACGTAACTATGTTTAGGATCTCCAGGCTCACAACGCTATATAAGGCCGCAACGCATTCCAAGCCTTCTGATGTTGCAGTATTGCAGAACTCAGGTCGGTCGGTTTACTGGTGAACCGTCTGAATAGTATTTCTTGCCTAATCGGTAAGAAATACTATTCATCCCTTTCTTCTCCTTTCTTCTAGAATCTTCTAGCGGGCACCAACGTGGCGGACGACAAGTGGCACACCGTGCGCTTCTCCCGGCGCGCCTCCAACCTTAAGCTGCAGGTAGACGGAGGGCAGCCAGTACGCGGTACGTTATGTACGTATGCACGGGACGCACCCGCACCATTTTGTTTTCACCCTTAAGTAGTGGATGATAAGGTTGGTTTCGGTTGTAATGCTGCAACCCGAAAGCTACACCACCGAATCCGCCACCAAAGCACAGCACTACACGGACTTTCCGATGTGCCTTCCGAGGCATTTCCCTCGTATTCATTCGCGGATTAAAGCAAAGTATTTTAGATTCTCATGCATATCATAATTATTTCAAGCGGGCGAAGTCGCGGGCACAGCTAATAAAAAATATACCTCCTTCCCATCGTTTGGTCCCCTCTTTACTAAGATAGAAACTCAGACACGTGCCAAATAAACCAACCGTTGACGTTACCAGGAAAGTATTGGAAAAACAGGTAAATCCATAAACTCCAAATAACATTTCCAAGGAGGATTTGCATAGAGGGACGAATTTCTTAGCATTATATGGATTCACCGTGCGGGAGCCGGGTGCATTTCATTCCGTTGCAGAGGAAGGAACCATATCATTGCTCGGGACTTGTGATCCAAGCTTAGGTTTAAGAGCGCTTTTTATAGTGATCACTAACACTCACCTCCACTGCCAGTGTTCCTTCCCCTAGCAAGCCTAATTCGGTACGATCCTACTGGTGCGGCTTTAGATCTCCTTTTTAGTAATGAACTTGTGATAGTTCTTGACAATTTTACTGGTATATCGCTTGCTTCTATCTCTACCGCGTATAAGCTGGTTTCTGTATTTTTCTTAAAATTTTGGTAAAATAAACTCGTTCCATTTTCTATACAATTGTCTAAACGCGTCCAATTTCGCATTTTTGTCTAACGCACTATACCTAATTGAGTTAATTACTAATTGTTTTAACATACGCAAGTCAGCCTTTTTGCTAGCAACGCCTACAAAGGCGATGTAAAACTCCTGAGACAGTGGATCAGCTCCCCACGCGCCAGGATCGTCACTTGAAATAACAACCGGCATGCCCAGAGCCAGGTATGAAGCTAACGGATGATTTCTTACATCAGACACCAATGATAGCACCACGTTTGATATCACACTCACTTCTATAGCAATATCTCTAGATTTCACAGCAGCCATTAGAGTGCTTTAGGATTCGTTCATTACACAACCCTTCCTGACAACTAAAATTTTTAATGAAAATTTCACAGTCGCCAGTTTGCGAAGTTTATAATAAGGTACCACGCATGGAATGTTTTTTGTTTGTTGATACGCTTTAGTGTACACAACAAAAGAAATTAACACATAATAACATACAGCAAGAAAAGGAACGTGTGTGCTAATGGAATGCAGAAAAGTCATAACGGAAAAAGAGTCTCTGGTAAGATAAAGGAATGGAAAGTTGTCAAAAGACAAAAAAATATAATTAATAAGATAATAATATAAAAATGGCACGGCGTGCCAATGGCAACGGCGTGCCAACGATAATCACCAAATGCTGCATACACCATCCTGTGTCAATGGCTGTTTCGTCAAGTTATGTGTCCTCTTTTCTAAGACATTGGATTCTTTACGGTAGGCGATTTCCAACTACAAACCTGATTTAGGCAGTCTAGCTTTTCTGACATAAATAAGTAGTTACTAAGAAAAATTTTCAGTTTCGTTTTCCCTTTTAAATAAATAAAAAATAACTGGTGGCTCGCACAAAGTTTCGTGAGTAAATCTAAGTCTAAACAAGTTGGCCACACCCCTGGTACAGACAAAATCTTTACTAGCTTGAAACCGACACGTTTATTTTATACGATTTAAATATCCAATAGTATATCCGATCTCCTCTGTGTTTCGGAAGGTCCCTCTCATAGCCACATCCTGTGAAATTTAAGCGGACCCTGGAAGAAGAGGTCTACTGTCAATTAAACGTTTTCTTTACAGGCAAATCTTCATCCTTTGGCAACGTACGTCAACAATGGAACGGCCACAGTTCAGACATTCATCGTACTTTCCAGCTTCCTGATAGCATACAATGTTCTGCTAGCTGTTGAAGCGGATCCAGGGAAAAAAATTAATTTAGTCTTCCTGTGGAAAATATTTCTAAACCGTTTTGTTAGGTAAGAGTTAGATGACAGGTGTGAATACTAAAGGCTGACCTGGCATCCATGTCATAATTTTTTGTATCCCCTCCTCAACCGTTGACCAATCCTCTACTCAACCGTTGAGCAATCCCCTCCTCAACCGTTTTGAGCTTAGATGAATGTGAATCGTTATTTTATGATAATGATGATATTAGTAGCAATAATTGTCTAAATAAAGTTTGGAAAGAAGTACAACTTCTGCCCATTGGACAGGGTTCTACGCAAACATTTTATTTAATTTTTTTTTTTCACTTTTTATAGCAATTTTAAACAATTTCTTGTCGTGTTCATTTTTCCTACTCATCATTCATTCATTCTAATATCGTAACACACAAAAATACGTCAAAATAAAATCCTCCTTTTTTTAAATGTGTATGAATATCGAATTCAATCCTTATTAACTTTTTCAATACTCGTCTTTTATAGGTAAAGTAACGAACCCAACAGACTCTATTCCGCCCTAACATTGGATTATTTACTATTTACTACATTCTATTATCCTGTAATATTCCCGTTCCCGTCCTATTTTCCGTTTCTGTGACGTTCAGACAATTTCTTTTAAATTATGCAAACCTTGTCCTGACAATAACGAACACAATAAAAAAAGAATTATCCAAGTGGTGCAGTCTTTCGCAAATTACGCGCTTACATACAATTGGAAATTTATTTTTATTTACATACCTAGATAGATAGATATGTAACTTCATCCGGAGCATCTGTTTTAAACGATATTCATTTCTTTACATCCTCTTTGACAATATTGGCAGCACGCGTTCTGTCAATCTTATGTCAAACGCCAAAAGGTTGCATTAAATATAATTTAATATGGTAGTTTTATAATGTTGGTATTCTTAAATTTTCTAATTTTCTGCGCAGTTTTCATATTTTTTTTTCTTTCATAAAAACCTTCTCCGGGGCAATAGCAAACACAAGAATAAAATTTTTTGCGAAATCGGTGCTGCCGTTTATGCGTAACGTCGTGACGAAGGGAACCAGGAATTATTTTATAAATGAATATATATCTCCAAAAAAAACCTATATTGTATTGCTCAGTATTTCCTAACCTGATTCCTAACTTACAGAAAATAGCATGCTGATTTCTCAACAGCCGATAATGCATTTGTGAGTCTTCTGGTATAACAGTTCTCTACGTGCGCGGTTGTTGCTCATAATGAGAGCAAACCGTCAGCCTGATTTCCCGGGCTATATCGTTTCGATAGTATTAAAAATAATAAGTCAGTCTGAACTTCTGAAGAACCATGATTCTACTCAGATCTGTGTTTTATTATTTCTATGGGTATGGAGAACATATTGCCATTAGAGTAAGACGATGATTAATTTTACGTTTGAGGCTTATTATATCCGATACACTCCCATTTCAATTACTCCAGTATGTATAGAGTAATTGAAATGGGGGATGTGGATGCTAGTGTAATAGACACAGCACATCAGATCTTCCTTACATGTGATATTCCATACACAAAGGGCTGTATTATGGTAGATTGTAAAGCATACCTCAGTATGCCTCAGATATCCTTTACAAACAGGTTATTAGCAAAATCAATCTGTATCGTATCTTAACCTGGTGCAAAGACGTCAATCGTCTTGTCTGGCATCACGGTCGAATATCATCTTCAGGTTACGTAATTAGTTTCCGGTATCGAAGTGTATTGGCTGCATAGGTTTGTCGCTGTGAAAGTGTCTGTTAGGTTAAGTTAGGGTTGATACCAGTAGATAAAAAAAATACTGTCGAATTGATAACCTCTTCCTTTTCTGAAGTCGGTTAATAAATTATAGATCGAATATGTATATATATATATATATATATATATATATATATATATGATAAATATTTTATTTTTCATAATGTTTGGTAATATAATTATGTTTAATTAGTTTCAAGATAGGATATGCGGTAAATGCATTCAATGATTTCTCTTTTTCGTTTAAATTAAATATATGCCCCTTCTTTAAAAGCTGCATATTACGTTATTAAACATTTTATTCGTTAAATATAAAGATAATATGAAATCTTATACCCGCATGTTTACCACTAAATTCTAAGAACGGGGTTCCTGATCGAGGCATCGAATTTGACACAAACATCAAATTACTTTAGAATTTACTTGTCTGTTTTGGACCATGGAGATGCATTCTTCAATAATTTTAGAAATACCCACTTAAATGCTAGTTGAACGTATTTATTTTTCATTAAATAACGTAAGACCCGGCAGCTGAAACTTCAGTTATATATAATGTTTTCTACATTCCTAAATGCTGATCTAACTAGAAAATATTTAATGCAATATGTTTGACAACCCTATTATCCTTAACCACCTGCGTTCTAATAGATAACCCTGTCAAATGAGAATATCTATTGCAATCTTGACAAAGATACCGCTTTGTCTGAGGGAGAGTAAAGCTTTTCTAATGGCGGCCACTTACCGGATAAATAAGAACGCTTTGATATCCTAACAAATAGACTGACGTCAGGTTTGTAGAAACCCAGAAACTAATCAAGTTTTTTGGGGGACAAAATATATTTTAGCATCTTATTTCGTCCCACTGTTGGGTAGAGATCGCCAATAATCTTCTACATTTATCTTTGTTTTTGGCCAACACCGCCAACAAGCACGGGACCATCATAACCCTTCCCACATTTTTGATAAATAATATAATTGAGAAACGAATTTAAAAAAAAAACTTATTTTTAATCGTACTCGACAACCCTAGCGTGTATGGCCAGTTACGTCGTAATAGCCAAACGTGTCCAAAGGGAATACCTATTATAATCTTGACGATGCAGGCCTTTGTTTATGATGGATTGGATGTACAGGATAAGGACGTGGTGGGTTATTGAAGCGTTTTGAAATCGGAATACCTTTATACAACTGACTTTTGGTCTAGAATAACGGCACTATCTTTAGCGTGCAATTCCAAATTGCTTAGTCTCAAGTGCAAATTTCTAATACTATATAAATTACTATCATACTGACTAAGTAGTGGTCTAACTAGGTAGTGGTAGCGCAGTAGTACAAAGTGCAGAATGTACGGGAATACAACAAGATGCATTTAATCACATGACTGTAAAATATACAGAGGCGTAACTCTCTGCTGGCCCTCTTCTGAAGATTTTGCTATAAGTTAACACGGGTTTCAGTTATAGCACACCTTGGTTGATATTTTTACCTTTCATTGCAAAATATCTTTAAGACTGTTTAAGTGTAATTACAAAGTCCCGACCCGGTGTAATTATAGACTAATCTGCAAACGATTATTATACGAGTCGTGCTCGCGCAGTTGCAAGAATGCCAGTTGCATTTCCGCACTGAATAGCTTATAATTCTTTGAGCAGACAGAAATATACGACATATACGGTATGATGGGCCGACTCTCTTGAATAGTTTTCGGGTCTTAATTCCAGGCTTTTGACTCGTGTCAAATATGGAGATTTCCCTTTGATAGCTTCTTTTAAACGGCTTTAGAAATTGCTCAATTCGAAATAGTTAAGTATTTTAACGTTTTCCTGGGTGGAGTCAAACTGGTTTAGTGTGAAAAAAAAAAGATTAAAGAAAGAATAAAAAGAAAAGATCTAAAGCTCGATCAATGAGATTATCAAGGCAAAAAGATAATAGAGCCTCAATAAAGCAACGGTAGAACGAATGTACTGAAATCCCCAAGGTACTCGGTTCAAACTCCGACACCAATGGGGTGTAAAATTTTTAGCTTAGTTGTACTTTCAGAAATATTAGGCATACCTAAAAGGTTTTCTCATATTCTTCTATTAACTTCTATCTATTTCTTAATTGTCTAATAATTCTTAATCCGTATATTTTAAGTGAAGCAATAACCTTCGGTACCAAATGGTACCAAAGGTTATTGCTTATTTATTATGTTATTGCTGATTTTACGAAAACGATTTATACACCCACATGTATACTTTCTAGTATAAAGAGGTGTCGAAGCGTATTTATGGCACCTTAAAATAATAATATTTTTACATTTTGGGGGTGGCTCCTATTCAAACAGACATTCGCTAAATCCGTCCTCTATTATTATTTCCAGTTTGAGTATTTTAAAGTGTGGAAAGCCACACCAAGGTGGAAAGTTTCGGTGAGGAATGAAAGGTGGGAACGAATGTCGATATGCTCAAGCGCCGCAAAGGAACATCTTCGTGTCCGAGCTAGTTGGAGTTGCCCGGAGCGGCCGCGCCTCGCCGACAATTGTTCGTCGGAAGGTCTTGTATACAGTAATCGTAAGTAGAAACTTCGCTAGCGTGAGTTGGTTTGTATGGAGATTTTCAGCGTGTCTTCCTCATACAAAATTAGTCAACTAATTAATTTAGATCATGCTGTAAGAACTTATAACATGATCTAAACTAATCGATTGTCTGACGTGGACGGTAAGTACTAAAAATTTCTTGAGTCGGTATTTGTACTCACCCGCAACTAAAACTGTTGTAAATATTACGGCAAATTTTTCTAACAGTTTACTAGAAAGGACGCTCTAATAGGATTATACCAGATTTGGCTAAGCAGGGGAGGGAACACTGGAAGTGAAGGTGAGTGTAGTGATCACTATAAAGAGCGCGCTCCTAAACCTACACCTGGGTCACAAGTCCCGGGCACTGCTATGGTTCCTTCCTCCCGGTCGCAGCCAGAGCAACTTAACTTAGCGATCGACTCAAATGCCGACCACTGATTAGGCCACGACCTCCTCTTAGTAACATGAGAGCAGTATTTACAATAAATGAAAAGTGCTGAAAATAGATTTAATCAAATCTGCTTCTTACATAACCTCCGTTTGTTATATAATATAGCCCTTTATAGTTTTTCTTCTTAACATGTCATGGGCCGTTCTCTAGTTGTTATAAATATGTAAAAATCATAGTGAGGTTATATATATACATCTGTATCCCACTATTGAGCAAGGCTACTTATTATAGTGACGGCAAAACAGTAAATAAAATCAGACGTAATTCAATGATGGCGGCCGGCAAGCGTACTGGGGACACGCCGCCTGAGTGCCCCACTCCGCCTGCGCAGCCCCCCTCTCCCTACAGTCAAGGGTAAGCTAAAACTAATAAGCACTTCTTTTATAGAAACAAGAGCCAAACGGACAGACAGATCACTTGATAAATCGTGACTGCCGAAACGTACTAACAACTGCACTTACCAAAACACTTACCAAAATGTTTGCTAATCGCTTTTTTCGGCTATTGAGATATTAATCCTTTTTTGAAGGGCTATATGTAAGTCATTTAGGAAAGTAGAGAGTAGTAGATAGTAGTGCAGAGAAGTTCTGAAGGAAAGGATATTATTGGATCCCGCTTATTGTCACTGAGTGACACTAAAGCGGTTCTGGGGACCTACTGGGGACTAAATCAGACCGCAGTCATTTTAAGTCGCCCCATAGCCACATCCTCTGTAATTTAAGCGAACCCTGGTACTAGACGGTAGGTAGAAGAAGAAGTAACCTGAGCTTGACATACAATTAATCCTTAGAGAAATGAGTATGAATATTCTTTTCTCGAAGGTCCATAAGTCGCATCGGTTCAGAAACACTAGTTTGATACCTGATTCCACAGAAATATTGTGCGAGGCACTATCGTTATCTCGGTCTAGTACTAGGGTATGTTTAGATTGCAGAGGATGTGGCTAGGTGGTATATCCAGCTGAAATTTACTCTTTACTGACAATTATAAGTAAATGCTACCGAATTACTCACCCATCTTCAGTAGGAAATAGTGCGGACGCTAATAAAACAACATTAACGTGATAAGTTACCTGTTTCGAACGTGATCGTGCCAAATCCACACACACGGACATCCGGACGTCTAAGGAGATATTTTATAAAACAGTTTTTTCTTAAAATAAATAAAATTATTATTGTCCTTCCGAGGTATCACGTGCTAAAAACATTCGCTTAAATCTGTGTTTATTTACATTTATCAATAAGTGCCGTACCAAAGTGAGGGGTTTTTAGTTAACTAAATCGACGTATCTTAAAAGTTAACATGGTTATCCTTTGTCATATTAAATCTTAGGAAACTTTTAGGAACGTTTTACCCACATGGGTGCAAATAGCAAGAGATCTTTTGCCTTCCAAAACGTCTGTATGGTTTCCATTTAAGATATTTCAGGCATTAATACAAATTTCAGGCTTCCAAAAACAAAGCTCAAAGGCCTGCAACTTATTTGCGAGCCTTCCTTTGTTGCAGTTTTCCATGGGCGTCGGTAGTTACTCAGGTGAACCGATTGCCCGTTTTGCTCTTGTTATATTAAAAGAAAATATAATCGTACTAATTTCTCCGAGGCCAACAACTATCTGTTTAGCTTGTCCAATTATTGTAATTGGCTTTCTTAACTTTCGAATTTTTATCAATAGCTTGAGGCAAGGACCGTCGTTCGGAAAGCCGGCGCCGACAAAAAAATAAAAAAAAAAATTACTGTAGGACTAACGCCTTACAAAACATTTGTACAGAATTCTTTAGTAAACAAAAATGTACTGCTTAAACTATTAAGAAAAATGTATGTATTAACTACGAACAGCTATAAATTTATATTTAGAAAACATAATTGTTTATAACTATATATCTACTACTACCTAACTGTCGTATGTGTAAGATTTTTCAAAATATTGCTTTGGCCAACATATTAATGGTCTACTTCCTATGGCAGTGAATAACAAAAATGCTTAAAAAAAGGTACATTGATGCACGAGTGCAAGAAATGCCGTATTTGGGTAAAATTTATCAAAAAAAAGTCAACATCACGACGACGTTGCTTAACTTCGGTGATCGGACGAGAACCGGTGTATTCAACGTGGTATGGACGTTAGCGATTGACTATTCGAATTTGCGCGAGTGAATAAAGTAAAATGGCGGTAAAATACATACAATAAATAAAAAGTAAAAGCAAAAGGCCAACATCACGCGGTGTTCCCAGGCGGTCGCCCATCCAAGTACTGACCGCGCCCGACGTTGCTTAACTTCGGTGATCGGACGAGAACTGTTTCGTTCGGTTTGTGAGACTTCCCGGTGGCCTAAACTCGTCATTAAAGGCCGGCAACGCATCTGCTAGCCTTCTCGTGTAGATGTCCATGGGCGTGAGTAGGCACTTAGGTATCTGCTGCCTGCTCGTTTGCTCCTTGTAACATAAAAAAAAATCACAATAGTGCAGTTCTGAGCATGCGCCACAACTCGCAACACATTCACTTATAACAGAGCAAACTTCTTGTTGATATGGCCAGAAAGATGAAATAACTCCCCCAGTTATTAAAATTTACGAATTCGCCTTTTTTGTATGTTCATCTTTGATAACCAGTCGTGGTTTGCAGCCAACGGTTTGACGTTACCCTATGGCTGTGAGGTGCTCATCCACACGTACGGCACACACCGGAACCCCCACTACTGGGGGAAGGACGCGGACTGCTTCAACCCGGAGCGTTTTCTGGGGGAGCAGCTATCGTCCCCGCAGGCGTACATGCCGTTTTCCGTTGGGCCCAGGAGATGCGTCGGTAAGTATCGGATTTTTGGTATTTTACAGATACGAGTGCAAGTCTTTCAGGGTACGTAATGAAAACGGGCTGGGCAGCATTTGACAAAGTACGGCAAGTCTTCTTATCGTCGTTTCCACAATTTTTCAAAACAAAAGTTTTCAACCAGTGTGTCTTATCTGTTATGACCTACAGTGCCGGGACGTGGCCACTCACAATATGACTGGTACGGCAGTTCAAAGTCGCTCAGCGAGCTATGGGACCAGCTGTACTCGGAGTTTCTCTGAAGGATAAAATTCGTATCGACAAAGAACTAAGGATTAGCAAGTTGAAGTGGTAATGGGCTGGCCATATCAGTCATCGCACCAATAACCGCTGGGGTAGACGAGTTCTTGGGTGGAGACCGCGTCTCGGTAAGCGTAGTGTAAGACGCTCTCCTCCTAACTAGGTGGAATGACGACTTGCCAGGTCGCTAGCTGATGTTGGATGCGTCAAGCCGAAGACAGGGTGAAATGGCGCGATTTGGGAGAAGCCTATGTCCAGTAGAGGATTGCAATAGGTCGATGATGATGATGAATGAAAACGATAAAGTGCAATAAATCTTTCAGGACAACAGTACGCGATGATGTCCATGAAGATCATATTGGTGCACGTACTGTGTCGGTATCGCTGCCTGCCCGCCACCAGCTTCCGATACGACCGCCACACACCTCTGCGGCTGTGCTTCCAAATAGTCTTGAAGCATCTCGATAAATTCGAAATCCGCTTGGAACACCGCAACTGAGCAAAATACTAGTAGTTTGCAATAAATATATCCTTACCAACGGGCGCCGAGCTTGCTGATTCATGGAAACCATGTATAGCCTCATGGTGGTGGTGCGACGGAAGTGGTTGTGGTATTTGTAGTGCATCTTTGCACTAACTTGTTAGTTGTTTGATAGTTTAAGAGTTAACACAGATCCTAGAAATGACACAGCATAGAATAGACGCAAATAAATTTAGTTAATATTAAACAATAATAAATTAAATTTTCTATCTGGAAAATAAAATACGTTTGTCGTCTATAAACGAAAATGTGTTTCAGTTTGTTCCTCCAAACGGCCGTTTTGTTTTTAAACGTTTTTATTTATTTGACGTGTTTGTTTTTTGGTCAAATCTTGGAAGACAAATAAGAACCACTACCTGATATCGATTAGGCTCAAATTTGGTGTACTGTCTGGTGTGTACTGGTGACGACCCTATCTTCGATGACAACCCTTCTACTCATATTATAAACGCAAAAATTTTTGTGATAAATGTCAAGTAAGTAGAAGAAAATTCTACAGTGTGCGAAATATTCTGGCGTACGCTGCAAAAACCGTTAGAGTTACACATATATAGTGTATGAAGGAAATTTATATCATAAATAGTTGTAAAAAAAAGCCTGCGATAGCATATATCTATCTTTCACGTTTAAGCGACTATCGCAAAAATACTAAACCATAAGAACAATAAAACAATAAAAATGGTTAATTGAATATCACGTTTTTACTACTAAATTCAATATCTAATTACAGCAGATTATTAAAATTCGTAAACATACATAAAAAACATACACAACAAACATATAACGTATTCTTTTTTTAGAAGTTCATCGAGTGTATCGAAAGGTACATAAACAACTATTTTGCGACATGGCCAGATTAAGGGTTTACTCTCTCATGCACTATTAAAAGATTATTAGGTCTCATGTAGAGACAAGCACAAAAAAAAGTAATTAATCTGTACTAATATATAAAGCGGAAGAGTTTTTTTCTTTGAACACACTAAACTCCGGAACGACTGGTCTGATTTGAAAAATTCTTTCAAAGCTAACGCTGATATTCTTTTCGATAAGTGGGCTATTTAAATAGCACATTTATCGAGAAAGGCTATATACCATCACGGTAAGGAACGGAGCACCAATGAAGAATGTTTCAAAATCGGCGGTTTTTTCCCCTTTTGAGAACTTCCGCTGCGTGCGCGGCGTAAATGGTTACAGTTTCGCAAAAGTCATGTATGACGAAATTGTTCCCCTTTAAAAGTTCTAAATAAAAGTCTATCAGCATATATTCTAAATATAGTCTATCTCTTTTGCGAAGGTGTTTTTATAAACATGATATTGATCTTTATCCAAAACAATACCATTTTTTAAACCCCTAAGTGATAAAAGTGGTCCACAGGGACGAAGTCCCGGGGTACATCTAATATTATATATATGACGTTCATAATTGCCTACAATAAAGTCTATATGAATAAACTGTTTTGACTCTAACTTTGAAGCTTTTAACCCTACACGCCCTAACACTACAGGTTCTAACTTCACAACCTCTACTCCTTATTAAAAATTTAAGTTTTCTTTGTAAAAAATTCACACAAAATATATTTGTCTTCCAACTACTCAGTAATGTTATCATTAATCACTATATAGGCGATCAAAAAGGACGCCTTTTCTGCATAAAATACACTCTCAACGGATTGAGTCGATTCAAAGATCTTTCACGAGGTTCTTAGCATGGAAAGTTCCTTTTAGTTCAAATTACGTTAGTAATGCGGACAGATTGAAATATTATAAATTAGATAGTTTACGTTTACAAAGGACTATGCTAGATTTAATGTTGTTGTATAAGGTAGTAAATAGCACATATGATTGTATTGGATTAAATCAAAACATAGGTCTTTCTACACCGCCAACCAAAAGCATTGTTTTATGTACCGTTCAGCCGTACCAATCTCGGTCGACAATCTCCAATAGCGCGAAGGAGACAGATAACGGACGAACATGCGGATGGACGGACTGAGCTAAACTAGAAAGGTTCCTGTTAAGACAACGGAACCTGAAAAATGGGATTTTAATGCATATTTTTTACTTGTCTGTCAAAAAATGTTTTCAGAAAATATACAAAAAAACTAACGAAAACGTTGAGATACCTTTCCTATAAAATATCTGTCGTCAGAGTAATGTGCTTGAAACGTGGCTGAATTAAATTGATGAAGGAAGTAATAAAAATTTTTGTTTAAGTACAAATAAACGCTTAACATTTTAATTCGTTAGTACATCCCCAATATTTATTTAGAGATGTCAATCAAAAAATCAAAGATACATCTATAATAGATGATTTGTGCAACTTCCGGGATCATTCCGTGCAGCCACGCTTATGGCTGAACAGTCCAATATGAGAGTGACAGCAACGATCGACGCTCACAAACAAACCTCTTTGTAGTTGAGGGAGATTTTGGTGTATTAATTTTATAGTGCCATCTTGTCCTTTTATGATTGGTCTATTAAGCACTTGGCATCACGATCTATTACTCTTCAATCAGACTTTATTTTCAGTTGTGATAGCGCATATTCTTAATCGATAATTACTTCAGTCAATAGGACCTTATATTACAGAGTAAATATCTCCCAAAGAGTGAAACTATACCAAATACTCAGCTCATCGGGTTCCGGAATTGAACTAGACAAACTACTGAGTTCAGTCTGCCTGAACTGAACTGAATCATCAAGATCGCTGCACCCAGTCGAAAGTTGTGCGGTAGCAAACACAACAAAAAAAAACACACGCGTTGAATTGATAACCTCCTCCTTTTTTTGTAGTCGGTTAATAAATTTGGTAAAGAGATGATGGGTAGGCCACATTTTGTTGCGAAAATGAAGGTGAATTCAACGCGAAAAAAGTCACGGGTTACACAGCTAGTGTAAATATAAATTGTGCATGCACATACATAAACATAAAACATGTTTTATATTTGCCGTAAAAGGTTTATCCTGCATTTATAATCTTAGTAAGTTACGGATCAACTTATTTATTCAACAGAAAACATATGTATAATCTGATCCTTCTTTAAGAAGGGTTGGACTGAACTCCACTAAGTATCGGATTCAAACTCCAACGTTGCTAGAGTATTGTCACAAGCACTTATTTATGATTCCAACAATCCTGCTTTATAATATCGTATACTTGAACTGCTTTTAAACATCTATCTTAATTTTAGGCTAATTTCAAACTTCTTTTTAATTTCAGTTTTCAGCGAAGACGAGCCTGATCTCAACAGTGAGCTGGAAATTTCGGTAGATATCGCACATTTATCCAAAATAATAGCTATTTTGTCACTTAGGTGAACCGCCTGCCCGTTTGCTCCTTGTTTTATACAAAAATATGAGGGTACCGCCAGAGACGGTCATTACCGACTTCACAATAGAAAGCAGTTCTTAATTCCACTGTATTTTTTATGTTTGATATCACAGAATTTTCTACTGGATGAACTCATTTTGATGATTTTTTATTTATTTGAGAGCTGGTGCTTCCCGTTCGGTCCTATTTTTACATAGCCACAATACTAGTAACAATTTAAAGCATCCATGACCTTGAAAAGGTATTTAATTAGAAAATACAGATTAACAATTAAATTTTGTATGTGTACTGATAATCTTATAGATAAAATGTTCTTATCTTTTAAGTAAAGTCCTGCCCGAAGGTTGGGCTACGCACTATTTACTACATTATATTATCCTATAATATTATTTATTACATCCGTTCCCTTTTCCCTTGCCGTTCCCATTTCTGTTCGCGTTCCGTATATAAGTATAGATAAATAAACTAGATACCGACTACAGTGCCATCTGAACGTTTGTGAATCTAATCTCTCTCTCTCTCTCTCTCTCTCTAAATCCATCTAGGGCGCCACCTAAACGCATATAAAAAAATTCATTCAAATCAGTCCGAGTCAGAGTTCAATGTCATACACATGTACAGTAGAAATGTATATATATAAAGATTTTATATTTTTACTAAAATTATACTACAAACAATGGGAACGGTTAAAACGTTCTATTATAAAAATTCGTTAAAACCCTATTTGCTTTTCATTGGAAAACAAAAACAGTCTGAGCTGCATTCATTAAGGGCCTTTGTTGATGAAACGAGACCCTACAATATTATGAAAAAAAGAAACAGCGGTAGGAAACTTTATATACAATATTTTGGGAAACGAAGGATATATTTATGACAACAGGACGAACGATCTCTTTAATTAATCAGAAATATAAAATATCTAATTTAAGTTTACATTGTATATCGTGTTGGCTTCCTATATAAATAAATAAAATAAATTTCTTTCACTTCACGACAAAATCGTTACGCTAAATCCATCCTTTAGGAGTTTAGTTAGATAAACATAGTGCAGTAAAATTATTTTTATATATTAATACTAATCTATATATATAAAAATGAATCGCAAAATGTGTTAGTAAGCGCATAGCTCAACAACGCCTGGACCAATGTGTCAATTTGCACTTTATTGCTATACCATAAAGTTTATATTAAATTACAAGCACTCCCTGTTGTCTAAGCAATTTAGGTGTGTTCCAAAAAACAAAGAGTCAATTTGCACTTTTATTACCGCTGCACAAAACAGAAACGATTCGTAGTCATTCTTTATTTCTAATAATACGGGAACGGGTCCGGTAATATGCGATCACAAAAAGATTATAGTAAATATATTACAACACTACAAAAATAACTTTCATATGAAACAAAACAATTTTACTTTAATACGCAAGGTATTAAGAAAACGAACTTTTTTATTTTCCTGTAAAGTTAGAGATTTTCGGTTACCGTTTTTTTTTGGGTGGAGGCGTCGTTATCACAACAGCGAAAGGACACCTTACACGAAATCTTGAAAATCGCGGGACGTATAAAGATGAAATTTGGCAAGGAGGGACTAGTCAAAATTATATAAATCTACAAAGACAGTGCCAAATGTTCCAAATGCACTCTAAACGTTTTTTGTTGTTTGCTTTATGAAATAATAATATTACTTGCTACGTCAGTCTGAAGTCGCAACCAAATCTGTATTTTTCTGTATTTTAAGATAGATTTTAAGATAGATCTTTAGAATTTTCCTTCATTTCATTTCTTTTCGACCTTCCCTGAAATAAGGGGAATGAAACAAAACAATCAGAATTTGAAATGGTGCAGCTGTTTTCAAGTTTTAGCGAGACTAAAGAACATCATGTGATTTATAAATATATTGATAAAAATATAATTAAACTATGTGAGAGAATTTTCAAATAAAAACAGAGGTTTGGAAATGCTTTCATCTAATTTGCCCTAACCGCCATCTATACAGCTAGCAATTATAACATGATATATTACTTTAAAACTCGCACGGGCATTTAGCCTGTGGTGAAAATTGATTAAAGAAAAAAAAAGTACTAAAACACTTATAATCAAAGAAGATGATAATAGATTTGATGGTGTAGTTTTTATTCAGTAGAATAAGGGTAGATCTTCTTTTCGTTATGCTACTTATGAAGATAAACTCTCTCTACTCTCTTGTTCTGTGCCCATTCCCACGTTGAGTGAGATCGGCTCTTCTTATTCTTTTGCGCCATGACATCCTGTCAAGGTTTATCGGATTCGGGCAAATTATTAACCTTTATGAGGTTGGTCATGCAAGTCCATCAGGTAGACGATGGTCATCCTCTGTCTTTTTTGTTTTCACATAAGCCTAGAGCTGCTTTAACTACACGATCTTCCTCTCGACGCATTACTTGCCCATACCATCTAAATCGACATTCCTTAAGTTTTTCAGATATAGGGGCAACTTTTAAACTGCCAGGGATGTACTCACAAAATATTTTCTTGAAGATTTAGTATTATTGATTAGGGATTATTCTTCAATGTTATTCACGGATGAAAATAAACGTGTACCAGAACCACTAGTGAATCTTACACATAATGTGGACGGTGTTAAGCAAGCGAATATACTTAAGGCAAATTTGGAAATAGATTAATATGATTCAAGATATTTTTGGAGTTTTGAAACAGTTGGATAACACATGTAATGGGTAGAAGAATCGAATCAACGTTTAAATTTTAACGGTAATAATTGTTGAGTCTAAAATAGTGAAATAAATCAAGAGTCTGATCATAAACTGTCTAACGTAAGGTCATCTTAATGTAATGCTTCCTTCATTAAGGACAAACTACCCGCATTAAGTGTACCTTGCCATTTTGCAATGAGATTGATTGCACACGTTGATACTAAAGTAATAAATCTAAAATAATTTATTTCTTTATTCTTTACTAGCTTATGCTCGCGACTTTGTCATTCTTTATCTCTAAATCTTCCTTTATATCGATGTAACTTTAAGAACGTCTGGTTCAACTTTTATATATTTTTTAAAAATATTCCTTGGAATTCGTAGACGATTATTATGAAAAATATATATATATATGTTAGAAAGAATTTTAACAATACTTGTACTAATATATCCTCTATTAGTGTTCTTTTGAAAAAAAATAAGGAACATCGAAATTGTACAAAATCATTGAATTCAACGTGGGTGAAGTCACGAGTTTTAGCCAGTTTGAAAATAAAAATAGTGGATTTTAATCCGATTTAAGAATAGTTCTGAAATGGAAAAATAGACTGTCCGGTTTTTTTAGGTATTGATAATTTAACAAAAACACTATGGATGTAAATATGGACGCACTATATTTTTATTAATTTATTTAAAGAAATATTTAAATCCTACGACTTCTTGATGATCATGTTCCATCATGAATTACTATTGAAATATTTCAGGAACACGACCAAAATAAAGGAGCCGAATACACAGGAAGCCGATAATGGTATGCTTTGCGTTCCGTTGCACAGATCAGAATAACAGGAGCACACCTCCTGACGACCGCCATAACCTGACCTGTGATAGCAGACGCCCTGGAAACGATAATGTAACTTGTTATAAGGTGATACACACAAATTCCTTTCTTCATTATATATAATTGCAAAAGGTCACATATCATACGAAATAACGAAAACTGCGGGACTTACAAAGATCAAATTTGACAGAAACAGCGAGGTAGTTCATAGTTAGTAGACGTCTGCTAAGGATTTTTTGATACATATCAAGTATACGCCAGATTAAAGACGGGGTAGGTCTATGAGCTTTCGGAAGTAAAATTTTACGAGGACAAAGTCGCGGGACACAGTTTAAATCAAATTTTTCTAACATCATTAACCATTAAATTATCTAGTATCAAGGTAACTAAGAGTAAATAAACTTTCTCAAAGAATAGAAATCAAATGTACAATACAGGTCTTTTTTTTTGACATCTCTCTGTAATGGCATATGTAGCCGAAAAGAAATACAAATTTAAATCCAAGTGAATCAGCGTTTTAATGTCCATTTAGTGCATATACAAGTATTACCCCGAACATTTTGTGGTACAATGTATAAAATTTGTCAAAAAATTCTTTTCAAAAGTAGGGGGTCATTTAAAATCTACGGATTGAGGTATACAATACATGGACCCGAAATATGGCACTGTAGTTCAATTGTAAGATTGTTTTTACAATGATGCCTAAAGGAAGTCCAACCGAATAAATGCCAAAGATTTGATTCTACTACTTTAACTTTAGTGATTTAGATTGATATTATTCAGTTGATGACGATGATTTTTTTTATATCAATAAGCAAACGGGCAGGTGGTTCATCACCTAAGGACCACCATAAGGCTCACATTGCCGTTAAAGAGGGGCTTAGGCCACCGAGAACTCTCACAAAGCGAACGAAACGCGACAACAATACCATCACTTGACGTGATAGTATTTCCACCACTTCACGCCGATCTTATTTGAGAAATAGGTTCTGGTACCCGGACGCGCCGGCCCAATTTAGCCGAAGACAAAAAGGATTGCAAACGTGGCGTTGTCTCTACTTAGATATATCGATAGGAGTAAAGGAAGAGGTGGAGTAAAAGGATATATATCCTTACATGGAAAGGAGAAGGTAGTGACAATAGCAGCAAGGATAGTCCGGAGTCGCGTACCCGTAGTGAATCTAGCCAGTTATCGGACAGATAAAAAGAAAAATCCACCCCTTGGATGAAAAAAATGATGATTGCTATTCTACCTTATATTTCGTTTCATCCCATCCGCAACTCCTGATCACTCTGCTTACCGGCAGCTGACCGTTGATCTCATGTTCTACGTGCTGAATTATCTTTCTGCAAATTTATTATAGATATACTTATTGACATCTAATGATTAATGGGATTAAAATGCCTAATTTTGGGCACGTTTTTTTAAAATCTGGGGTCACGCTTAGTGACCTCGCCATAATGAAGACAAGCTAATCGCAGGGGCAGAGGGTGTGGTTGTTTTGTTACTATAAGCATTACTGTATACGTGAAAAGTAATGAACAGTAAATAGATTTGACCTAGCCGCATATTTTGTCTATGGTGTACAGTCAATGAAGTAACGATGTGTAGAGTACGGACGTGTACAGAGTCATGGCTCTAAAAGAGATCTGAGGGCCTAGCACGAACATCGATAGTTTTACTTACTTTTACGTTGAAACTGAACGTCAAGTGAAACATTAATGCTACCATTGGCAGTGGCTCTTGTAATACAGTTAATTCTAGTTCGGGAGCCAGGGACTCATGATGAATATGTTTCACGCCATATTTGTACGTCAATAAAAGAATATTTATTATTTATATTTATTATCGTGTATTGACAAAATCTAATAATACTGGAGACTTAGATTTGCGTGCCACATTTGAAACTATATACATCACTAGCTGTGCCCGGACTTCGTCCGTGTAAAATTGGGTGAAAACATTTAGCGTGATGATATATAACCTATAAATAAATAATAAATATATACAGGACTATATGACACGCGGACGTCTGTTCCTAAGGTAGATAACTTAATGCCTGTGTTATAGCACACTCAAGTACAGCTGTTTGGCAAGAAGTTACGTATGTAAGACTCCAAGATAGAGCGTTTTGGGGCTAAAATATATGTGGATTTATTAAAATACAAAATTAACCAGCTGAAAGTTTGTTTTTCGCTGAAATACTTACATTTTATGTTTAGTTTTTAGTTTAGAAAAATAGTCAACTAGCCTTGTTAGTGATAGAATCAGGCGTTACTTTGCGGAAATCCGTGACATGCATGAGAAACTTACAAAACTTACTTAAAGTTGTACGAATAACCTTTGTAGAGTCTATCTCCTGATGATGCTTCGGTGTCGAAGCGAAACGTGCGTTGAGGCACATCAGATCGCCTGCTTTTTGCACGATAGTTCGATGATTCGATTTCAATTTTAGGTTGATTTTACACTAGAAATTCCGCTTTTACTTTCTAGTATCTAAATATGAATATATAAATAAATACATACAGGTCTATACGACACACAGACGTCTGTTCCTACAAAAACAACAACAAGGTAGACAACTTAATGTCTGTGTTAAAGGTAACAGGCGCCTGTTATACACATTTTTTTTTGTAGAAATATATAAATATATACATCGACACACCACTTATCATAATAGCATATATTTATCTTTATATAGAATATAACAAAGTCGCTTTCCATTCTTGTACGCGTATATATTTTATACGATTTTGATGCGCGTACATGTGTGTGTGTATATCTTTATATACATATACAAAATGAATTCGTATTGTTGTGAGACGGTCGTAGCTTAATCAGTGGCCGGCATTTGAGACGGCTGCAGGGTTAAGCAGTTCTTACAGTGGCCGGGTAATGGATGGGTTACCAATTCTAACAGTGGTTTGGGTACCATTTATAACTAAAAAACGACAACAGCAACTCTAAAGTGAGTTAAGTTGTTTTTTAAACTACCACTACCGGAGAAGCTGCAGATGCGTTGCGGCCTTTGAACAAAGAGTATGCTCGTTTCTTGTATCAGTTAAGGTATCAGGCTAGGTTACATAAAAGATTATACAGAGTTGTCCATAATATATATTTTTACATATGTCATTCTGTGTTGGAGTCCGCTAAGCCTTAATTGATTCTGATTTGGCTATCTAATTGTGAATGTGAGTCTGTTTATTTGTTACGTTTTCTCGTTTTAAATGTAATCAAAGGCTACAAAAAAAAAAAAACAGAAAAGGGTTGTGTCTCTTGGATAGAAAACTACGAAACGCGGTCGAAGCCTGTCACGTGATTTAGCAATGTAAGATTACTACCCGGCAGACGTTGTCCTGCCCGAACGTTGGGATACATACTATTTACTACATTCTATTATCCTATAACATTATTTCCCATTCGACAAGCAAACCCAAACACTATTGAAGTACGCCCACTGCTGAGCCTTCACCCATCCTGATGTGCTTTTATATATGTGGCCTTTAATGGTGTTTCAGTGGTGAATAAGAATAGTCAAAAGAGCTTGTAAAAGTCTACTTGAATAAAATATCATTTTAATTTGAATTTAATATTAACTAAATAAATAAATAAATATATACTGGACTATATGACACACGGACGTCTGTTCCTAAGGTAGACAACTTAATGTCTGTGTTATTGGCAACAGACGCCTGTTATACACAAATATTTTTTTTAGAAATATATAATTACATAAATATAGATAATACACCCAGACTCGATATTTTTGTAAAGTATAGTTTATGTTTCATTTATAGAAATAAAACTTCACATATCTTTATTTCTGTAAAGCTTTATATTTTATTAATGGCTTTTGTTTAATAAAGGAATTCAGACTTATGCCGGAGCCAGACTTAGCTTCCTTTAAATGATCATTTCAATGACCATGTAGTGTGTCCGGAGACTTTGTGTAGCTGCACAGTTTTGTAAAACTTTATAGTCTTCAAGGACAAAAATGCACAAACACTTTGAACTATGTCTAGCTCCGGCATTACAAACTTTGGCATTTAGATATAATATAGGCGCCCTACTTGGAAATTTACAACTACGTAAGTTTGACATAGGATACCTTGCGATACAAAGCCACATCCTCAACAATCTAAACAGACCTTGGTACTAGTCCGGGATAACGCTAGGGAGATAAAAAAACCATTATAGGCTACTTTGCTTTTATCTCCGCACAAAAAATACCGTCGAAGTTTGACAAAATCACTAAATTCACGCAAGCGAAATCGCGGGTTACAGCTAGTTTGATATATAAAAAACGTCTTTAATTAGATCAGTTTAAATTAACCTATTATAAATTAAATGTCCTTTGACCCGGGTCTGAGGCATGGTTTGCAGCGACCAAAGATTGCGGTCAGCGGCTGACGGATCTCTTTTCTTGATTATAATTAGTGATATTCGGTCGGGGGAGGCTGACATATCTTGTTTTTGTTGTAAAGTTTTCGAGTTATAAACGCTACAATCTGGTGCATTACGACGTTAATGTTAATATTATATACACATTATGCATATACATGCATTACTGCGTTAAAACAAAAAAATAACCACGAAGCGGCCAAAGCGATCGCTGCGTGATCGCCCGTCCGCTTCTAATCTATTCGCAACAGCCTCCCCCCGACGGACTACTTATTAGAGCGTAAACAACAACTTCGAGAAAAAAAACCAAACGAGAAAAGTAAACAAACTGAATTCCTAAGCATTTCAGGATTGTTATATTATTGATTCTTATGACCAAAAAAAGGTAGGCAGATGCATTGCCGGACTCTAATGACGAGTTTAGGCCACCGGGAAGTCTCACAAACCGAACGAAGCGCGACAACAATACCATCTATTGACGTGACAGCATTGCCGCCACTTCACGCCGATATCATGTTAGAGAGAGGTACTGGTACCCGGACGCGCCGGCCCAATTCGGCTACAAGCGTGGCGCCTCTAATTAATTTAAAATAAATTCCATTACAAAGTGAAATATTCTTCTTTTTCAATTGGTAAGAAAAATATGCAAACCAATTCGTGACGAAGCCTAAATGCCTTACGCTCGCAGAATACTCAATAGAGCCTTAATAGAGGTCATCTTTCAATGACGTCACATGTCAAGGGTATTACCAAAATGTGACATTGTGTGACAACGGTCAGGGGTGTGGAGTCGAGGGTCAAAATCTTTGTGACGTCACATATGAAAATTAAAGACATTCAAAAAGCATTAAAATAATTAGGATGATGTTTATCCCAGCAGCGGAAATGTTACAGTGTAAAGGGGGTTATGGTATCACCAACATGTGACTTTGTGTGTCAACGGGCAAGGTGGTTTAAAGTTTTATGATGATGATGGGAGATTAGAATATAAGGAGGACCCATCTCAATGTCTTAAAGAGTCCGTCGAAATACACAAATAAGGACTGCGCTATGAGGAAGAATTTTATAAAGGTATAATAATTAAATTGGTCAATTCATTCTACACCAGCGCCACCTAGAACTTTCGAAAGATAATTTTCTGTTTAGAAATGGGCACTTTTTCAACTAGCTCCTCATAGAAGGTCACCCCTTATACTCTAATCTCCATAATTTACATCAAATGCACCAAAAAGGCCGTATATCGCGTCCAAAAGACACTTTTCACAAGTCAAAACACGAACCGTTTCCAAATGGCGTCTTTAAAGTTCGTTGATCTAAATATAGTTACAAATAGACATTTTAAAGTCTGCCGCGCATGTGTTGCGAATTGGGATTGCGGTTTAAAGTTAACTAACACGTGCAAAATCAGCCCGGTTGAGAAAAAATATGCAATCGGAATAACTAGACACATTTTGCCCTACTATGTCGAGTTATTTTTAAATATGTATAGTCGACCAAAAAATTAGTTTGCCACGATAAGGTCGAATGTCGTTTGCACGTGAATTAGTTAAAAGCCTCATTTTTGCTTGTCATGCATTACGTTAATTTCTAATCCTTAGCAAAATTTTCTTTAAGTAGGAACTGTCATCCAAAATGGTAAAGCACTTCCTCGGTCGATTATACAATCATTATTATTATAAATTTGACTCTCACGCCCAGATAACTAATAATATATTTATTAGGTATCTGGGCGTGAGAGTGTAAACAGCCAAAGAGAATATAAATAAACTTACTTAAATACATAAAATAAAGAAACTTAAATATACGCTAAATTGATACATATGTGTACCGGGCGGAGGATTAACCCTAGCAGGGAGGCCAAACGGCTGGGGTCAGGGTGACAGGTGGAATCGGCGGACTAGCCAAATCCAGCAAGACCGCTTTCTGCATCTTAACCACGAGCGAACTGCCACACGACCCCAGCCTCGGATGGCGAGCGAGGCGGACTGGAATTAAACTGTTAGCAGGTATAACTGATAGAATCAGGCGTTACTTTGCGGATATGACTGGGATGATTGTGTGCCTGTGTGTGTACACACACACACGCACACGCGCACACACACTCGCGGCTCTTTGGCATATGCCAAAGCGCCTATGGAGCGCTGCATGTTTGGCCCTAAATTGGCGGATCGCATATAAAAATGCGACATAGACATGCGACATAAAAGTATTACTGATGCAGCGACTACAGTTTCTTTGCTGAAGTGGAATTGGGCTGTGCATATAATTCTTCTTTCTTCTAGTGGATTTTCTTATAGTGGGACTTCTAGTGGATGTGGACAAAAACACCTTAATATAACAAGCCGCGGACTTATACCCAACAAAAGAGAAAGTTCCATAAACAGGCTATCTGATGAAATTTGTTATTGTTTTATTAATTGTTTAACCTTAGAAAAAGTAAACACGCCAAGAATCTTTTTATTATGCACTTTATGCTCTTCACCGTATATTTGCATTTTAGAGCGATCTACTTTCACTCTCTCAACGCTGTTTACATTTATTTTGTGATTTCTAATGTAAGAGAATTCAGGCCAAAGGATGTCAGCATTTACCGCAAACATAAAAAAAAACATTCATAAAATATTTTTCGCTGCCGTACATAATTGACAAGTATACAAACTCTTTGTTTGCGTAACCTACTTTCGAACACGGCTCATTTCCCGCCATTCAGCGCAATTTGACACCCGTCACTGTGACATCGGTTCTTTGTTCGAATTTGCAACAGGCTATCTTCACGTTCCATATTCAAATTGTAGTGTACTCGTTTTCACAAGGATGTGTAGACTGGGCCAAGGCGATCGAACCAAGGTCACACGAATCAAGTTATTATTCATCAGGTTTGTTGTAAGAAAAGATTAGCTTAATAATGGCTTTATATGATTGGCGGCCTTCGAAAACTTCATCGTATGTAATGAGAAACATATGGTATGAAATGTTAAGATGACCTTATTAGAAGTGACTAGGTGCCCGTTCGTTGTCCTCTTACGTTATAAGGAAGCTAAAAAAAAATTAACAAAATCACTGAGCTCACTGGGACAATTTTAAAAGAGAATCCAATAGATAGAGTATGCTCATGTTATTTAGTTCGCGCGATATATCCGTATTAGTGCCGGGCAAAAAATCCATAATTATGCACATAAACCGTAGATCTCGGCTCAGCGGAGGTTAATTGAGCGGTTTCTGTGCTATTTCTCCCGGTTTTTTATTCGCAAACATCTAACTGTACCGCGTTTCTAGGTTAACACGAGCATTGCTGGGTAATTTAAAAGTAAATTTTCCGCTAAATGATCTCCGATTGCGATGTGTTTTAGTTGCGTGCTAAATTCGTAGAGTGGGTCAGTTTTGATTTACCGACTATATGTAATCTCCGCGCATATTGTTATATTTTGTACACATACATACGTAATTTTTATGTTCCGTAGAATTTAAGAAAATGATGGAATTTTTTAAAGTGAAACAGTTTCGATTTGTCGAGATTAACGTCAACTATGCACAGATCATTTTTCGAACTACACACAGACTACTTATTTCTATGATCTGTGTATCTACGCGTATTTTTATACGTAAAGTTAAATTGGTTTTTTTTTCGTAATATTCAAGAAAAGAATTACACTGCAATATACATCAGAACTTAGATATCACACTGGTGCTTGAATTCGGTGTCGTAATAGTTTGATACCTGACCGCAAACACTAAATGTAAAAAAAATAAAGTTCTAAGCGGAGCTTGTAGACGTGACCGGTCATAGAGTCAAGGACGCGTAAGTCTCGATTCGCGGTCTCTATTTAGTATTAGCTATTACCCGTGACTTTGTTTGCGTAGAAAAAAATAATGTTTATTTGGAAATAATGTTTATTTGGAAAAAAAAAAAAACTTAAAACTACATACATTAAATCTTAATGGTATCGGATAATTCCATACAGAAACTTATAACTATGTACCGGGTGCCCGGCAACAGGGCGCACGTCGACATGCTGTTCAATAAGTTTTACGAAGGTACCCTATACGTTGTCATTTTAATAAAGCTCTAATTTAATTGAATCAAGTCTAATTCTGTCAAGTAATTTAATTAAGAGGACTTTTTTTTTATTGGCCCCAAATATTGGTCTATACATAAGTAAATAAAAATCATCCTTGACCGGATAATATCATGTGCTTGTGTATATACCCAAGTCCATGCAATCGGAGCAAAAGACAGCTTTAGACTTTCTTTTTAATTCTTATAATTTGCCCTCAACCTGTAAGTAAGTTGAATTTCTCGAAGGAGTGTCATATATATCTTATCTTTAATTTTATCTATGTATCTTTCAATTTCAAGAAGTGAACTTCTTTTGTATAATTAATAGTTAAAATTTTATTGGCTTATGTATTATGTAAGGAAAATTGCACTCAAGCGATATTTTAAAGCTGTATGTTTGTCTATATTAAGTAAATAAATAAATAACTAAACATAACTAACATCAAATTTGAGTTAGATTAAAATTTACAACTTTTGACCTATTAATAAAATGCACTTGTGTATTTTCGACGCACGAAACTAACATGACCGCGACCGTGTGATTCGTTTGCAGAAGAGATCCACAAGTTCATAGCGGAACAGCTGCAGACGTCGCTATTTTTATACGTAACACATTGCTATGAAACATTGTATGTTGTGTAGTCGATATGGGGACTCTAAGCAGTGATAAGCGTTACTGTAATCAATCTATTATTACTGACAGATATATCGCACACAATAAACCTGATACTTTATTAGTGGATAGGTTAGCACACCAGGCACTTATAATCTAACTAAATGATAATCTTACTTAAGTCTAATTAGAAAAATATTATAATGGTGAGAGATCTCCGAGAGTGAATTCTATTTTTTTTTATTTTAATATAACAAGGGGCAAACGAGCAGGCGGTTCACCTAAGTGACTACCGACGCCCATGGACAACTGCAACACCACTATTATCGGTCTGTAAAAAAAAGAGGTAAGCGAGATTTATCCCGTGGTCTAAGACGTATAAGGCATAAGGCGAGTAGACCCATTAAGGACCACCGTGATGAAGGAACAGTTTTTATTAGTGTATTCACTGCAGAAATGAAAGAAACTAATTATTAAATAATACTTTGTTCTGTTCTAGAATTATCACTCTCTATTAAACTCGAGAAAGCAAGGAAACAAATTGTCAAATAACAATCAAAAAACCAGCTGTAGTGGTTTTTTTTTGGCTAGCTAGCTAGATAGGCAAGCGCTTGACCGCAGTCACACTTGATAAAGTGTAGATGCGGTCTACGGTGGAACGAGCACATAAATTACTACCACTACTCTGGCACAGCGACCCAAAATGAGCCTTGCCCTTCGACACAAGAAAAAAAAAACTGTGGAGTAGAGTACAATGAGGCCCCCTAATTGTTCCAAATAACTTAATACAAATATATACAAGATAATATACTGTTATTTATAATAATAATTGAGAGTAGTTAAAATCTAAATCAAATTTGTAAGCGGATATATTATGAGGTATAAAAAATATTATTTTATAATAAAATACTCCATACATAATATCATCAGGCTTTGCAATAAAAGAAGGCCTGAAAATAACTCGAACTTTCCGCTTAAACTTTCTTTCGTAAGCTTGTATTATAACATTTGGTTATAAATTTTACGATTTAAAATCGGGTTGTAAACTTATTACAAGGGTTTCAACGCGCCCTGCACTGAGAAGAGCCCACAACAAACTCAGTCGAGTAATTTTTTTCATTTACAATAATTCAGTTACAGTTAGAGCAATTTACTCCCAAGCTTTATAACTTATGTAATAAGGTTCCAATGCCATATATATTAGGATCATAACGTTTAAAGTAAAGATCGATCGAGTTGATTTAGAATCATTAATTTGGGCGATACTATGTTGAATTTCAAGAAAACTAAGCAGAATCAGTTCGCCATATAAAGTGATAAATCGATGTATAGACCACATATATTAACTGATATAGCTCTTCTAATTGGTCGGATAATTGACAAATAGTAGGAGAGGCGTTATAAATCTGACACCCTAGCACTTTTCTGGGTTAATGGGTCCAAAAGATTTCCGCGACAAGACAAGATTACGACGTCTACTTAATTTATGTGACGCAAATTAATTTGAACGGTATCAATATTTAGAAGTGTTTTCTTAAACACTAGCGCCTTTTTGGCTGGCCCGTTGGAGCAGTGGGCAGTGAGACTGCCTTCTACTCCGGGGGTCGTGGGTTCGATTCCCACCTCGAGTCTGGATGTATTATCCGTATGTATGTATTTATATATTTCTAAACATAACCAGTGAGTATATTTACGTCAGAACATTTGTTTTATGAGTATATTATTAGTGTATGCATATTATATCTTTGTATACAAATATATAATTCTTAAGTACGTTTATATAATGTCAATGAACTCCTTAACGAATTCATAGTTTTTAATGATTTTTTTAAAAGAATGAATTAGAAGTAGTCTGGATTAGATTTTGTGTGAATTCGGTAAATTTAATCAAAATTTAGTAACGCGCTCTATTTATTTCTTTTTTAAAGAATACATAACTTACCTGTCACAGTACAGATTTCACCCCTAAATCCAGGGCTGAGCTGCAGCACCCCCAGGGAAAGGAATCCGATATAGCTGAACCAAAATAAAATCTAGACAATGGACTTCAATTATAGCATTTTGACCTCTATGTGTAAGCTAAAAAATTGTAATATTATATTGTTGATTCTTTATCCAAGTGAAATATTTAAAAAAAGTCGATTTTACTGTAAATATCTCTGTATTGCTTTTTAAAAAGAGCCAATTTTTTTTTTGGCAATAACAAAATGATACATCCCTGATTTCAAATTGTCGTCGCCATGTTATTTTGTCTATGAAATAGTGGCGCGCTTTTTATCTGTTTTCTGTGTGCAATAAACGTCTAACTATACATGGTAGTGTTACGTTATCAGTGCACTGCGCTATGCTTAGTTAGCAGAACATAAAATAAATAAACTTGATAAAAGGTAAAGCAAGAAGAGATCTGAGGGCCTAGCACGAACATTCTCGGTAGTTTTACTTAGTTTTTCGTTCGAAACGAAACGTGAAATGATAAATTGATGCCACCGTTTTGCACTACTTAGTCCCTAAATATTGCTAGTGCAAGTGAAATCAAAACTAGCACGTATCAAATCCTCCACGTTACGGCCATGCACGTCGTGTAAAATGGAAGTACGAACCTTCATTTGACGTTTCGTTTCGAACCCAAAAGTAAGTAAAACTATCGAGAATGTTTGTGCCCTCAGTATAAATTAACATGGATATAAGCCACCAAAGTTGCCCCCAAATCCACCATAGGATCCATAACCGCCTCCGAATCCACCTGGTCCGAAGCCTGGACCAAAGCCGCCTCCTGGTCCAAAACCTGGTCCAAAGCCACCTCCGTAGCCACCGCCAAATCCTCCACCGAAACCACCATATGGGTGTGCAATTACTGTATGTAGGGTTATTACAAACAGTATCAACAACACACTCTGAAATAAATTAATGAAATAATTAAATATAGATACTTTTTGCCTTGAAGATACGGAGAAAAATCTATTATATCTTTGGCAAATACTATGCAGTACCAACAGTTCTAAACAAGACGTTAGAATACCTTAAAAATAAACAAAAAGTGTCGGTAGGTAAAGTTTTTAGTCATTAATTATCATCATTATTTATCATTTATGTTTAGTCCTTGAGACGAATTTCTTAGCATTCCATGGATTCGCCGTGAGGATCCTGTGTTGCCTCTGCAACACAGGATCTTTTCACAGGAACTTTCCTCTAAAGAACCATAGCGGAGCCCGGGACTTGTGACCTAGGTGTAGGTTTAAGAGCGCGGTCTTTATCTAGTGATCACTAACACTCACCTTCACTGCCAATGGTCCCTTCCCTGCCTAGCCAAATCTGGTATGATCCTACTAGTGCGGCTTTAGATATCCTTTCTAATAATGAACTTATATAATATAGCCCTTTAAAAATGTAAAAAAAATATATAAAACTTAATCTTGCGTTTTAATACCGTCTAATATAGGCCTGTTATGTATTAAATTGTGCTCAATTCGAGTAATAATTTAAAACCATTAAAAAAATTAAGTAATATCTTACTTTAAACGACATTTTGTCAAACACTTCAAATCACTGAAATAGAACTGATCGCTGTTGATAAAGTCTGTTTTAATATACGCCTGGCACTTAGTGAGTTTGGGTTTTTTTGGTTTTCCGGTTTATGTGAAAATGAAATTAATACTAAGGTGTTACTTTGATGTTAGATTTAATTTACATAGGGTTATTACACCTAGTGGGCGTAACATAACATTCGTCTTTGTTTTCTGATGACTTCACGATCTTCAATATCCTTATGATCTAATCATTATTTAATGATTAATATAAGATTATTTGTAAATAAATAATTTTGTAAGTCGTTAAGTGTATCAAATAAGAAGCGTTTAACTGCAGTGGCCTGTTTTTGGAATGTTGGTAATAATTCAAAAATATGTCAGATAATTGAAAATTTAGAGTAAAATGACAAGGGTTGCAATTTTTTTCAACACATTAAAAGATAGTAATAATTTCAAAGAAATATTTAAGACTAAAGATTAATGATCATGATGATTAGAGAAATGATTCTTCAAGTAATCATCACCAAGAAAAAAAAATAGAGTATACGTGACCTAACAACTATACTTTAAATAAAAAGTATTTCAATATATAAAAATATTTTAATATTAAATTTTAATAATTAATTATCTTATTGTTATTAACATTCAGAGTTATATAGTATATACAGTGCTCGTATGACTACAAAGGTAACAAATTAACCCATTTACATACTAGTATAGAATGAGATAATAGAGTTATGTAAATTACAAGAGGGAACTTTAAAAACAAAAATACGGACATTATTTCATTGTAGCCCCAATCAATTTAGAGTGAGTGCCTGACTTTTCAATAGAACCGCTGGATCCTCCTCTAGAACTACCAGATTTTCCATGGTTTGTACTAGATTCACCATGTCCGCCACCTGATCCTACGTGACTTCCAGAACCACTTAGACTTCCACTTAGTTCACCAGAACCACTGGCGATTTGGCTTCCTTCTTGAATTCCTACTCTGGCTCCTCCTTGGCTGCTTGAGGACCCCTTGCCATGATTACTTCCAGAACCATGTCTACTGCCAGAATTACTTTGACCACCATCTAATCCTGTAGAATCAGTATTCTGAGATCTAGTGTTACTTTCAGAACTTTTCTGAATGCCGGAAAATCCACTCTGTCCATTAGATCCGCCTTGACTGCTACTTGACCCAGGGCTGCTACTGGATTCCAATGCACTAGAACCACCCCTCGACTTTCCAGAATTACCACCAGATCCGTGGTTACTTGTACTAGATTCGCTCTGTTGATTATCAAATTCTCCCTGACTACCAACTGTAGCATGGGTGCCAACAGATCCTGATACACTGGCATCTCTTCTTAATCCACCTTGAATGCCTCCAGATCCATGACTATCACCAAGACTACCTTGGCTGCTACTTGCAGATCCTTGGTTGCTCTGTGCTCCTCCTTGAATTCCACTAGAACTTGAGCCACTGCTTGATCCGTCATTGCTACTTGACACAGAACCTCCATGTTTCCTACTTGAAACACTTTGTGTTCCACCAGATTCCCCGTGACTTTCTTTACCAGAAATTTGACCGCTGCCGGAACTTCCTAATGTTTCCTTGTCCCCAATAGAACCACTCGTTTTACCAAGCCCACTATTCAAACCCCCTCCCAAACCAATTTCAGATCCCTGGCTGCCTCCAGATCCTCCTATGGCTCCTTGCCCACTACTGCCCGCTGATCCATGTTGTTTGCTACCACCAGTTTGATCCCGCTCTTCATTACCCCGGATGTTCCTTGAGCTCCCACCTTTATAACTAGCTCCAAGTGTAATTGCGACGAATGTAATCGCTATACCCAAAATAAGCAGTATCTGTAAGAAGGAACTTGATTTTAATGTTATTACTATACTATGAACAAAATTGCAGTGTAGATGTATGGCATTTCGACCAAGGGAAGCGAGCACTAATACTATCTTATAAACTGAATAGTTTTATGGTAAACTTTACTGAAAAATTATCACGCTTATAGATTTATGCAATAACATAGTAATTTAACTTTATATCTAGATATGCTATCTGTCAACAGATAATATAATGAAAAATATACATATGGAAAACTTTTCTCTTTAATGTTACAAGGAAAAAACGAGCAGGCGGTTCACATAAGTGAGTACTGACGCCCATGGACATCTGCACCACTAGAAGGGTAGCAGATTGCCGGCCTTTAATGACAAAATTAGGCCAGCGGAAAGTCTCACAAACCGTACGAAACGCGAAAACAATACTACCACTTGACGTGACAGCATTGCCGCCCTTCCACGCCGATCTCATGTGAGAAAGAGGTATTGATACCCGGACAAAATCGGCTTGAGACCAAAAAGACAGCAAGCGTGGCGCTACCCCTAATTAGAAAGACAGGAGTAAAGGAAAGGGATGGAGTAATAGTTTAATATTTGTAACTGTATATTTAATAGGTAATGATAAATAATTTTGGTGGATGACTATTTTACGGAGCCCCAATTCAATTAAATTATTAAAATAAAACCACACGCACACCAATGCCAGACGATTTACATCATTTACAAAAACATGTATTGGGTGATGTCGAAGCGTAATCCTGAGAACCGTATGTTATATTAATTGTCAAGTTTCATCTATTTATTTTTTGTTACAAGGGGCAAACGAGCAAGTAGCAGGTAGCTAAGTGTCTACCGATGCCCATGGACATCTGCACGACCAGGAGGCTAGCAGATGCGTTGCCGGACTTTAATGGCAGGTTTAGGCCACCGGGAAGTCTCACGAACCGAACGAAATGTGACAACAATACCATCACCTTACGTGACAGCATCGCCGCCACGTCGATCCACGTCGCATGTCGATCTCATGTAATAAAGAGTTACTGGTAGCCGTTCGCGCCGGCCCAATTCGGCTAAAAGCGTGGCGCTACCTCTAAATAGAAAGACAGGAATAAGGGAAAGGGTTGGATTAAAAGGATATAAAGGTAGATGGGGAGGAGAACAAGAATATGGATACTACTGTCATGGTCGGCATAGGGGAGTGAAATTAGCAGCTAAGGTGCTCCGGGGTCGCGTACCCGTAGTGGATCTGACCAGCTATCGGACAGACAAAGGAAGATTCCTCCCCTGGGAGGAGGGGAAGAGATTTTGTGAACAGAACAATATACGTCGTTATACGCAAAATGATTTGTGGGCGAATTTCAACCAGCCAGCGATCTCTTTTTAGTATTAATAATTGACTATTATTTTCCACAACATGGAAAAGGTCTTCTGCCTTCGTTTCCAACTGTTTCATATTGCTCTTCAATACCAATATTTTTTAACAATCCTGATGGTTCTTCCATCTGTTCTTAAATGGGACCATTGCTGATTTGGATTAAGGACCCGACACACATTTTTTGGATCATTTTTTGGTCAAAAAGTTATTTTAAATAGTTGAATCTACGGTTGCTTATGATCTAAATTGTTCGTCCTCTTTCTCACGTAAGAATACTCATCTGCAAGCACTTACATCTTTAATTTAATCTTCTTATACTTGCTGAATTCAATGCAAATACCATAATGGTATTTTGCATGTCGCCTTTGGGTTGCATCATTACACCGATTTTCCCTCTTATTCATTCGCGGATTTTTTTTGTAAAGAATATTAGGAATACTTTTTGGTATGTCTAATGTTCCCTTTTCCCCTCATACTAAGCTTAAATTAAAAGCTTGTATTAGGAGTGGGTGCGACAATACTCCAACGGCGGTGGGGTTTGAACCAGGTACCTTGCGGATTTCAGTCCATACCTTATACCGTTGAGCTATTGAAGCTCTATAATTTAACAATGTATGTTGTGAATATGTCTATGTAACGCTTCTTTAAAAGATGACATTGTGGTTTGAGAGTTGAAAATTTGGAGAAGGTTGGAGGTGTACGTCGAGGTGTAAAATTTAATATATCAAAATGCTGTGGAGGTAAAAACGCTATTATTTGCCTGATCATAATCACACATGTAATTAAGTCAATTCTTTTTTGACGCGAAATGTGAGTAGTTCCTAATTCCATTAACTGTTTAACAAGCGGCTCTAAAATTGAAGCAAAGTAGTTTACGTTTTCATATAATTTCCGCAAAGATATGCCTGATTATATCAATCATTATGATATTTTTCTTTACAGGTAATAGGATTTGTGATGATAAGTATCAATGTCTTATTGATAGTCGCCATGTTTAGGCTGCACGAGGATGTGTGGTCTTCACGCAATGACGCGGATTGGATCGAGGCTTATGAAAGTCGCGAGTCAGGCCGGGACTTGAATTCCTTATACATTTTGTACAAAACCATGCTGATCTATTTAATACTCACCTGTGCATTAAAGTCTATATACCTGCTGACCGCAGTATGGAGCATTTATGCAGTCTATAAGGTTGGTTGGTTAAGCATCGCGTACCGTTTTTGATTAAGAATTAAAATACATTCAATGTAATATGGAAAGTCGAAACAAGTCTACTTTAAATACTTACATTTCTAACTTGATGTTATTCACGACATAGTACGCGTGGCATCCAATCATTTTGATCACAATTTTTGGATGATTTTTGCACGAAACCATAACTCTTCTTCTACATAGCGTTAGCCCGGTCTAGTACTAGGGTCCGCTTAAACTGCAGAGGATGTGGCTGTGGCGCGAGTAAAAATAAGCGACTGCCGTCTCACGTCATCCCCGGGATCCCCACTAACCTGTGACTAAAATCACTCAGTGACATTAATCGGGGTCCACTGCTTTACGTGTATTTCGAAACACGGAGGTGGTCGGATATTTGAATACCCATCCAACACCTGGCCACGGTTATTAAAAACTACTTAACTTAACGATAGACTCAAATGTCGGCTTTTGATTTTGCTACGACCTCCTCGCATGAAACCATAAATTATTCTGCTTAAGCTAAAATAGCCATTATGACTTAAATACTTTAAGAGGAGGACAAGGGTCCTGATTAGTGGTCGCCATTTGCCAGTTTTACATGATGGTAGAGCTGAAGAACATGTGGAAAATTCCTTCTTTTATGGCGTCTGCGTACGGCAAAAGTATACGTAAAGCAAATAATAGCACACGTTTTAAGTAATTTCATCAATTTCATCGAAGTGTCTACCGACGTTCATTGACATCTGCACCGCCAGAAGACTCGAAGATGCGTTGCCGGCCTTTAAAAAGGTGTTTAGGTTACTGAAATTATCGGAAATACCATCACTTGACGTGAGAGCATAACCACCACTTCACGCCGATCTCATGTGGGAAAGAGGTACTGATACCCGAACGCACCGGCACAATTCGACAGCAGACCAAAAGGACTGCAAGCGTGGTGCTACCTCTAAATAGATAAATCAGAGGGAAGGAATAAGGGATGGAGTAAAAGGATATAAAGGTGGTTGGAGAAAAAAGGTTGCGGGTATCCACAGCTGTCTGTCACAGACGATATAGCTGAAGTGACAATAGCTGCTAGGGTAGTTCGGGGTCGCGTATCCGTAGTAGATTTGACCAGTTATCAGACAGTTTAAAAGGAAGATCTACCCCCTGGGCTAAGGTGGATCAAGTCCCAATAATTTTACAGATAGTCATTACTATTTTTCACATTTCAGAAAAAGCCGCAGATATTGAAAGTTCTCGTATTCATCAGCGTGCCAAACTTGATCCTGGACTGCCTTGTATCTGTGATCGGCTCATTACTCTTTTCTGGCATCAGAGTCATTGTATTGATTTGTATCCGTGAGTATTCAATTTTAGCCTCTTTCATTTAACTTTAAATGATACTATTAATACAAAGTAATAGTATCGAAACATAGCGCCACTTTTGGTTGCTTACTCCACTGACCGCGGTATTTTAGTCTCTCATATCTTCTAAGATAGTTATTTCAATGATAAGCTGTAAAGCAATGTTGATCTGCACAAAACAACGTACCTAGTATATTTAATTGGATAAGGATTAATACAGTATTCATTAAAATAGCATCATAAATAGTTCCTCATTTTTGCAATATATAAAAGATAAGAATGGTTATACTTAGGAGATAGACATGTACCATCGCTGGCTTTTTTATAGCTCTTTGACTGATATAAAATTTCATACCACATTATTCAGGTCTATCTGCTAAAATTTAGCCTATTCAGGCAATGTAAGGGCACAAAATTACATTTTTTACGACCTCACCTTAAAAGTCATTGAAATTCTTGACTCTTACTAACAATAACATATGAGTATTATAATGTAAATCTTCTCCTTGAATTGCTTTGTTTATTTGTAAAAACTGCATTAAAATCCGTTGCTTAGTTTAAAAGATTTACGCGTACAAGGGCGGGAAGCGACTTCATTTTATGCAAAGTCATGATAAAATTTAAAATGTGTACGTTTCCTCTCTTTTCAGTATCGGAAGGTTACAATATACTAGCAATCAACAGTGAGTATAAGAAAATAACTGGAAAATCAAGAATCGTTGCTAAAGATGAATTCTATGAAACCGACACGCCAGCAGCTACAATAACTTATGATCCGGTGTATAGAGGTCACAGACTCCATAATAATCAGAGACATTGCAGAACCTGCGCATGTTTAGAGGGTGCAGGCGAAAATTTGCGACCAGACAATCAAAATAGTCATAATGAAGATTCGTTGGGAGCACCTGCATCAACTATAATGATATATAACGTCAATAGCATGGATCGAAATGTAAGCGAAACCGAAGCGCGAGTTAATAGAGACCATCAAAATCTTGCAGACAGCTCTATGCCGAATAACTTGCAAGCTATTGAAGCTGATGAAGAAACAGCTAGCTATTTTAATGATAGAAATGTCACCCAAAGACCACATACCCTTGGCGTTCCAACCAGGACTGTGAAAGGAGAAAAAGTAGAATTATCAGATGATCCAGTTATATATGACGAGCGGCAATTGAACGTTGGTTCGAGTCCAGTCATAGCAGATAACCCTGTGACCAGAAGAGAGTAAACAAGAAATTAGTGATAATTGATAAAACAATATTCTAGAAGAACATTGTAAAATTTAAAGCGTTTTTGTCAAAAAGTTATTCAATTTAATATATCTTTGCATAGTGTAAAATTAAGTTGCTTTCCCTTCTTGTATGCTTAGATCTCTAAACTACGCAACAGAGTCTTCAACTACTGGGTATTATATAACTTACTGTAACAGTCGAAAGTATAAGAAATTGTCATGAATATTTTTTCTGTGTATTTTGGGTGCGATTGCAACTCCAGCTGACAAATTGCCAATATTTACACAAAACCACACACTCACACACACGAACACAAACACGCATGCACGCAAATACACACACATACGAATTTCACCTTCACCTTGTGTTATAACCTATTATTACTTTTCTTTTTTAATTAAATTAACACATGTCTACAATGTATTATTTAACGGTAACTAGTTCCTAGTTTTAGGGAGGGGCGCCTGAAACACAGTTTAAGCTAGTTCAAGAGACAGGGACTCATTACTTGTACCTTACCATTGTTTTCTTAATCTTTATTGGCAAGAGACAGGGGAGAAGAGCGTAAAAGGTGGATGGTTTATACCCAGCCGTGGGCAATAAAGGGCTAACCGTGATGGTGATGATATTGGAAAGCCCGTGGGGCCCTTAAATTTAAAATGCTAATCTTGGATTTATCAATATCAATAACAGCTGTGAATCCTTGAAATGCTACGAAATTACGATTGCCGAAACTTATAGACATCGGTGTAAAAGGTATACGAAGCGGTTCGTTGCGAGCTGATGAGGGAGGACCCCGGACGGGTTATAATAAGTATAAATTCCGCTCACGAAAGTCTAAGTTCTAAAAGAATGTGTATATATGTGTATATATAAATAATAGGGAATGTAATGTCGTTTTCAAAGAGAAAATAATGCAAAAGGAGACTGAATGACTGATAAAAGCGTGTTAATTATACGCAAATGATTCTACAATTAAACATAATAGTGCAATGTGTTGAT
>JANCMC010033613.1:18595633-18662650 GCA_024363005.1 Charaxes varanes | reverse complement strand
GACTGAATGACTGATAAAAGCGTGTTAATTATACGCAAATGATTCTACAATTAAACATAATAGTGCAATGTGTTGATAGCGGCACATATCCGAGGTCATTTCTTATCATTGCAAAATAATTTGCTGCTTTTATAGTTTACTAGGTTTCACTAGCAGCTTTGGATGGAACTTTTATATAAAATTGGTACACTTTGTAATAAAATTAATACAATATAGTAATTAATATAGTGTAAATTTGAAGCGTCCATGATCTGTTTATATTTTTTTTAATTTGCGTAGCAATATGGATTTTTATTTTGATCCACTAAAACACATTTTGTTAGAAAATTGTAAGCATGTTTTGTTTTTGTAACCATGTTATGTATATTCAGGAACAGTGTGTTTTTGTTTCAAATAAAAAAATATGAAAAAAAGACGTAACTTTTATTTCATCCAAATTGGATAAGCTGTTTTATTGACTTCCACACGGTGAGAAGATACATATCAATGTCCTTACTTGCGTTGTTGACTTAATTTTTTGTTGTTGTTTTGTTGTTGACGACCTGGCAGGCCGAGGAAGAGGTGGCGCGACGATTTGTATACCTTTGCGGGGTAGTTTTAGATGACATTGGCCCAGGAAAGAGGTAGACGGATCCAGGAGAGGGAGGCCTTTGCCCAGCAACAGGCTAATTAAAAAAAAATCCCACAACCTGAGCGGTTTTGCGTTACAATTTACTGAAAAACTGTCATGCCTTTAGATTTGTGCTTAACATAGTAATTTAACTTCATATCTACATGTGATATCCGTCAAAAAAATAATATAATGAATAACATAATATATGAAAAGCTACGCGAGCACAGAAACTCAGCTTTTTCTACTTCTAAAATGACCTACTATTTAATACTGAGTATTATTGCTCACGTGAAACGCTAATAAATATTATGATTATTATTCTTAGAACATAATATTTTTAATGAGATAACTGATAAATTACAACAGACTGTTTTTACTTTGAATCATGCCTGGTCATAATAAATAACAACATAATGATAATGGTGATAAATGCATAAACAAAAATTCCCGCGTTTTCTCAAAAGTTAACGTGTAATTCACATAACTAACATTACAACAGGCAAAAAGTTATTGCTTGGTATATTATTAAAAACAGAAATAGAAAAATTGCAAAGAAAGATGCGCTTAACGTTTATGGGTATTAATTAATTAATAGATAAGAACAGGATGTATGAAATTTGATTAGTACGTAGCCATAATAAAAAAAAAAGCAATAATAAGTATATAGGGTAACTGGTAAGTAATATGACCAGAATGTATGTACTTTGACTATAGCTTGCTTACAATAAAAAAATAAACCACACCGTGAGATAAACACGTCATAAACAAATATTCCCGCGTTTTCCCAAACGCATTCACAATTCACAATAACTGGTTATCTTTCGCATATTAGATAAATACTGGGATGGATGGTCCAACTGGCAGTACGTATACAAGCTTGACACGTACAGACCTCTCGTGTTTTGTCGCATTACAATTTTAAAGTGTTACTTTTAAAAAAATGTTCTGCGAAATACCAGAGTTTGGAAGATGTTGTTTCTGCATGCCCCTGAGGCGGGGCATTTTGGTTTTTGGATACTTGAGTATAGTGAGTGTTTGTTATTTTATTTGGGGGACGTTGTTGGCTTGTGTATCTTTTGTTGTGGGATGATTCAAGGGCAATGATACAATGATTAAACGTATCCTGTAAATTTAACAACATTATTAACCGTGACTCAAACTACTCGTTGTCGAGTTTACTTTGGATTCATAGAAAAATATTTTTTAATTTTAAAAACCAAATGTTCATTATTATTGCGCGTTTATTTTAACGATTAAATTTCTCATAAAGCGGTCAATGTGTTGTGGGCCGCAACAACTTAATTGAAAAAAAAAACAACGTATTTGTCGTAGAATCGATTAGAAGAACGATTTATTGATTTTTTTTTCGCCCGTGGTGCAAGCTGTGGTCTTTCGACCATACCGCCTAGACAATTTATTGATGAAATATGTTTTCTGTATTCTTATTTTTCCATTTATAGAAAAACAGATTAAGGTATTATACTATGCAAACTTATAATTATTTCAAAACCTTTATGAATGAAAAATATATGCGTCTATTAATTGGTATTGGGTACAACATTCGCACTCTAGTCATAAACTGACCTAACTAAAAAAAGCAAATTTTTGGGAAAGCGCAAAAACGTACTTATTGCGCCTAAAATTCGATAAAAACAGGTTTAAAATAACACATTATGTATTTTAATAATAGTTAACGAAGCGATTAATGATTATGGTAAATATCATGAACACTCTATTAGTGTATTTTACAGATTTCATTCAACTCGCAATGGTAAACTGAATTTTCATCAACAAACAGTGTAAAAATTTGGTTAATTCTATTTTTGAAAAAATAGTATTAACCAAATTGACAGTAGTCAAAATTTATATTCTATATAGTAAAACAAAATTTTAGGTGCATTTTTTAGGGCTTACTTATTATACCTTTAAAGGAATTCTAAAAGATTTTTACCTTTTCTCAGTATTTCCTATTTGTAAATTATTTATAAAAATGATTAAAGATTAAAGATGCTTTGTTCAGGAAACAGATAAATTTTCTATACATGATTGCGCCCGTGTAAATGACCTAGTGAAGAACTGCATATAATTCCAATTATAAAACATTACATACTCCAATCTATTAGTGATAAGAGCATGTTGAAAAATTTCTCAAAAAACTAATTTATTGCCTTTATTAAGTCAAAAAGTTATATCTATATAATAAAATAATACGAAATGGAACTAAAAACTTGGAATACTTTCTTGGTGTAAACATTTTTTTATTTGGAAATTTATTTATTTTATTTTTTATTTAAAAAAAAAAAATAGAAATGAAAGATAAAACCCTGTTTACGATTATAATTTCCTGTTATTTAAAGATTCAGGTGACAGAAACTCACTTAATGGATTAAAGCAAAGTAGTTGAGCTTCTCATGCATGTCATGGATTTCCGCAAAGTAACGCCTGATTCTATCAATTATTTGAAAACATAAACTTGCAAAGTGTTTTGATTTTTCTGATGAGAAGTATTTAATAGACTATTATGTAAGATATACAGTCTGGTAAAGCGTCGCCACGCGTAAGCGACTCAACGTCTCTGTCGCATATATGTTTATATTATCACTAGCGGACCAGGCAGACGTTGTATTGCCCGAATTATGGTCATGCAAAAGGTCCAGTACACCATACACTAGAAGCACTCCGAAGTTGCGAGTCTCAAAAATTTTTCTTTTGATTTACTTTCCCGCTCTTCACCGCTACCTTAAATATGTTTCATCATTTAAAATAAGAAAATTTATAAATCATTAAAATGTTTACATGAAAAAAGCTTTAAGCGCTTCATCAGAATAAATGTGACTGTTTCGTGTGTATGGTAAAGGAAACTTAAAAGCGAAATACTTCACAAAGCCGTAAAACCCGTCTCAGACCGTCCCAAATGTTTTGTGAATAAACATGACAACATGACACATCTGAAAATCTCCCACGAAAATAAACAATATCTGGATGTGCCTCAAATTCACCTATCCGTGACTGCTACGATATCTGTATCTGACACAAGTACGCGTACTGTTATTTTTTTTCAGGGTTCCGTACTTTCAGAATTATAATCAAAACCCATTTCTAGAATATTTTGAAAATTACTGATTCCTGGCGATTTGACCATGCTAGTTTGCATTGGATAATCTTTCTTGCATTCCAAACTCAAATTGTCTCTTGATGGGCTTGCTTGATGACTAGATTCTGAACTTGAAGTCTTTTCCGAATTTAAAATATTATCTAGGTTCTTGATGACATCGCTGACATCTTTATAGTAGCTGACATCATCTGTGCTGCTAGTGATGATGTCTTTTAACCACGGATCAACAGAACTGTCTGAGCGATCTCGTTCCTTTTCCTTGATCTCTTCGAGGCTTATGTTAACAAGAAAATTAGGGGCATGTGAAGGTGGTATTTTTTCTTAATAGAAAAATGAAATATAAATAAAATGGGATAGTATGTTGTTACAGTCGTATTTGCTGTGAATATACCGGCGTAAAGTTAACCACCCATTTAAAATTAATCTCAGTATGAGATTAAATGAAAATTTCACAGAAGCTGTGGAAATTTTAATATCAATACGATGACTAGTTTTGTCAGATATGCATGAGAAACTAAACTACTTTGCTTTAATCCACGAATAAATACGAGGGAAAATCGGTGTAATGCTGCAACCCGAAAGCTACACCACCGAATCCGCCACCAAAGCACGGCACTACAATCTAGATCGCACCTTCTTTGGTCCTCAAATTTGCGTACACTCTGCTGCACAAGATGTCTCCACTCCAATCGATTTTCAGCCAATTCCTCCCAACGACAAGGCTTTATACTGCATTTCTTCCAATGTCTCTTCTGAACATCTTTGAATCGAAGATATTGGCCTCCTTGCTTCCGCTTGCCATCCTTGAGTTCAGAATAGAAGACGCGCTTTGCAAACCTCCGTTGAACTGTTATGTGTGATGTATATGTGATATGGCGGTGACGGGGCGTCAGCTGAAAATCAGCGCAGCATGTCTGATAATAATTGGGCCTGCTGCATAATGCTGAGCTGTTCTGCCGACCCTTCTTAAACAGATACGAAAGTATCTACCGCAGAGTTACATTTCTCATCTCAGGGGAATGCAAGTTTGTGTGGCATAGCTTATAACTCAACGGTACAAAACTTCCATGAGTATTTTGTACGAAAATCCATAGTTAAAAATAATAAAAAAAAAACAATAATCACGGTAGAAGGACGTACTGAAATCTTTAAGAAGTTTAGTTCAAACCTCGACCTCTTTCAAATCAAATCAAATGAAGTTTTATTCGAGTAGACTTTGACAAATTCTTTTGAATCATCAATTATTTTAAAAGCTACCCGGTGGTAGAAGTTGGTACTTCGTATCCCAAAAAGTATGCCAAGCCAATTGTTATTACCAAAATTGCGATAATCTAAAAAAAAATAAGCAGCTATATTAATTTAAAAGTTTCTGACTTCAGCTACCAAAAAAATAGATATAAATTTAAAGTAAAATCTTATGCATAGAGCAACGGATATTCTGTTACTGTATGCATAAGATTTTTAATCTTAGGTATTTACCTAAGATTAAAAAAACACAGATTAAAAATTAAAATATATTTTGTGATAAAAATTTTAAATATGTTAATATATCTTACTTATTTTGTGCACCTAACATTTGAAAAATACGTTTGGTGCATTAGCATTTGGTCGTGTAATAATAGAGAGACTTAAAGTTAATTTAATTAGAGATTGTGAAATAAAATTCTTATTTTAAATCCTATGATTACCGTTAATTTCGTAAAAGTGATGACAAGAGTTTTAGATATTCGTAACAATAACCCATCGTTAAGAGTATATTAATTTATTTCGTATATGTTCATTTGATTTTATTAAGAAAAAAGAAACATGGATGCCTTAAAGTAAACTGAATATATGACATCATTTCCGTGGAAGTGTAATGCAATTTGCGCTCCCCGTTCTTGTACGCATAGACCTTTGAAACAACGAAACTGATTTTAATGCGGTTTTCATTAATAAACAGAGTGATTCAAGAGGTAGATCTATATGTATACGGGTAAAATTAGGTGAAAAAAGTTAGCGTGATGATATATAGTCTATAGTCTTCCTCGATAAATGGGCTATCTATCAATGAACGATTTTTTTTGAAATTGGACCAGTAGTTTCTGAAATTAGCGCGTCCAGTTAAACAAACAAACAAACAAACTCTTCAGTTTTATATATTAGTATAGATATAGATTTTCAAGCAGGATATTTAATTTTTTTATTAAATAGGTTCGCTAGAGTACTAGTTAATTGATATACAGGTATCCCAGAATGATGGTAATCCTGGAGCACCTAACACTACGGCTATGAGGCACTCGCAAAAAAATGCACAAAAAATTCCCGAAAATTTATTAAGTCAGAGATAAGAATTCTTTGTTTCCTTAGAATTTTTTTGAACGACAATTTATAATTTTTTTCCAAATCATTATTTAATAATTTACGATTTACCGAATTTATATTACTTAGGAGCAAAATTAAAGGTTGTTCTAAGGATTAAACTTCAATCGAGCGTCGGAGCTAACACAAACAATTTTTTTTTATCTCTCTACATAATATATTTTTTGCAAGCTTTAAGAATTTTTTAAATCTTCAATGTAGACCACATTTGGAATTTAATAAAATGTATCTTATACGTTCAGAACTTTATCCCGAATTACAACTAAACAGAGATATTATAGTTAGATCTAAATAAATACATAACACACGCACGCTTTGATTTTATGTATACGTAGAACATTAAAAGTAACCATAAAAATGTTATATCTTTATGATCTGACTAGTTGTTACCCGCGACGCGCATCGTCTCCCTTAAATTCGAAGGTTTCGTTCAATTCGACGGTTTTTATTTATTTGTACTTTCAATTATACATTTATAATGACGGAGCCAGATATAGCTCAAAGTTTTTGTACATTTTTGTCCTTGAAGACTACAAAGTACTACAAAACTTTGCGCAGCTACACAAAGTCCCGTCCACACTACATGATCATTGAAATGGAGCTATGTCTGGCTCTGGCATAAAAGTTAACTAATGTATATGCTAATGAAAGTCCCGTCAAGACCGGTTCAGCTAAGTCGGAGATAGAGATATATTCGTAACAAACAGACGTACAATCCTTTTAGAAAATAATGCATAGAGTAAAATATTTCTAATGCCACGAGACCTTACAAACAAACACTTCCATTCTATTTATCGTTAGAATGATCGACACGAAGCGTATTTTGCGCGCGTATGAAATGGCGTACAGAAAAAAAAAATTGGCAACCTTCACAAACGTTCCGCGGAAAAATAAAATATAAATGAAGTCATGCCTTTGAAATTTGACTTAATCGAGTTTTTAAGAACATCGGTTATTATGTGTGCTCGCACCGTCCGTCGGTCGGTCGTCATGTAATCGATTATGCAACTTCCAACACCATCTAAATGCCGATAACATAATTCCCAAACCAATATTAAATTGGCCTATTAATAAATTTAAGGGACTCATGTTAAAAATATAGTTAGTTATATTCGTAAAGCGTTGTCCGTCAATCAGGAAGTTCAATTAGACGCGGAATGCGGCCACCTAATTCTGATGCCATATGGTTGGAGGGAGAAATGTAGTGTGGAAATATGACAAATATTTCCCTGTAAAACATATTGTATGTCTATACATTAAACATATATATGTTAAATATATTTCTGCGAGTCTCCTAGTGGTGCAATTGTATATGGGCGTCAGTAGTCACTTATAATCAGGTAGCGAACGTATTACCATTTAAAAATGTGGTCATCTGTAACACTAATAAAAATATTTTTTATTCATTTGCCAGTCAAATATGATATAAATAGACACGAAAAATCAGATCGACCCGATCGTTAGTTAATCTGAAAGTCTTATCAAATTCCAAATAAGATAAGCGATAAGAGAACATATATATGTATATCTGTACATATAAACGTGCCTTTTTTGTCACTTCTCTAATGGTCACGCTGAACATCGAAAGTTGTAACTCTATATTTTTTTTGATATGATTATGATTGTGTATATAAAGTATTCAAAGAAGCGTAACTACGACCGATTGGACAGGGTACTACGCGATCAAATAATTTTAAAATCCTTTCGTTTTTTTTTTCAGTTATTTAAAGCAATTTCCGAAACATAAGAAAATATTTTCGAAATTTCTAGAGAGCACTGTATACCCCCGCGTGCCCCCACTAAAAATGCTCTGCATATATAATATATACTTGTCATATAGATATAGCGGTACATATAACTAAACTAATTACTGGTAGTTGACGATAAGTGGTTTAACCAGCACGTTCAGGAGAGGCACGCCGCGTTATGTAATTAGATTAGAACATTCCTCGTACGCCCTCTTCTAGGAAGCCATTAGCCTCAGATATTGTGAAATGTTACGAATGCATTAATTAGTTCAACATTTTAAATAATAAATAGATTAACAAAGATTTTTTATGCTAAAGATTCTTTCCCAACAAAAGTCAAAAGAAATAAATAATTCAATTTCCTCATCTTACATAAATATATATAAAACCAATCGTTGTTCGTTAGTCTCGCTAAAACTCAGGAACCTTTGGAACATATTGAATTCTGTTTGTTTAGTTTTATTTCGCTATTTCTATACATGCCTTTTTTTTTCATAAAAGATTCAGCCAGTGTCACGTTTTACGGAAAAGATATAACGAAGATTGGTTAATTGGCTAATGTAGATGAGACAAAATTCGAGCAAGACAACGTCTGTCGGTTTCGCTAGCAAATATTAAAAATCCCTCAAAAAATGCTATCGTGTATTGTTGGGTTGTGTTCTCGCTAGTGTTAAGGGAGACCAGAGGGCACGAAGAAGCTCGATGGTTTTACTTACTATTACTTTCGAAACCGAACGTCAAGTGAAAAATTAATGCTACCGTTTTAAACAACTTAGTTGCTATATATTGTTCGCACAAATGAAATCAGAACTCGTAAGCATCAAATCCTCGACGTTACGGCTATGTAAGTCGTGTAAAATGGTAGCACAAACCTTCCTTTGAAGTTTCGTTTCGAACGTAAAAGTAAGTAAAACTATCGAGAATTCGTGCTTGACCCTCAGGATTCTTTTAGTAGACAGTGGTAGGGTCAGCTACATCATCAACAAGCATCTATAGACAGGCCTTGTTTTTTTATTTATTATATAAGTATAACAAGGGGCAAACGAGCAGGCGGCGTTCATATAAGTGACTACTGACGCCCATGGACCAATGTAACAACCGTGTTCATTTGCGAAGTCACTTAAAGCACAACACATCACGTGCCGGCGTCAGCGTCGCTCCAGGCATGCAGCCGCAGCGGACCGCGTACTCCCTACAAGGTAAACACTTTCTTCTTCTTTTTTATCTTTGTTCTTCTTTTTTCTCTTTCTCCTTCTTCAAGACAATTCTCTTTGTCTTAATTTTTTATGCCTTAAGACTATGGCTAAAGCTTGTATGAGAGAGAAATAGTCACTCGTAAAGTTTAACCCGCTAGATTTCCAAGGTATCCATTAAAATCACTCTTATTTATACCTCGGCGCTCAACAGCTATGGGTATGAACTCGCCGATCCCACGAATTATTAGGTTATACAATAAGCTCAAAGTTTATCGAAATTATTCTACCGTGTTTACATAATTATTGATTATAATAATATTTTGTAAGATATCAGAATAGGAAGGTGTCAAAACGATAAAATTATAATATTAAGTGGAGATTAATTACTTACTTACTTACTTACTGGAGCGGCTCAGAAACCCAAAGTGAGTTTTGGGGGAGATTAATTAATAGGATAAAATTTAATGAACGGACGGTTTTGTCTTGTATAATAGAGTATGTACATCTTCAAATTCTAGGTTCAACGAATGTGTGTGCACACCATACAACGCAGACTTTGACGGAGATGAGATGAACATGCATCTGCCGCAGACTGAGGAGGCGAGAGCCAACTCATAACGCTTTGATATCTAAGTATTTTTAAGAGTCTATTAGCACCTGTTCAAAATTCATTTGATCTAAAAAAACCATAAAGTTTGCACATATAAAAATGGCTACTGACTGGTTGCTTTAAATATATTATAATACTTAAAATATTTTCTTTATGTTTTGCGTGGCATACAGAAATATTAAAATCAAAATTTTTTGTGCCACCAAGCGCCATCTAACAAAACCTTCGTATACTACATCACGCTACAATAGCATATATTCTAGTTCAGAAGTTTTACAATAGATGGCGCAGTTAACAAGGTTGTTAGAAATGTTTCCCTTTTTACCGTTAGCTAAATTATTTCCATCGCGCTTTCAATCCTATACAATTAGAGCGTAGTTCAGTGTGAAGGCCCATCGTATGGAGAAGCTATTACAAAAGGAAATGTGAAATGTCTTCGCGGCCACTTACTAGGAAAGTATAATTGTCTATGTTGCGCCAAACATTTCAAAAAAAATATTTGTCCAAACATAAGAAGCTCGAATAAAATGTCCTCTCGACAAAATATGTAAAAAAAAATATCATCCGTGCTCGCCGCTGTAAGCTTTCGAAGGAACCGAAAGTATGTAATAATTAAAGTATAAAATGTAATACAACTAAGTAAGTTGCCGATGAAGATGTTCTACCTAAAAAAATCTCTGAGAATAAGGTTGAATATTTAAATTATATCTCACGAAGTTTCTTAGTACGCGTGCATGTGTGTTACTCATTTACGTCCTCTAAACCATGTCTAAGGAGTGTTATAAGGTAAATAAGGTTTTATTTTTCATAGTCCAGGATCCGTTAATCGATTGTTGGGCACTTGTCGGCACTTATCTAATATGTAAAATTCTCGTGTCACGGGGTGCGTTGCCAAACTCCTCCGAAACGGCTTGACCGATTTTCATGAAATTTTGCGTGCATATTCGCTAGGGTTGAGAATCGGTCAACATCTATTTTTCGTCCCCCTAAGTGATAAGGGTGGCCCACGCGAAGGACTCTAAGTTAGTACATCCTAGGATTTCCAGAGATTCTAGGTTTTTAAGGTGGCCTCTCCTAGGATTTTCAGAGGTCCTGGGACGTGACTGCACTTGAGACTTGAAATTTTCTCATTAAACTCATTAGAGAAAATATTTTAAACGAAATCGGATCACAACGTTTGAAGTTTTTTAACAAATACCTCTGTAACATATCTGTTACGAAACCATTGTATATAAGCGTGTCTTTACACGATTTTGGCCAATTAAGCAATGCGAGCAATTTGCATTACATGCAAATTTTTTGGTACTAAAAAGTATTAGGAAAACTTTTTTAGTAATACTTAAAAAATGCCTAAACAGATAGTTGTTGGCCTCGGAGAAATTAGTACGATTATATTTTCTTTTAATATAACAAGAGCAAAACGGGCAGTCGGTTCACCTGAGTAACTACCGACGCCCATGGAAGACTGCAACAAAGGAAAGCTCGCAAATAAGTTGCAGGCCTTTGAGCTTTGTTTTTGGAAGCCTGAAATTTGTATTAATGCCTGAAATACCTTAAATGGAAACCATACAGACGTTTTGGAAGGCAAAAGATCTCTTGCTATTTGCACCGATGTGGGTAAAACGTTCCTAAAAGTTTCCTAAGATTTAATATGACAAAGGATAACCATGTTAACTTTTAAGATACGTATTATTTTTAAAAGAGTAACTACGATTTTATTGCTGGTTTTTATCGTGGTTCAACTTGTTCGAACCAGTAACAATAACAGAGAAATGAAATACATTCATTAAAAGTTTTGATCTATTGGCTAGTCCCAATACTTTGTGTTCATATAGATTCTTGAACTTTGCATAAATCGACGTAAAATTTTTGTTTGCAAATTTATGCAAAGTAATTTAACTTATCGCCCTTGTCATGGATTGGCGAAATTTTACTTGAATTTGTTGAGTTGAATGCATTGATTGGTGTTTGAACCGTATAGCGTGTGCACTTTAAATGCCGAAAACATATTTCATCTAATTTCAAATAGCATTTACGATGCGCCTTTAGATGTGATAGTTCGCTAATGTCATGACATTAATGGTGAATAAAAAACTTAAGAATTTTTGTTTATTTCATTTTTACCCGCAAGTCTGTCTATTTTTCCTCCATTTGAATTAAATATACTTTCGTCCACTTTTATGTAATACTAACCTACCCGACAGTGTTTGGCAAAGAATTAAAACAAACGTCCTTAACCTCTATCACCGTTCAGGTGCAAATAAAAAATAAAAAAAATAAAAAAAAAAAAAAACATTTATTTGTACAACAATTACACAATTTAACGAAAAACTTTCACTGTTCTATACTATATACAAATATAGATTAATGATAAATACTTACGCAATACTTATTTTCGTATACAATAATACATTAAACATGAAAAAATTTAAATGAATCTTGTGTTTTCTTTCAGGTCGAATTTCGAAATTGGACCTTCATATTACTTGTTCGTCACTCCCTCTATTTAAGAAGACAGGAAAGAGACAGAGTGCAGTGTAATTCGAAAGGTCTTTGCGGAACGACTCTATAAATCTATGGTTAGCACTCTTTATTGAAAAGATTAAAAAGTTACCGTGTTTCACAGTGCTCTTGTAGCATCCAGCGGCAGTACGTGACCCGTCGACTTTTATCAGAAGGTAATAACGCCTGAACCTTGTGAAAGTTCACTCCACTTTTCATATCCCTAAAGTGGATTAAAAGAGCTTTACTTGACTTTAACGTGAATTGGAACAGCTGACATATCTTTGAGAAAAATGGTAGATCGTTTTTAGACATATTTAGTCTGGTCACTTTGTAGATAGATAGTACTACTTACAATGATCAGATAATTAATACAAAAATATCATTTGTTAGAATCAGGCGTAAGCGAAAATTTATTACAAGCAGGGAACAAAATGGGCAGAGAGATCCATAAAATGATAAACGACGTATACTTCATGTTTACTCTCCCATTCTCTTACATATATATTTCTCTTTCTAGAAATTGTTGGTCGATTACTTTCTATCGTTTAACTCCCACGCGTGATAAAGGGCTTCATTCCAAGAAAGGTCAATGGTGCATTTCGAGACGATTTAACATCCATCCACGCTGTAGAAACTGGCCAATACCCTCCTAAAACTTCTTTATTGTGTACATCTTCTCATAAATATGGATTAAGATCCCGCAACTGAAGCAAATTAATCCTCCCAATGAGAATCTAGACGATTCGATGAATATAAATTGCGTTATCTCACTGAGGGAGGATTCAAGTAAATAGTATTATCCGATCCTCAGCAGTTTTTTCACGACTGTACCAAAGTTAAACTTACATCGGCCTTATTGCTATGGCAACTTAAGTTTTATGGTACCATGTAAATAAAAGTAAGGTTTCTGACTTTGGTACCTTTAGGAGCATTGTTTATTTTCACAGTACCTGACAAATAGAATTATTAAACATCGCCAAATGAGGCACTGTTTCAGATTTTTCTGCTACTTCTTAGTCAGACCTTTTCCAATTTCTGATGGTGGTCGATTCTCCTACTTACTCTTCTCAAGATTACACTGTTTCAGAATATATACCTCTTTCTTAAACAATTCAAAAATGCCGAAAACAACACTAGGACATTGGACCTCACTGCGTTCGGAATCAAAAATGAAGACAAATTCATGTATTTCAATTCCTCAATACTAGCAATCTTGTCTAAATATAAACCTAAATTATGCGAAAACCCATTCACATATAGAAATTCTTTGATATGCAGTTTAGTGACATAAAGGAACGTAAAGATAATGGAATTCTTACAAAGAGTGAGCCGATTTCCAATCCTCCATAGAGAATTGCGTCCCATTCACATAGCGCGTCCATCAATCATGCAGCATAAGTGCATAACCGCCAACAGGCTTTGCGTATGCAAATTATACCAACATCACAGAATTATTACGCATTCGCAACCATTCGGTGTTTCCCGAAGCGACGCTAAATCACCGAACGGGTTAACAGGCCGAGACAGTGCTGGCAACATTGTATTATTGCTCCTCTATTTACTAATATATCGCATTACGTTAACCACAAAATTTAACTACAAAATAACCTAAATAAACTGAGCAAGTGCGAATCAGACTCGCGCTAAAGGTTCCGTACCATGACGTAATCCCAGGTTCTGCCATTCTTTTCATAAGATTTCTTTTCATCTAAAAAAGGCACCGCAATTTTTTTTTATGACGGAAGTACTAATTTATGGTTTCGGATTTTTCCCTATTATTGTGCTACAAGATATAGTTTCTTAAGTTCTTGCCAAATTTCATGATTCTAGGTCACTGGAAAGTACCCTATAGGTTCTGGTTCCCCTTGCAAATGTATGGGAAATGTGACATAAACGGCCATATCTTTTGATTGTACACTTGGATTTTTTCACAGCCTCAAGAGGCTGCAAACCTCAATATTTGGTATTAATTTTAACCTTACAGCTCTATACGTTCCTGTAATTAATAATGTTATTATATCACTCCCGTTTACGTATTAAACTACGCTATAATGATCAAACAAACCTTAATTTCGTTGGAGCTTAAGTATGTACTGTTCAGGAAGCGTTGGCAATTAACACACAAGTTCATTAGTGTAATCACTTAGCGCAACTTCTACGCCATCCTCTTCTAATTAGTATAGTTTCTATATTGTTTACTTAATGCAATATAATGCCGTTGTTTTCTTTCAAATTATTATTTACTGTGTTCAAAGTATAAGTGATTGCACTGTACACAGGAATCCATGATAAAACACAGGAATTCTCTGCTAACTTTGGCTTTTTATCTTTCAACTAGTTGGCACCCGTGTATTCGTCCGCGTAAAATTAGGTGAAAAAATTTAGCGTGATTATTATATAGCCTATATCCTCCTTAGATATCATTGTTTTATATAAATAACTAGCTGTGCCCGGGACTTTGTCCGCGTAAAATTAAGTAAAAAAATATAGATTCAATATTAGCTTGATGATATATAGCCTACAGATTTCATATCTCGATAAATAGGCTATCTAGCACCGAGAGATTTTTATCAAATCGGGCCCGCAGTTCCTGAGATTAGCGCGTTCAAACAAACGAACAAACTCTTCATCTTATAAATTATTAAATAATCTCAGTTCAAAGCTCATGGAAACCGGATATGCTTCGTTATTAATTGACTTGCAAGTATATTTTATCAATATATAAAAGCAAAAGGTCACGTAGCACGAAATCAAGAAATAATTAGGCACAAAAAAATTTAATCTGTCAAAACTTCACCAAATTTTTTTAACAACTAGTAACAACGTGAAATAATTAGAATACAACAGAAAGACTTAAAGTTATAGTGTGCATCAACAGCCAAAGTACATACACAAGTTTTATATGCAAAAACAAGTTAGTAATCTCAAATTTTCCATTTACAAGTTACAAAACAAACATCCATGAAAAGCGTCTCTGTCATATACGAATTTTGCGAATCCCCACGCATTTCTAACGAATCGTTTGTTATTGGATTTGGGTGCGGACGGCAGTAAAATTTCGCCCGACAAATATTGACAAACGCTTAGTTGGTACAGTTAGAAATTTATCCCGAGCGAAATAAATTGAAACGTTATTTGTACTCAAAACCTCAGATAGCACTTTTGTGCTCTAATCCTAAGTTTTTAAAACGGTTAATGCAAGAGTTACTTTTCATATTTCCCTTTTTTGGATTACGTTGTCCTACGAGGAACCGTCGTCGATATTCACTTAGGTGATGAACCGCCTCCTCGTTTTCCCCTTGTAATATATAAAAAAGAACGTATTTCTTTAAATAGTATTACTTAATTTATCACTGTCTTTTGAAAAATATTTTGAAGCACAGATAAATGGCCGTCGGCGACCATGTTTTGCATTAAAATTTAATATTAACATTAAATACGATGATTGTTTTCTTTTGAGCCTGGTAAGAAGTGTACTTGAACATGGATTCATTGTATGGTCCCCGTATTATAAGGTGCACGCTGATAATATTGAGAAGGTACAACAGCGATTTTTACGTACGTTTTCTTTTAAATTTCATTTGAAGTTTACCTTAAATGACTATCCCTCTCGGTTAAAGCATTTCAAAGTATTTTCATTATCAAAAAGGCGCGATATTGCATGCATGTTATTTCTTTATAAAATAATACCTAATATTGTTGATACCAGACTTTTGTCGAACATCAACCTTATTGCTAGATCAAAGAGTAGCAAAAATTCGCAAATATTTAACACTCCTTTCTGTCGAATTAATATAACACAGATGTTTCAATTTTATTTCCTTGTATACATAAGCCGTTGATATCAGGGGAATTACGAATCAGTCTATACCAGGGGTCGGATCTTTAGAAAATCAGATGCAGGCGGGCCACGTCATAAATAAACTAGATGTAAGCGGGCCACACTTGTAAAATAATTGTTTGGAAATAGGTGTTCGAGTTATCAATAAATGTAAGTAGATTTTAAGCGATATTAAAAATGCTAAATTTTAGAACTGTACGATCATGTAATGTAACTAATTTTTATTTTTTACAAATATATTGCCATTTACAAAACAGCCGCGGGCCACAAAAAGAGGGGCAACACCCGTTGCTGTCTGGTTATTATATTGAAACTAGCTGAACCCCGCGACTTCATTCTCGTGGGCCACATCAGTTAACGGCCGATTCTCAGACCTACCAAAACGGCACAATTTTTTATTAGAATCGGTCAAGCTGTTTCCTAGGAGTTTGAAAACAAACATTAGTGTTTGATGACTTGAACTTGACGAGAATTTTATGTATTAAATTACAATATTCGTATGTTTCACTCGCTATATAATGGACATACAAGGTGTAAAAGACATCGTACAGGGTTCGCTTCCAATGGATTCGGTACATGATTCTAGATTCCCCTGTGGTGACAATTTTCGTCGGCTTTTTCTTGAAATGTACAATTAAGTAATTTTTATATAGTGTTGCTGTGGCATTTAATATTTATCATTTGATTACAGGTAAACTCTAGACAACTATAATGGTATCTTTAGATAAAAGCACTTAAGATATAAGAAATCTTATTAACTTTATTATAAACTGAATAAGTATCCTTTAAGATATGAACTCTATGTCTTAAGGCTGATTTACATCAGACGAGCGAATGCTCATTTTATCCTTACTCTATCAAATTCGCTTGGCTTAAACAGACGTACGAAAGAATTGTTTAGGTGTTCTGTCTGCGTACAAATAAATTCTAATTCTTATTCCAATTTTCTGCTCGTTTATATTTTGATGCAAATATATCGCACGCTTAGTCATAAACTTCAGTAACCTAAATTTAAATTATCTTAATTACTCTTTATTCAAATTGTCTTTTGGGAAGAGCGAGTCCTTCTGGCACACGTTTTTATACTTAATAGAAGGTTCCCGCCCTTTTGAATATTGTAAAATTGAAACAAATAATATTTCATTTCATTTAAAAGTGACTTAACTCAAAAATACTTTTTTTGAGTTAGGTTAGGCGATAAATCGCAAAAAAACGTTTTGTCATTTTCGACTTTTTCCGCATATAATTCGATAAAAACGGCAGTATTGTAACAAATTACGTATTCTAATAATAGTTAAAGAAGTGATTAATCCGAAAATGGAATTCAAGATCAAACTTGTAAATAACGGTGTCGACACCTGAAAATATTCATCTAATTAGTGCAAATTTTCGTAAGGTGCTAAAATGAGGTGTTACAATTAAACTAATGTCTTAAAAATTTTAAGAATATTGTTTTGGTGTGCTGTTTTCAGGACAAAAAATCGTAAAATATAACTTTTACATGATAATTTAGCAGAACACGTAAATTTTAGGCTCTTTTTCTTATATCTGTCGATAGACTATCCCATTTTTTTATATCACTTTTAATTTGTCAAATTATTGAAATGTTAACTTATTACAATGTAATTACCTTACCTTATCCTTATTTGTTCTCTTTAGGATTTTATATTTAAAAACAATATTTTGACTTTGCATACAGGCACTCCAATATTATTTTTACTGTATACATAAATAAAATTGAAGTGTCTGTTTGTAAAGACCAAGTATTTTTCTAATTGCATATGACTATAATATACGATACTTACCTAATAACAGAAACGCAAGTTAAAAAAATTTTGTCTGTCAGTTTTTCTGGGATCGACTTCGAGATGACTTTACAAGCCGGCTGGTGTTACAAGGAGTAAGATAGGATACTTTACTTTTAGAAAAATAGTCAGGGTTCCGTTGAAAAAAAATGAAAACCCTCAAAACAGAATTACTGAATAGGCTTCGGATACACGCTTCGGAAATTATGATGAAAAAGTGGCCATGACCGTGTTAAGACACCTTTTTATGGAAGGGCTCTGTATCTGATAAGCTATTTGGTAAATAACTTTTGAAGTTGTTGTTCGATTGCGCTCAAAGTATTTTTCCTAAAGATAGCGGTTTACGAGCAAAATCGAGACAAGCAACTGAGACAGGAGACCGTGACACTCACTTGACATTAGACTGTGTTTGAACGACAGTTCGCAAGCGAAATAGATAGAGGAGATACAAGATATTCGAGGACTACGTACAGTAAATGCCTAAGACACCAGGATATCTGTCGCGGTCACCGGTCTCGAGTACGTGGATGAAGTCGCGGGTAACAGTTAATCTTCTATACAATTGAGAACCAAAACTGAATGTATCGCTAAGTCTTTGCTGAGTAAGACAACGAAGCTAGTCTGCAAGCCATTGCAGTGAGGTCTCTTTTGAAATCCATAAGAGCTCGATTCAAGCCCCACTGGTATATCGCCGTACACACTCATAACACGAGTTTAAGTGCTTGGCTCCTAAGTCCTTAACTGAAGTGGTTACGAGACTAGTAGATACTAGTTGTTTTCACGACTTCGTCCGTGTAAAATTATTTTTGCGAGAACACTTGAAGACCTGTTCTAATCTAGGTCCTATCGGAAAATCCGATCAGCAAGGTGTGTACTTTGAGGCTTGTTTATTCGGGCTTATGTTAACATTAACTTTACGTCATAATTAAAAGAATCAACAAAATCGGTCCACAATTAACTATTAGTATAGTGTTGTACAATACAATTTTTTTTCGTAGTTCAGGAAGCCACCTTTTTTAACACTTATATCATAAAGCATTTTAAGAATACTTCTGAAGTGAAAACTACTTAAGGCACTTTGGACATTTCATGACATGGGGAAAAACCACTGAGTTCGCGTTATCGTCACCGAACGCTTCCTGTATATACTGTGTATACACGCATACTTTTTGACTTAACAAAAATCATAGAACTCGCTAGCGTGAGTTGGTTTGTATGGAGATTTTCAGTGCTTGTACTGCGGTCGTCGTCATCCGTACAGCGCCATCTAGTTGCTTTGGTGTAACTTTTTTTCCCCTCGATATCATTGCCATCTCGTTATGTAGCGGCAGCTACAATACAACACACATATTGAGTGTTTATTGTACCAGAATGATAACCCTAAGAATACAAAAATTGAGACAATATTATTAATAATAATAATAATCAGTTATGTTCCAATAAAAGTACCGTTAGTTCGCTAAACTTGAGCGAAAAGATCTCTTTTGTCTTATTAACTTTTTATGAGCTAGGCACTCGGTTGTCGTAAAACATTGTGGCAGATGTAAACTCCTCGATGCTCTGGAGTTTTGATGTATGAAAGACGAGGGACGACGTTTTATGTTTATACTACTACGTGACTCCTGGCCGGAAGTTTTACCGTGAATGGAGAATATGTGTTTAAAACTAAGCTTTAAAATCGTATGACAAGTTTCATGCTTTCAGTACGAAGGTCTATATACTAATGCGTGAAGCAAAAATCTTTCAGTAACAATATACGAACATAGTGCGGACGGTGGAGTATGAAATTTGGCACAGTTATAGTTTGTGAGGAGGTTGTGCGGTATAAAATATGAAATCCACGCACACCAATGTCAAACGTTTTACACACACAAGCATTGCACTATAAAACTTCGTCAAAACGTAGTTATGACAACCGTAGGGCCTAGGAGGATCTTTTTGAACTGCAGTAAGTCAACGAGTCGACTTTACTTAGGATGAAAATGTTCGTGCTAAATTCACAGGACGCAAATCCTAACCATGTCACGCTTTTAATCGATGCTAATTCAATCTGCGTTGACCTAAACTAAGGGTCTGCTGTGAACCTCGCACGAACATTTTCATTCCAAGTAAAGACGACTCGTCGATTATGTCCGGTTCGGAAAGTTCGTGCTAGGCCCTCGTATGTATATTAATTGTCAGATATAACAATGTTATTGTTTAAAGAATTAACAATTTATATATAGCTTTAAATAAGCATATAGTACACAAATTTAAAGATTTGTGGCCGAATTTCCACCACCTTATATTATTTTTTGTAAAATATGTATTTAATAACTCAGAATGCAGTCAAATTAATTGCACTATCAGACCTGGGACATTCAGGCATTGGAGCACGCGGGGTGCGATGAAAGCAATTATTTTTTTTTATTACCCTCAGAGGTTTAAATATGGTTTATGTTACAAGCTTATTTTTATTATTTTATAATGAATAATAAAGCAGAAAAACGATTTAAATTTTATGTACTGTTGGTGATAAATATACAAAGACGTGGTTGCAATTTCGTTTATTGGTCTCAAGGACTAGTGAATAGTCCCAGAAACAATTAACAAATTGCTTTTATAGGCACCCACTACTTCAAAATCTTTGCCGCCGCCAATAGCATTCGATAATACAATTCTCAATTATAGTAGCACTGTTTTTAAGACATTGTAATCATGCTAAAATTGAATCTATTTTTTTACCTAATTTTACACGGACGAAGCCGTAAATAATAATATGTATCATGGGGAGTGTTCCGAAGAATCGTTCGAACTAATAGCGGCAGCTGCAGTCCACCACAGGACATCTTGCCTTGCTCAGTCAAGACATTCTAACTTTGCCTTGCATTTTCAGCCAACATCGATAATTAATAAGAAACAGTGCATTAAATTAATTCAATTATACAGCCAACCAAGACTTCTATACAAATAGAAGTTTAAGAGAAGATGCAGGGAAGCGTTTAAACGTAGAAGAGAAAATTCTTATAAAACTCGATTCTTAGAGTGGCTTGATTTACCGCATGAATAAAATGTACACACCAAGATAGCCTCGCGTTTCAAACTCCGAGGCTGCCTCGCGAGGCTATTCGTACAGTCAGGACCCGGTTTCAGAGAAATATTGTCATGTAATTCGTATCGGTTCAGAAATACCGCACGTGGAGATAGCGCCATCATTGTAATTATGAAGAAAAGTATACCAAGACATTTTGAACAGAAAGCAGCTTTATAGTAAAGGAAATAATAAAATTACGTCATGTTGAAATAAACTTCTGAAATGTTCACAGTGATATCCGGTGATTTCACACCGTGCAACGCGTAAAACCAAAACGGAAATAAATACACAGCAAATAAAATTTCGCATAGCGCAATAAATAGTTTACTACCAAAGTCAGTGCTAAAGAGGTAAGGAAACGTACGGCCATAATAAAATTCGTTTCAAGCTCATTTTAAGCTTGATTAAGCCCGAACGGAGAGTGAGTAGTAAAAGAAAATTTAAAACAAGTCGTAAATTTCTTTAAGTGCCAATATTGTGTTCGAAATTGCTGCAAAACTTTGCTCGGCAAAATAAAATGGGGGAAAAGTTTAACATCTACGGTAATGGGGAGGGGGGGAGTGATGTTAACTGCCTTCTTTAGACATAACTTTAGTGGCAGGTTTAGGTGTCCAGGTACTATAACTAGTGTTTAAAAAGTGGTGTTCCCTTTTGCGCTTGTTTGTGCATTTTACGTTATTTGTTTTGAATTAATTAGTCCTAAACCTTAACTTAATTGGCGTTAGTTTTGACCTTTTTTTCAATGGTTACAGTTTCTATTACACATATATACCTTTATATACTAATATATAAAGCTGAAGAGTTTGATTGTTAGCTTGAACGCGCTAATCATAGAAACAATCTGTGTTAGAAAGCCCATTTATCGAGGAAGGCTATATGCTATAGGAAGGATATATCATCACGCTAAAATTTATTAGCTTAAATAGCGTCTTTATTTGCCTCTAAATGAACATAGTTGGGAGGAATTATTGTTAGGAATTCTTGTTGATTTGGATTAAATTTACAGATTGTAATGCACCTTTCGTGTATATTTATTTACATTTATCTACGTCCATAATTCTAAATATTGCATATAATATTTACAATGAACTTAAATTTAAATAATAACAAGAAAAGCTATATATGTACATAATGAATAAACTAATTCTAAATTAAACTATAAAACAGATTACATAACAAATATATAATTTACAGATTATATAACTTAAATATATACGGCTATGTTTGCGGTGCTCGGGTGGATGATCAGTGAGCAGCACCATCGTCCTCCTCAGCACATTGGTGTATAGATTGCACAGCCCTCTATGGATTAGGTGGAATAATGTGCACACCAGCACAAGACCTTAGTTTCATAAGTATTTTTCTATAATTTTTACTAACAATAGGTTTTCTCCGTCCATATTGCCAGACATAGTTATATTTGGATGATCATTTATATGATCATGTAGTGTGGCTGGGGACTTTGTTTAGCTGCGCAAAGTTTTGTAGAACTTTATCGTCTTCAAAGACAAAAATGTACAAATACTTTGAGCTATGTCTGGCTCCGGTATAAGAACCATTATCTATGTCCTATTTTCGAAAATAGCTAATCATGTTTACAAACATCTCTCAGAACTCAGAAGGAGAGATATTATATTATTGTACAATGGGAGGAAAAAGTGCATTCGTACACTTTATTCCTTGGTGAGTGGAAACATTCTCTATGCACGTTAGGAGATATTTGAGAATAAAAAAAATAAGTTTGAAGGTTTTAAGCTATAAGCCACGATGATTCGGCAATTCGGAATTCTGGACATGAAAATAACTCTGACTGTTACGTTTTCACACTTAAAGCACTGAACCATTTTTGATGAACTTCGGGACGGAGATAGATTGGACCTTGAAAAAGGACATAGGCAACAATATGTCGCGAAAATGAAATTTAAAATAGGGATTGAGTGTCAAAGAAACAACCCGAACGAAGTTGCCAGTTGAAGCTAGTACTTTTGTTTTATAGGACTTTAACCTAATAATTGCTTTGTTTAAAGAGGGAAAATTGTTTAGTTTTAATTAAATAATACGTAATTGTTACATCCTACAGAATCCCTATCCTGCACCTACTGGTAATATAATTTTATGTATTTCATTTGAAGGATGCATTATAGCATTAGGTTTATCAATGAAAGATACAGAATTTCTTTTGCATTAGTCTTTAGGATTAGGTATTGCGAATGTTGCCGAACTGTTTCACTTCATAAAGAATAAACCAGAGTATTATATATATAATTGAAGATATAAGTGACTGACCCGCTTGGGTAATGGGCAGTGAGTCTGCCTTCCGCTCCAGGGGTCGTGCGTTCGATTCCCGCCTCGAGTGTGGGTGTATTATCTATTTATACAAAACAAATATTCATGTATAACAGCGGCCACGTGCGAGGTGGCGTGACTGCGACGTCAAATCCGAATATATCTAGAATTCCATATGTGCATAACCTATGAAGTGGATGTTTTACTAGAAATAGGCACTTGAGTGTAGGCAATTGTTCAGAACCAAGCAATTAAATGCCTTATCATAAGATTAAACCAGATATTTCCAATCCATTGATCTCATGGATTTTGTAAAAGTAGAATATATGGAAAAAATCAATGTATTTAAATTTTGTGTCAATAAGTATTCTTTTCCATTATTAGCACTCGTGGACTTCAACCGTCGAGTTTGTCTTTGAACTGAATTATCAAAGTCAAAACTGTTTTATTCATATATAATGTGACACATATTATGTAATAAATATTGTAAGATCGATTTATTACATCAAAACACTACACTTTCAAGCCACTGTGGCGTGAAATTCAATAACGTCGAGGATCTCGTACGCACTTAGCGGTGTTCTAGTACAATTTCTTCTAGCCATTTTTCTTCTTCCAATATCACACCACATTGGTAGCGGTTAGCTTTTAAACGTTCTATATATAGATTATTACGAATACGTTTAACATTGTTGAAACTAATTTAACGTTAATATAATATCATTCAATTTGTTTCCATTCCATTTATTTCTTTGTTCTTGTATTACTTACATTCTCCTTAGAAGTATGTTAAGAGAACGCGATTTTGACTGCCGCACCTGCGAGAAGTCACGCATGTGGCTTGTTCGACCTCATAACGCAGTTAACGTTTTAAATAGATGAGGTTCGTACTTGACCTTTTGACTGACGTGCCATCATGACATGTTTTTCATCATACCATAATTATCACAAAACGTTGGGCTAGTGTCACGTTTTGTTATGAGTGATGAATGATATTGATTGATGAGCTAATAAGAGCGATTGGATAATACGAGCAGATATTCAGGCAAGACGGCGTCTATCGAGTCCGCTAGTTACTAACTGAAAAGCGGTACTCATCTTGCACCCCGACGAACTTCCTATCGCCTCACGAGTTCCGTACTACGCACTGCTTTCAAATCTCTTGCGAAAAGTCACTTATAACAAATCTAGCAAACCGCGGGACGCAGAAAGATGAAAAATGGCAATCAGGTAGTTTTTAATTAATAGTTAGCAGACATCTGCGAGAACGGATTTTCGGTACAGCCAGGTTAAAGAAATCTAAGGGCTCTCGCAAGTTTGATTTTAAGCAGACGATGTAGCGAGATGTAGCTAGTTATGTATAATTAGCAAACCGCTCCGGCTTCGCATGGGTGAAACGTATGCATGTATACATATAAACCTTCCTCTTGAATCACTCTGTCTATTGGTGAAAACCGCATTAAAATCCAAGCTTCGGTCAGAAGAGCAAATCGAAGTACTCCCACACTGAACCAACGGAGCGTGAAATATGGGAGCGTTCGACAATGGAGCTAATAACTCGTGTGAAACACCCTTAGCGCACCCTCGTGCTGTGCTATAAGCGATGGCATTACAGCGGCCTATGAAAATCTATTGCTATTTAGAATCTCATATTTTTGCGCACCTAAAATAAATAATAATAAAGACTATAAATAAATATACAGGACTATACTAACTGATCGTGTACTACTATGTCAGAATTCCGAGTTGTTAAGCAGCATGTCCAATTAAAAAAATATTTGTTCTGCCAACTAAGCAGCAATGCTACTCATAGCTGGGAACAAAAAATCCATGAAAGCTGCATAATAAAAACAAGCAGGATTAATAATTAGTTTGCATAATTACTACAGAGAGAAAATCGATGAGGTATTGTAACAACCGTCTATTAACCAAAGCTCCGTTAAAAATAATTTAGGATAGAAGACGATAAACCTAGTATTCCCAGAATTATGAAACCGCTCAAAGCGCCTGGATAGTATTACGCGGATTTAGTAAAAGAAACTGAGCAAGTGCAAGTCAAAACCCATACACGAAGTGTTCCGTGCCATCACGTAACGTTTTACCGGTTTTTTTTAATTTGACTAAGTCACCGCAATTTTTTTTGTAGACAACTGCAATCAGCGTAGCGATTATTCTTTTCAACCGACTTCTAAAAAGGAGGAGGTTCTCGATTTGACTGAGTTTTTTTGTTTATTTTATGCTTTTTTCCCTAAGAACTTTCGACTGAGTGAACCGATTTTGATGATTGTATATGGTCTAGTTCTGACAATTTGAAGTCGTTTTTTTTTAAAGAAAGAATGATTATAAACATGTATATCTTAATAGTACATCACTATTGATACACTAAACGGTGAGAGTGTCCGTCCGATGGTTTAGCGTCATTATGGAGGCGTATCGTTTAAGCTGTAGTGTTGTACCGCTGCAAAAACTTATTACATCAACAAAACGTGTTTAATTGTCAATCTACTTAAGAGAAATATGGTCATATATCATTTTTACGGACTTTACGGTCAAAAGCAACATCTTAGAATCCCTGTCCTATAATCCTAAAACAAGGGTCGACAACCTTTGGGAGGCGAAGGCCACACTTTAAAAAAAATATAGTTATCCATTTATGTATTCAATATTATAATATCGAATACATAAATGGTTAACAACAAAAAAATTAGGAAAAAATTAGCATTTTGGTATAAAAATTTAGCATTTTTTTAATATCGCTTATACGCGATAATCATAATAGAACTTTAGCCTCGTGTAATGCAATTAATACGTTCTTATAAGATGGGTGGGGCTACCTAAAGTTATCGGATCTCTTTAAGAGCCACGCTTTCATCACTACACCCCCTAACTCTTCGCATCCTAACTTCTGACTCTACACTTTTGTTGAACTATGTGGTTCAGCCTCTGCCTTTTTCATAGTCCATTCTCTATCATTGACTGTTCTCTTTGTTGGTTTACTGTTTATTAAAGTCGTAGTTGAATTCGCTTTGTTATAAAAGGCCGATAACAACAAGGGGTCCACTAAAAAGTATGTGGTAAAATTATCTCAATCAGGAGTTATTTGCGCCACGAGAAATAAGTTGCAGGCAATTGATAATAATGGTCACGTCGGGGTCACCAAATTCGTTATAAAGAGGTAAAATAATAGTTTTACGAACAAAAGCGTGTCGAAACATGTCGCGACATGAATCACATATTTTTTTATTAATGATGATTAAGAGTTTTATATACGGGAACTTTATATAAGGGTTTTGAGTTGACAAAATTCGTTAATTAGAGGTATGAATAATTTTCTTGATAGTTGAAAATTCGTTATAGAGAGGTTGTTCGCAAAAAATGTTCGCATTGTAAAGATATATTTTATATTGACTCTTATGGATAATTCAAGGGGATTACAAAGAATTTGTTAAATCGTGGAAGTCTTTATATTGAGGTACGTTATATTAAGGTTGCACTGTGTCCGTTTAAAGGGAAGTGCTCATTACACCACATTCCTAAGGCTGGGTGTATACCATTAACTTTGCGTTCACGTGAGCTTATATTTTGTGGGGTTATTATCAGAAAAACAAATTGTATACATATGTATTTATTGAAAATGGAGATGGAGAGATGATGTCCGTTAAATGTCAACCACAGGTTGATTTCTTATAGACATGAATTAAAATAAATCGTTAACGTGCTAAATTTGTATCGCTGAACCATTGCTTTTTTCATACTCGATCTTCTTCGTCCTAGCGTTATCCCGGTGTAGTGGTACCAGGGTCCGCTTAGATTGTAGAGGATGTGGCTGTGGGGGATCTCCAAGCTCTCGGCAAGACTGACTGGCGTGAAACAGCGCAAAACAGAGCCGAGTGGCGACTTTTGGTGTTGGACGCCAAGATCCTCTTCGGGTCACTGCGCCAGAGTAAGTAAAAACATTGTATAAAACGTAAACTCATTCAGAAATCCTTTTATAATGTAAAAGATTATTTGAATGATGTTAATGCTTGGGAATAAATTGCTCTAACCAAATTTGAATTATTGTGAAAATGATGATGAATAAATATTACCCGACTAAGTTTGTTGTGGGCTCTTCTCAGTGCAGTGCGCGAGGAACCATTGTAAACTTAGCTTTTAAGTCGTAAATTTTATTAACCCGCTAGGAACGGATTTTTGGATACGGATTGAAACTCTTGCGAGTTTAATTTTACACAGAAACAGCAAGTATTTTGAACTTCATTCCAGGAATGCGGTGGCTCTATTCTTAAGTTATGCGATGTTATAAATATAACGTGTACCATTATTTCCTAGCCGTTCCATTCTTCAAATTGATTATCTCATAAACATCCTTACATTCCTTTAAAGACGGGTGACCCTACTTTTAAGCAATGTGATGTTATGAATATAAGGTGTACCATTGTGTCCTAGTTGTTCCATTCTTCCACTAGATTCTCTCATAAACATCCTTATGTTCCTTTACAGACAGGTGACTTTGGATCTTAGATATCTTCCATTCCTAAAAGACATTCTTCTTTCTAATTAATATTACTTATACAGAACAGTATATTTTTGTTAAAGAAAGTATTTTCACCTGTCATGACGCGAGATTGACGGCTATCCATTATAATAGAAGTAAAAAAAGACAACAATCCAAATTTTAAATTTAACAACAGGCATTGGTGAGATGCGTCCTCGGTAGACCAAACAGTCCCGACGTTGCCATACTTAGCCAATTACAGATCGACTGCTCTTATCTGTATCTCTCCATATGGGAACTCCTCAAATACAAATGAAAATGAAAAAGCGTTAATGAAACACGCTTGTGGAGTGGTTGATATGAAGTTTTTTTAACTTTTTTTGGTTCCTTTGTCCTACAAAGGAACCTGTAAAGTTTCGCTCAGTACGTACGTCTATTCGTTCTCTTGGATTTCCAAACCATTAGATCGTAAACAATTAACACTAGTTTTCGAAGGCACGAATTTGTTAACCTGTATTAGAATTGGTCACCCATCTATCACTCGACCGCGGTGAGAACTGCTTAACCTAGAGATCGACTCAAATGCCGACCACTAATTAAGCTACGACCGACACTGATATAACAAAGGGATTTACCTATTGTTATATTATATGGAAAAAAATGTTACAGCTCAATTGTAGGCATAGATTCCATTATAAAAAAATATTAGCATTCGCACACCTTCCTCTATATGAACTACAATTGTGCCAAATTTCATACTCCTCCGTCTGCGCAATTTTCCTAAAATGGTACCTTAAGTTTTCGCTTCACGTATCAATACATAAATAATTGTAGAAGTTAGATGTGGGCAAATAGGTGGACCGACGGGCGGACGACAGACATACGGACGGACGTACGGATGGTAGACGGACGGACAGAGCGCAACTATAAGGGTTACATGTAGGACTACGAACCCTAAAAAGTAAGGTAATGGATAAATGGTCAAACAAATTCGTTTCTTAAAGAAATCTTCCTTTTTTTTCAAGATCTCCGTAGAACAACTAGGAATTACCTAGTTAATTAATTAATTAACCGTACTACAAGGAATCGTAATAATTTCGCTCTGTTCGACCTTCCATCTGTCTGCCCGTAAGGTCCCCCCCCCTAGCATTTACAAACTATTAGACATAGAGACTTGAAATTTTCCATGTTGATAGAACATGCTAAAAACTCACTAGGAAATTTTTTTTGAACGAATTCGGACAACAACTTTTGAAGTTATTTAACACATACGTTTATAGCGTATCAGACACGGAACCCTTCTATATAAGCGTGTCTTAACACGCACTTGGCCATTTTTATTAATATTGAAACGCAAACATCGAGTTGAAATCCAGAATTCCTAAAAAAATTTGGAAATAATCATAATTGAACTTCTTAAATTATAGTATTTTACATATTTTTTGATGTCCATGGGCGACGGTAGGCACTTCGCTGCCTACTGCCTGCTCGTCTGCCCCCTTGTAACATAAAAAAAAAAAAAAAGAGAAGAACGGATTTTTTCATAGAGCATTAGAGGGTCTAAGAGCTCTCGCATGTTTAGTTCTACGCGGATGAAGTCACGTGTAACAGCTAGTTAATTTATATAAGTAATCACAGTAGTCTAAAATAAATAAACAATAAATATATAAATAAATATATTCAGGACTATATGACACACGGACGTGTGTTTCATCACCTAGGTGACTATCAACGTATTTGGTCTTCTACCCCACCTGAAGGCAAACACTTCGCCAGCCTTTAAAGAGGGGCATAGGCCAACGGAAACTCTCGCAAACGAAATCGACAACAACACCATCATTTGGCGTGACAGCATTGCCGCCACTTCACGCCGTAGAGTTTTATTACTTTAAATAATTTGCCCTTTTGAACATGTTATGTGGATATGTTGGAACATGTTCCAACATGGGCGTTGCAAGGGTGACTATTTCTTTTAAGGCAATTGGCCTAAGTGACTACATATACTAAGTGACATCCATGTACAAGTGCAACACCAGTGGGCTCAAAAATAAAAAAATCCCAGTCCACAACTGAAGCCTCAAACCGGTCATACTTTGACTATACAAGGACTGGCACAAAAACACAAAAATTGTAATTTATTCAGTCCAATCATATTTAAAAAAAAAGTGATATGGTAATGTTTAGGATGTTATTCAAAAGAAGTTAATTGGGGAAAAGATTTTAGATTTTCTTTCAAACATGGGGTACACGTTTATTAAATATTCGGGATTGTAGATAAGTAGGTAGATTGTCAACATGATAATCAAGTTATAAGATAATATATAAATACCTGCTTTTGTAGGTAAGGCTGGTGAGCTACGCTTTTGAACTGCAGTTGACTAATTTTTTGCGAGCATCCTGGCGGTCGAGAGGCAGTGCGTAGGAGCTGCGTCGTCTTTTTTGATCCGAAAGGTTCTGTTTATTCACAAAAGATTTAAAGTAAATTAAGCAATAATAAAGCATGTGCTCTACAAAACATTTTAATGTAGAATTTTTTTTTATAAATGTGGTAAAACAGTAATCAAATATGCGATCACACCATATATATTTTCTAATATAATCATCAATTATGACTCATATGCTAGTAAAAACATATGTACTTCCGTAGTTATAGTTATAATAAGATTTCAATATGAGCTTAAATCAATAGTAATAAAATAAGTGTAGTATCTAAAATTTGTACAATTAAAAACAATAAAAAGAAAAGACGGCTTTATTTCTCATAGGGTGGCAAAGCAACTGCGAGATTTTTCGTCACTCTTAAAAATCTACAGCCAGCGTGTATACTCTTTGGCACATAAAAAAATTGTAGAATAATTTTCATCCATAATGCAGAATTTTAACGCTTGTGCTATTAGTGAGCTATAGTTCAGCCAAGATTGATACGAATGCTTTACAGAAATCTATGCGCGCTTTTGCCGTTGCGCTATTCTGGCTTTTGTGGTTCTTACTCCTGATACTACCTAAAGATTTAATTGCAGCAACATTTACACTAAAAGTTCGTAAAATATTCTTAGCTTTGATATCCGACCTCCTCCGTGTTTCGGAAGGCACGTAAAACAGTGGGACCCGATTAATGACACTTTGTGATATTATTTGTAAGGTTGTAGAGATCGCGAGGATTCCGAAGATAACGTCTGATGGCATTCGGTCATCTTAACTCGCCCCACAGGTACATCCTCTGCAATCTAAGCGGATTCTGGTACTTAACCAGGATAACGCTAGGAAGAAGAAGAAGAAACTTACACCAATTGAGTACAATTTTAAATGTATAAATACTAATCACATATGAATCACCAATTGAGGTTTTTAATTTAATATTTTTCAAATTTATGTTCAGATATGTTATCCCATATCTGAAAGATAAAATTTATTAGACAATAGTCACAGAATTATATAATTCTATTTGTGAGGTCACATTAAACAGAAGGGGTTATTTAGAAAAAAGCTGTTGTTGAGAAAATTTAATTAACTCCAATTGTATTCTTCTCTTTCGCTCTGAGTTTTGGACGTGAATATCCATGGATAGATTGAATTGAATTTTCGATAGGGCCAGATTAAAAATCTATCTATCTATCGCAAGTTTTTTTAAGCGGACACGAAGTCGCAGGAAACAGCTAGTAAGTTATAAAACATACCTATTACACCTGTGAGACACTATTTTTTTAAACCAATACATGCAGAGTATGTTACAGTATTATGTCGGTATTTTTGTCATAAGGTATTGTAAATATAATCATCTGCCTTTAGTAAACTATTTTACTTCGACGTGACAAGTGCATACTTAAAATTTTATTAATTTCTATTGTCTACTAGAATTCTGAGAAGTCAAATGTTCTACTAATACCGAAGCCAGACATCAGGCTCAAAGTGTTTCTACATTTTTGACCTTGAAGTATACAGAGTTCTACAAAACTTTGTGAACTTACACAAAGTCCCCGGCCACACTAAATGATCATTCAAATGAAGCAATGTCTGGCTCCGGCATAAAACTACTTAACGCCGAATTAATACATGGTATATGACAAATTATTAAATAAGTTTTGTTTTTATATTTTTTTATATAATATATAGCAAGGGGAAAACGAGAAGGCAGTTGACTTGAGTTACTACCGACGCCTACAAATAATTGCAACACCAGAGGGTTTCCAGATGCGTTGCCGGCCTTTAAGGAACGGTTCGGAAATACCGAACCTGGTAACTGATCGCGGTGACAGATTGAGCGAGGTAAGAAGTCTCTAGAGAATCGATACATCGAAATAAATCGATAATTAAAAATAGATTGTAGACTTCAAAACATCAGGATAATGAGGGGGTCGCTAATTTTTTTAGTGGGGCTTATCGCTACTTAGGCTTTATTCGTCAATATACTCATTGGCATTATGCTTTGGAACATACGTAATCATTCCTATATAGCAATGTCACCCGTATCTTGTCTCTTGTGATACATCTAGACTAGGCCTATCCGCTGCATATTTAACCATCTTATGCGATACAAGGAGGTGAACTGGCGCTGAAAGAATGACGTGGTCTTAATCCTTAACTTAAGTGTTGTCACTTAGAGGCGGTCTCGGAAAAGTATATTTTACCCACCTCTTTAGCTTAATTCAACTTAACAACGAATATACATTTACGTATGATAGTTATTGTCAGCAAAACTTGAAATTAATGTGTAGAACTGAAGGTTTGGGTGACTAGCTAGGTAGCCAATTGAATTTTTTTTTTAATCGTGTAGAAGAGTCTAGAGCTGATAATATTATGTTTTAAATAGAAACTCTGGTGCACTATTTACAGTGTAAGCTTAATTAACATAATTTATATTGTATTTTGGAAAACTTTTTATATGAAATATATTTTTTAGAAATATTTTATAGGTATAAGTTGAGAAGCCAATTTCTGAAGCTCAAATAGCATAAGCTTGCCATTAAATGCATTTATATTTAAGAAGTATTTAATGATGACCTAAACTTAAGTGGGAAATTTAATTTTTTTTATGGCAATTTTTAAAATGGTTCGGTAAACTTGGGATGTTTGCTACTGTTATACTTGCAGATATGTGGGAAGATTTTATGACTTTTTAGTTACTAATTTAGATATCTCCTGGTCTAAATATTTTCGGGAATTTCCGACTCTTAGACGGAGTTCGTGAAAGTTCTTATATATATTAACAAGCCATTGTAAATTTGTTAAGATTGAAAGAACAAGGGATTTTTTTAACCCTTTTTTTAGTTTCACGTGATTCCTAATTTGAAAGAATATATGTTTTTTTTAATCATTAAAACCCCGTGGATGTGTAACATGTAGCAAACTGAGGTTCTTGTCCATACAGCCTAGAATTTGGGCATATGGACAACAACTATTTTTTTATTAATTATTAAATGATTAGATATATAGCATTTCGCGCGAACCGTTGAGATTATAACTTGCATTTAATAAAATATAAGTATTTATAAGTCTATATATTATGTCAGTTTAAGAGGTGAATAAAAATAAAACCTAACAATTTTTTTTTTCAAACCTATTAATCTACAAATTATTATGTATATTAAAGCGAAACTCGCTTATCACCAAATCTCGAAAATCGCGAGACGTACAATGGTGATATATGTGCAAGGAGGTAGCTTATAGTGAGTGGACATCCGCTGAGAAATAATTTTTCGATATGGCAATATTAAGGGGTTTAAGGGTTCTCGCAATTTTATGCGGTCAAAGTCGCCGAAAACAGTTAGTTTTATATACTATTTAAAATAATTTAGAATATAGGATTAAGTCAAATCTCGACATCACCCTTAGATTCTGTGTTATAAAAGGAGTCAATCACTGTCAACATTTTTATTAGAGTATTATACAACTAGAATATGTTTACGCTATATAATACTGGCTGGACTCCGCCATACAACTATTTATCAGATTATTAATGTATTCAATAATTCCTATTATCCTTCTTGTACTTATTGCTCTAATGACATAACAATCACAATTGACAGTTGACAGATACAACCCCTAATTCCCGCCATTATTATATAAAGTTCCTTTTTTTTATATCTTTGACGACAGTGTACTTCAAAGGTGCCAGTGCTACCAGTATTCCTCGCGAAAATGGGCGTTACAAATGTTGGCGACAACAGTGTCGTATGCCTAATTATTTTTAAGAATCACAATTATTTCAAAATTATATTTTAATGACATAAATAGAAAGATTTTTTAATTTCCTTGTGTACTAATAAAACCTTGTATTTAATTATGAAATAACTTATTAAATAATAGTTAAAATAAATTAAGGTAGATCAATAGACGGCTCAAATTCAGTATTACCAAGACTTTCAATTTAAAAATTCTTTTATAATTCTTCGAATGAAAGAAACCAACATTATTGCATAAATATTAAATGGGGTTGGTCGCGTGCTTGGGGTCGTGTAAAGGTCAGTAAATGTGAATGTCCATCAAAACTGAAGCTCCTCAGACGTCTTTTGTCTGCTAATATAATATTCATGTTTTTTTACTGCCCTTTAAGTAGTGAAAAGCTATTGATACCAGGCGCGGAATTGCCCTGGTGGGGACGATGGGCATGCCTACCACCCAGTTTTTATAATTAAAAAAATTACTAGTTACAATTATTATTTATTTCGAGCATTTTCTTCCCATTGCAGGGCAAAGGCCTCCACAAGGTTCTGTCTAAGTCTATGCCCATCTCTATTATAACGATCCAAGTCGTTCCTCCATCTCATTCTTGGCCTGCCGCAATACATATATACAAAAATAATAATAATGTAAGATTTTTTCATTATAAAATCTGAAAAAGTCTTACAAAGTGTGAAAAACTCTTTATTGGGCTTAAAAAGACAGATTAATTGGAACATTGCGGACTGAAAATTGTTTCACAAGCGTAGCCTTGTGACGTCACACTTTTACACTTATGATTTCATTCGTGCTTGCAATTAAATTTTGCAAAACGGTAGCATTAATGTTTCATTTGACATTCGGATTCGAACGTAAAAGTAAGTAAAACTATCGAGAATGTTCGTGCTAGGCCCTCTGTATGCACGAAAGCGAAAGGTCTCAAATTTCGAAAACTGCGGGTCGTACAAAGATGAAATTTGGCAAGGAGGTATTTTATAGTGAGTAGGCATCCGCTAAGAACGGACTTTTCGATAGGGCCAGATTAAGAACTCCTAGGGGCTCTCGCAAGTTTAATTTTATGCGGACGAAGTTGCGGGAAACCATTAGATGTGTATAAAAGGAAACGAACCTGCAGTCCTTTATATGGAAACACGGCCCACTAAGCTATACGGATACTTACCGCATCTACATCTGTTACACCCAGTAAGTCAGCAAAAACCAAATAAAAATGCGAATCCTCGCCACAGGATATGACATTTGTTTATTTTTTCACCATTGCAAAAAGAGTCTATGGTCCGTGAAATATAAAACCCTTTTGTGGGCCATCACTTCGGGGAAAGGCCGATTTTTTCCGTCCGATCTTGCAGCATAAAAAGCCCTACATTATGTCTGTTTGTTCGGACGAAACTTTCACCAGACCCTTTATAGATCATTTACTTTTTCTCTGAGAAACCTCATTTTTACCTGCGCCCCTATGTAAGGAGGTAGTGGGAATGTGGAGCAGTTTGAAACAGTAATTTTGCGACATTTCCTTTTTTTATTAGCCAGTCCATAAATTTCTTTGCCAATAATAGAGTGCGGTGTCGATTTTTAATGGGTTTAAGTCGCTGTCGTAAACAAAAGACCGCTATTTTACAATGTAATCTGCTATTTAATCCTTTGAGATGAGTCTCAGATTGTCTTTAGGTGTTTGACTAAAAACATTTTATTATACCTTTATATAGCCTACGCTAAATTACGGAATTTAGTATTTGGTTTTGTAGGGTTCCGTAGTACTACAAGGAACCTTTATAATTTCGCTCTGTCTGTCCGTTTGTCTGTCTGCCCGTAAGGTAGTCCCCCCCTAGCATTTCCTTGTTATGCATTACGTTAATTTCTAACAATAGCCCTTAGTAAAATTTTCTTTAACTAGGAGCTGACATCCAAAATGTTAAAGCCTTACTTGTATAAAATATAAATCTTTGACCTCACATTATAAAACCTATAGTTCTATAAATTGAGTTCAAATATAGTTCTATAATCTGAGTATTTCAAATGTAATATTTGTACCATCGTTATGTCTACGCTTTGACACAGTTTTATAGTAAAAGGTCAATGACGTAAATCGTTTGGCTTTGGTTTTATTTTAATAATTTGATATATTAATTCGCCATATTATAACAAAATATTAACACGTACACCATCCTCTACAATTCATCGAAAGAATGAACGATTATTTCAAGATCGATACAACAGAGGAAGACATTTTATGTGACACATATATTACAGAGAAAGAGAAAATACTAAACTTTTCATTCACTGAAAGAGAAAGGACTATTCCAAGATCGATACGACTATGGACGCCGGTTAATCGCCTGGCCGTTTGCACCTCGTTATATAAAAAAGCGTATGTCTTGCTGCTGTGGAAAGGCAAACCAAGGTGGAAGGTTTCGGTGAGGAATGAAAGGTGGGGGCGAAGGTCGATATGCTCAACCACCGCAAAGGAAGATCTTCGTGTCCGGGCTAGTTTGTCGGGAGGTCTATATACAGGGTATCACCAAAATGTGACAATGTGTGAAAACGGTCAGGAGGGAGGTTAAAAGCTTTTTGTCTTTTCTTAACATAACCCAATAAAACACCGACCTTTTCTTATCTTTAAGGACTGTATTTACAAGCACAATATAACACCTGGATCAGGTAGCGTCGTGTAATAACGTACCATACCGCAATTAGAAACAACGTTAAGTACTAAAAGGAGGCCGACACTAGTGTACGCCGTAAACCAGTAAACAATCCGTGTTTACGTGAACAAGATAGCACTATCTTCGTCTAACTCCAGCAGGAGTTAGCTATCTCGCTCACTATGTACACTAGTGCTAGCCCCACTTAGACAATCGAATTACTGAGTCCCATGTCTTCAGTGACAGGTAAAGCTTAAGGGACGGAGACTCAGTTGAATTTTATTGTCAACCGACTTCATAAAAGGAAGAGACTCTCAGTCTGTCTATTTTATGTTTGTTACCTCAGAACTTTAGACTCGGTGAACCGACTTTTATGATTCGTTTTTATTTGAAAGCTCTTGCTCTCCGTGTCCATGTCTATTTGGTCCAGTACTAACAATTTGAAGTCGGTTTTTGTTTAAAAGAAATAAATATTATTTTGTATTAAAACCGTATACTTAGCAAATGTTATAAATGATACTAGCCTTGTACAACGCTAAGGAGAATGCTGCAATACTTTTGTTTATTCCTGAATTCAAACAATCTCTCTTGATGGAACAATTGCTCGTGAACAGTTTGTTTAGCTTACGTAATACTTAAAATGACTACCTGATAATATTAACGCCATCTAACTTAACACATATGTGTATTATTGAACGTATTTTTTAAAATTTCTAATGGATTTTCACCTACTTTGAAAGCCCAGTAATTATCATATTTGTTTTGGCGAGCCACATAAATTAGATGAAATGAAACATTTATAATTTAAAAAAAAAAATGGCGTCCACATATTTTCGCGTTCTGAAATTAACTAATAGGTGACGCAATGTCAGCACAAATTATTGATCCTCAGTAATAAGAAAACGATAAGACAGAGAGAGAGATATATACTTAGACACCCAGACTCGAGGCAGGAATCGACTCCACAACACAGGAACGGAAGGATCGATCACTGGAAAATTGGCCAACAGGTCAGTCAAATTAAATTCTATTCTTTTTTTACGATTCCACCAACTTTTCATGTAGATTTCACGTTGATATATCGGAGGTTTATTTATAACATATTTATCTGTTAATTTTTTCTTAATTAGCCTTTTGTGTGCCGCTGCTGGGCAAAGGCCTCCCCTTCTTGAGCCATGTTCCTCTTTCCTGGACCAATCTCGCCCACAACTTCCCCGCAAATTTCAATTCCTACGTGCGCAGCTAAAGTTTGCGAAAGCTTTTAGATGATAGAAAATAGACTTTTTACATCATAGAAATGGGCTGGTTTATTTACATTATTATAACTGACTTCCTTCGCGTATGAAACACCACTTTACCATTTAATTCAATTGCCTTGGAATCTTCCTTCAGGTCTCTAGGAGTCAACTTCTCAAATTGTAACATGCCCTTGAGGTCTACAGGGATCGTGAAAAACTTTTGAAAATTTTGAATATATGAATAAAAATAAGGTTGCATAAGTATATTTTTCACAGCAATATTATAACAAACTCTGCATATACATATTTAAAACAGTAGTTATACTCCTCCGTCCGCGCAATTTTCGTAAAGTGGTACCGAAAGTTTTTTGGTTTCCGTATTATTTAGTGATTTTTTTACTTAAATTTTGCGGGTTCTGAGGGTTTTTTACAGCAAAGTAGCTTATGTTATTCCGTTTTACAACTTTTTTTTCTTACAAGGGGCAAACGAGCAGGCTGTTCAACCGCCACCCATGGTAATCTGCACAACCAGAAGGCTCGCAGATGCGTTTCCGGCCTTTAGAGAGAAGTTTAGGCTACAGGGAACTCTCAAAAACTGAACGTAACGCGACAACAATACCAACACTTGATGTGACAGCATTACCGCCACTTCACGCCGATCTTTTCGGGGCGTCTTCGTGAAAGTACAAGAAATTGATTGAAAAAAGATTGCCAGAGAATGATTACTGTCAAAATTTTAAAGTTTCTCTTTTTGTGTCATCCTAGGATCATCACCAGTCATTCTTTACGTTCCATTATATTGTCTACTAGCGAACCCGGCAGATGTTGTCCTATCCGAACTTTGGGTAACTTACTACCTTCCATTATCCTATAACATTATACCCATTCCCTTTCCAGTTCGTTTTAAATTGTCAAAAGCGCTTCTTCTTCTTCTTAGCGTTTCGTTGGCAAGCACTAAATTGTGTCGGCCCAGAACTTAGCCACATCAACTGCCTTAATAAATTCTATCCTAATTATTTAACTCGTGACAAAGAAGTGCTTAGCCTAGCAAAGAAATGGCGTCGTTTACCCTAAGAAATTAATTCGGAAAAAGAAAAATATTTAGTTTTTACATATTACAAATCAAAAATCCAGTTTATTGAGAGAGTTATGGAGGAAAACAATTAAAATGAAAGACCTAGTTACATAAACAATGCATAGAATAAAACAACATTGAAAGAATTTATATTATAAATGAGTTCCTGTTAGGTTTATTATATCTCCCTGCTTGTAATTATTTATACAAGTATATTATTCTAAACAAAAATTTAAGTATAGGTTATAGAGATTAGAATATAATATTCCCTTTTCCCCTCCTACTAAGCTTAAATTAAGAGCTTGTATTAGGAGTGGGTGCGACAATATCCCAACGGAGGTGGGGTTTGAACCGGGTACCTTGCGGATTTCAGTCCATACCTTATACCGTTGAGCTATTGAGGCTTTACATCATTCTTCATTTCCAGCAGACTTATACAAGATGTTATTGATATGACAATCTTATGTTCCTATTATACATGTTTATAAACTGTATCCACTATTAGTATTTATTCACATTCATTTTTTTAAAGCTAGTAAAGTATATAGTATTGAGACATTTTTTTTTCATTTACATAGTCATTATTATGTAGTACTAGCAGACGCGACAGAGGCAGTCTTCCTCGAATATAAGCCTGACTTTTATTTAGCCAATTAACTAGTCTAAAAAAACGCCTACACGGACTGAATTTCTTTTAGTGTGCTCCTTAGTGATGTATACACGGTAGATTTTAGTATACTAGGAATCTCCGGTTTGTCGAAACTCGAAACTTAGGAACAGACGTCCGTGTGTCGTATGGTCCTGTATATATTTATTTAAAGATTAAGCTATTTTATTTAACCTGATTTCAATCGCTACCAGGTATGTGGAACATACAAAGAAGACCTACGAAGCCAAGGAGGATCCCGGTGTGTTGTCAGTGACCCGTGTGTATAATTACTACAAGAAATTCGGCTACAAGACCCAAGTGATGGGCGCGTCGTTCCGTAACACCGGTGAAATTCGTGAGCTGGCCGGCTGTGATCTCCTCACCATCAGCCCCAAATTGCTTCAGGAACTGTCCGACAGCGAACAACCACTCAAAAGGGTAGGTTTTGCACTTTATCAGCCAACTTCAAAAAAGGGGAAGGCTCTCAATTCGACTGTACTTCTTTATGTTAACTGCCTCAGAACTTTTGACTGGCTGAACCGATTTTGATGGTTCTTTTTCGATTTGAAAGCCTGTGCGTCCCATGTGGCCCCCTTTCAATCTAGTCCAGTTTTGACATTTGATGTCTTAAAACTTTTAATTATTATTTACTGATTAGCGGTAACCCGCGACTTCGTCTGCGTGAATTCAGTGATTTTGTTAAATTTTGATAGTTTTTAATTGCATATGTTGTTAATTATAATTAATAAAAGCAAATGTAATACCTTATGAAATCATTTGTCTACCAGTGACAGTCTCGTCGTAATCGTTCCAGCTGTTTTGGAGATTACCCAAAGCAGACAGACAGACAACAATGTTTTAACTTGAGTTTTGCCTATAGGTTTCCTACAGTTAGGACCCTTCAATTTTATTTATACTAGAGATCTCCGGCTGGTCGAAATTCGCCCACAAACCTTTTTGCGTACAACGAAATATATTGTTCTATTCGCAGAAAAATAAAATTCGTCAATTAATATAACATCCCACCAAAATCATGTTCGTGTAAAATGATGCCAAGAACGCTTGCACTGTCAAAAAGATCTCATGTATGGCCAAGCTTCAGCTCTACACGCCATCACTTTACGAGTTCTAATTGTATAAACTCTACACTTTATTCATAGTATTATTTGGCTTATTCGTTTCGCTATATTAGTCATTAATTTTGAGTTATACAATCATTATTGCTGTGAAGTATTTCGAGAAGAGGTAGTAAGTGTCCGCTTCCCTGTTTTTCGCTTCGCGGCTTATCTTGGCGGGACCACTTATGTGGTCCCATATAACATACGGTTGTCACGATTACGCTTTGACATAATCCAATACATGTGTGCGTACATCGTTTGACATTGGTGTGCGTGCGGTTTTATTTTAATCACTTAATATATTATTATTGCATATTATAAAAAATATTTGCATTAATTCGCACACCTTCCTCTATATGAACTACAAGTGTGCCAAATTTTATGCTCCACCGTCGGCGCATTTTTATCCTGTATAAATATATACAGGACTATATGACCTTTTATATATAAAAGTTATAAAAGATTATATATAAAAGGTTTCTGTGTTCTGTGACACATAGTTTGTATATATGAATGTTCCAATGAAAACTGTATATATAACGCAGATTTAACAGTGAAATTTTATTGTACAATTTTATTTAAAAATCGTTTCCGTGATCGCGATTGTTACAAAACAAAATTATAATTAGACACGTACTTCTTCTTCTTGAGATTCATACAAACGAACAAACTCTTACTACATTAATATATAGAATATTAGTTCAAATGGCTACCATAGTCAGCGAAAAAAAAAACACTAATACTAATTGCATTTTAAGTGTTGGTACCGTTTTGAACGTAATGGATGGACTTGCGGCGTAATTTTTCCTTCTTTAAGGAACTCTAGAAATTGAGTATGAAGGATTTTTTCTCTTTATTTCCAAATAATTTTCTTAATATTCTATTATTTAGTAGTTGCGACGTAATGAGTACATGCACAAATTACGTCACACCTGAAAGGGCGAAATCACCAAAATGTGACATTTTATGACGAAGGTTAAAGTTTTATAAAGTCACATGTCAAAATGTATTTATTTTTTTGTCTTATTATAGGTTTTTTTTGATTATGAGTTGTCAAACAAAGGGGGAAAAGCTTCCAAAATGAAATGTGACCAGAGGGGGGGGGGGATTTAAAAAATTGTATAACGTGTGGCGTTATTTAATGATGACCTTTTAATTATAAAAGACGATTATCTATAATACTATTTACCATAATTTCTTTTTATTGGCAGGCCTTGGACCCCAAATTCGCCTCACAGTCCGACATCGAGAAGGTATCCCTGAGCGAGTCGCAGTTCCGTTGGCATTTGAACGAAGACCAAATGGCCACCGACAAGTTATCTGAAGGGATAAGAAAATTCGCGGCAGACACCAGGAAATTGGAGTCCCTTATCAAATCTATGCTTGCCGCTAAGTAAACGAGTGATTGTCAACAAAAAATAAATATATTTTCCGTCTGTTGTAATTAAAAGTGATATCTAAAAATAAAACATTTTTACAAAAAAACAAAAAAAAAACTGACTACAAATTGTCAGAACTGGTCCAAATTAAAATGGGACCACACGGGAAGCATTAGCTTTCAAATAATAGAGAATAATCAAAATCGTTTCAACCAGTCAAAAGATTTCAGTTAACGAACAACAAAAAATACAGTCGAATTGACAACCTCCTCTATTGAAGTCGGCGAACAAACTATACCGTATTCATTTCCTCTTTAGACAAAATGTAAACAAATAATAAAAAAGGTCATTTTATGTGTCATCATCGTAGAGTTAGTCAAATGCACGCACAAGCATGCACATACACGCGCTCACACGCACGCCCACACACACACGTAATAAGTTATATATAAATTATAATAATAAATGGTAACTTTATTAAATATTTGACTTTCATTGTTGTGTACGTGTAAAGTAAGTAAAGCATAAATAAGATTTTCGACCAATAAATATTTATCACTATTTTAGTAGGGAAAGTCTACCTACTGTAGCTGCCGCTACATAACGAGATAGAGGGCAATGATGTCGAGTGGAAAAGGTTACACCAAAAGCAAACTAGATGGCGCTGTACGTATGACGACGACTGCAGTACAAACACCGAAAATCTCCATACAAACCCAGTCATTTTTAAAATACAGAGATGTTACTCCTTATCAAAGTCTCCATGCTGATAAATTAACTATTCAGTATATGAACATAGATAAAGAAATTTATTAGTTATATAAATTAATTAGACACTCCACTATAAAAAAAAAATTTTGCAAAAATAAATAAAAGTTAGTGAGGAAGTTTTAGCTTAATCAGTGGCCGGCATTTGAGTCGATCACTAGGTTAAGCAGTTCTTACTGCGGCCGGGTAATAGATAGGTAAACAATTTTAAATATTCTTAAAGTAATTGGTATGGACTAAGCAAGTTAATTTTTTGGTGCTACTGGAAGCAGTGTTCTTTTTTTTTAGACTAATAGATGTCGTTGTTCAAAGAAGATGCTATATGCAAATAAAGGTTTCTGGCTGAATTTCGAGTAATCGGCACCCTCTAGTTTTGATTAATAAACTCTAATAATATTAATAATATTAACATAGCCAAGATCGTGTTAAGACACGCTTATATAAAAGAGTTCCGTATTTGATACGCGATAAAGGTATTTGTTAAAACTTCAATAGTAGACAAATATTTGGACGGTCAGAGTAAAAGTATAAGGGTTTGTTGGACCACTGAATCCTAAAGAGCTTTAGTACTGCTGCCCCCCGACATACCTGTATATTATATATTTTTAAATTGATTCGACAAATAGTTACTTATATTTACTCTGTAACAAATAAAAAGGCCAAAGGAACGTAAAAAGAAGGCCACATCAAAAAAAGACGGGAGCTTCAAAAAAGGACGGGAACTTCAAAAAAAGAAGGGAACTTTAAAAAAGGACGAAAATGAGTATGTCGCTACAAAAACGTTCTGCAAACCTTATAGAGAGGAGGTCGTACCTTAATCAGTGTCCGGCATTAGAGTCAATCGCTAAGTTAAGCAGTTCTTCGAGTAATATTAGTCGTGAGATTTTTTTTTTTTTATCTTACAAGGGGGCAGACGAGCAGGCAGCAGGCACCGAAGTGCCTACCGGCGCCCATGGACTTCTGCTTCAGGTGTTTTTCCAAAATGAAATGCGTTTCAAAGAAGTTAAAGTCCATTTTCACTCCTTTTTTAGTTTTTTTTTATCTTTATAATTTATATAGAATGTTATTGTTAAAATACAAAAGAAGTACACAATTTAATGCCAATTCATGTCCTTTTTGATTTTCCGTTATTTTCGGTCTCTTCCTGCCCATAATGATATTGAACGACCCTCAGTAATGACGGAAAGTATCCTACAAAATTGCGTTCGCAATTTTACCCTAAAATTTTTTTTTTTTTTTTTTTATGTAACAAGGGGCAAACGAGCAGGCGGTACTCTCAAGTGACTACCGACGCCCATGGATTTTTTGATAAGCCATAGATTCCAAATACATACATATATACATTAAATTTTTACGTATATTTTTTTGGTACCTGGCCAAAAAATCTATTTCTTCCAATTTTTTTTTTTTTATTTTTTTAGGCAAAGAGAAGTATACATACAATTTTGTCGATACATTGTGAAATTAATAGTGAAAGTATAATAAGGTACAGTGATAATAAAGTCGCGTAACTCCATTTATACTACTTTTTCCCGCGCTATCTAGATCAATATTAAGAAATGTTAATATCATGTTTTGACGAGTGACGCTGCATTTTGTACACTTATATGGCTCCCTGTATCGCGGCCGGTGGATTTCCCCCGACCGCTAAAAGAGTGAAGTGGTACTCTTTGCAGATGGGTATGCGGCTAATTTAATACTATATCTGTCCAAAATTAATAATAGGTTGGCAAGCGCGTCATAAATATGCCATATGACAGTGGCCATTGTAATAGACCACTGTCGCCATATGATCTTGCCCGACCGCTAAAAGAGTGAAGTGGTACTCTTTGCAGATAGGTATGCGGCTAATTTAATACTATATCTGTCCAAAATTAATAATAGGTTGGCAAGCGCGTCAATATTTTTCGCCAACTATATGTATATTTTATTAAATTAACCAGTGGTTAAGTTTCAGATCAGAACTTTTGGTAGTCTATTAACTGTATATAGGTTTTATATTATTTTGAAATGGTCCAATTGAATGTATAGGTAAATCGTGTATCATATAGACTGTATCTCCATACCTATTAAAATAATATGTGTATTAAAAATATGACAATGTATTTAATAAGTAGAAATGCTAGTGTTTTTAATATACTTGAGGTAGCGTATAAGTTTTTATCTGTGGTGATATCGAATGTGGCGAAGTCATGATATTAAAAACCAAGGTCATCGCACTTGCAATGTAATTTTATTGTAATGACGGAGCCAGACATAGCTTAAAGTGTTTTTACATTTTTTTTCCTTGAAGACTACTGTGTAGCTCCGACATTAAATCTGTGATTAGTAAAATAGGAAGAAAATGAAAAAAAAAAGATTTCATTTAATTATAAAAAATATATATCTATATTATAGAGGACAGGGATAAAAACTATAGCGAATCTCGGAAATTAAAAATTACTTTCAAATATTTGTAAATATAATTTTCGACCCTAGTATCTTCTTGTAACCATACTTAGAAGCCCTGGTACTAAATTTTGCAACTATGTCCATCTCTATGTTTCATTGCATGTTTACACCATGTACATAATTATAATGTGTACATATCTGTCACGTGACTTTTGTTGACATGCGATTAATTATCATCATTTATTAGTAATAAAGACCAAAGGATAAAATGTATAAAAGATAAGTAGCAACTGAGTTACACAAAAAATAAGCGGTTATTATTTAAAAATTGTGTTTTTTCTATTGAGTACTCAAAAACGTGATGTCGTGATGGCTCAAGTTCCGGTGCGATAACGTCTTGGCCACTTTTAAAAAAACCTTTTATTTAAATGCTCTAGAAAATATAAAATAAATTTTACCATTGAACTTTTACTATTACCTTTTCATTTCTATTTTTTTTTTAGGGACCTTTATGTCCACGACAATAATGTCAGTCTCATCATACCCTACCATTAACTTATCAAATCAAATCTTATTTATTCGCTTAGGTTTATTTATGAAGGAATGAGATTAGCGCGTTCAAGCAAACAAAATCTTCAGGCCGGGAAATCTCACAAACCGAACGAAACGCGACAACAACACTAGACGTGACAGCATTGCCGCCACTTCACGCCGATCTCATGTGAGATAGAATTACTGGTACCCGGACCTCTAATTAAAATTATATTATTATATATAAAATACAAAACATTAAAGTCGTGAACAGCATAATTTAAGAACTGCGTACTTTTAAATACCCAATGAATTGCAAAATTGTTGTAGGTTGCAACCACAAGTAAACAAGTCTGGCCTTATCACTGTCCATAGGTTTTATACTTGATAATAGCGGGCGCGTCTGGTTGTATTATTTATTTACTTTAAGTGCATTTGTGATACCGTGCTGTTCAGTACATTGTGTTATTTTAAAATACATTTAACATACATTTTTTTAGTTTGAATAAAATATTTTTGCACCATTTTTGTTTTTAATTAGTAGTTTTTGGTAGGCATTTTAAGAAAACGTTGTGACGCTGTTGTTAGAGTGACTTGTTTTAGTTCTGCAGAATGAAGAGGCTTGATGCATCGAAAGGCATGGCTCCACGGAGTGGTATGTTTATTTAGTGTCCTTTTTAACCCACAGAACGTGTAGACATAAAAGACTATAAAACTTGACGAATATTGTATTTTTTTAAATTAGTCTGTAATGCCCCACTGCTGGGCAAAGGCCTCCCCACTCTTAGACCACTCTCCTTTATCCAGAGGCATGACACCACAGAGTGGTATGTTTATTTAGTGTCCTTTTTATCCCACGTATGTATAACAGGCGTCTGTTACCTATAACACAGGCATTAAGCTTTCTACTTTAAGAACAGACATCCGTGTGTCAAATTGTCCTGTATGTTTTTATTATTTGTTTATTTATACCTCTAAAAACCAGGATTATCTCCTTCTCTGAGATGAGAGGTGGCACAGGATCGCTGGTTATGCAAATCTACTGTGACGCCTCGGCGAAATTGTGCCATAATAAGGCAATAACAATATGAAAAATCAATACAAAACTTTAAAATGTGGCTCCGTTCCACCTATCATTTACATTATACGAAACAGCAAAATTCATTTTATTATTATTATCTATACTAATGTTATAAAGAAGAAAGATTTGATTGCTTGGTTTGCATTGAATAAGCTCTGAAACTAATGGATCGATTTGAAAAATTCTTTCACTATTAGAATCCTACAAAATCCCTAAAGAACAAAGGTGACAGAGTATTTTCAACATAGTTAGGGTCCCGAATGAAAATTTCAATAACGTAAATACAGGTGCAAAGCCAAGGCGGTCTGTTTCATAATCAAGTGAACGACGTGTCAGTTTAAAAAAAATAAGTAGTTTTCACGCGAATTAGTATTAAGAACTTTTAACTTATTTTCTCAACACTATAAAATAAGGGACCTTCAAGAGCATACGCATTAAGCAAAGTACGGCAATGCATCTACGAGACCCCTAGTGTTGCAGTTGTCTATGGGCATCGAGAATCACTCTAGAAACTGCCTGCTCGTTTGCTTCTTGTTATATAAAAAAATCGTAAATCAATTTTCAGGACCATCCCATCAAGCAAGGGTCTTTCAAGCACCAACGAACCAGCTACCGCCGTTGCCACCACCAGCTCAACCGCCGAACCCAACGCCGAATCCAATACCTGGGTCACCACCGAAATTCTTGGCGAAAAAAACAGTCAAAACACCCGCCTCAAAGCCTGTAACCAGAATGGCTTAAAGACGATATAACACCAGCCAAACTCTACTATTAAGTTAATTAAATGTATAATTTACCTAATTAAATAAGAAAAGTATGTTAGTCAAATACTTAAGATTTTGTTAATAAAAATCTGTTTTACTTGTTTTTTTTTTATACGATACGAGATGCGCTTCTGAATTTTCTTGTTACTGGAGTGCGCTTAGAGATATAGAGATTGTAATGTTTAAATAATAAATAGCTTACGGTGTCGTCCTAATATAACGCGAGTGCGCGATGCGAGCGAGCTTAGTTCGTAAGAACGTGCGATCAAACATAATATTGATGTATAAGAAGTATCCATATTGAAGTTCAATACGATAGCGCAAATTCAATTAGAACACTTGCTAGGCGTCGTCCTAATAGAACGCAAATGCGCGAAGCGAGCGAACTTAGTTCATACGAACGAGTGATCAAACATATTGATGTCTAAGGCGTCGTCCTATTAGAACGCAAACGTGCGATTCGATCAAACTTATTGATGCCCAAGATGTGTCTTAATTGAAGGTCGATGCGATCACGCGAATTCCATTAGGACACTTCTTCGACATCAATATGTTCGCCCGCATCGCACATTTGCGTTCTATTAGGACGACGTCTAACAAGTGTTCTATTTGAATTTGCGCGATCGCATCGAACTTCAATAAGGATACTTCTTATACATCAATATTATGTTTGATCGCACGTTCGTATTAACTAAGTTCACACGAATTGCGCATTAGCTTTCTATTAGAACTACGTCAAACATCGCAATAGTGGACATAAATCGGAAATATACTAGTTAGATTCTCGCTATGCTATTGCAGTTCATGCTTTTGACGCAAACCTTGACACCGGCAACATAACTGTGAGTACCTTGTTGTTTATTGGACATTGATGAACTCAAGTGAACCACTGTCCCCCTTTTCCCGTTATTATATTTAAAAAAAAAACAATTTTAAAACCTAACGTGTTCCAATTAATGTTTCAATTATTTTAATCTGTCAATGTAACATTATCACTAAAAACCTTTGTTACTTACTACTTGACCGATAAACTTGCAGGCTATCTTATCTTTTTAGAATGTCAGAGACGCCCAAAAATAATGATGTTATCCCTGTTTCCTATGCGTAGATCCTATATCCTAGTTGAATATAATCAGTAGAGATACATTCTGGAAAAATCTATCGTTTGTTAGTCTCACTAAAACTTGAAAATCAGTGGATCGTTTGTTTTATTTAATTCGCCTTAATTATGGAAGGCTTAAATGAAAAAAAAGAAAAATTTGGAAGAATATTAAAAAAATATATGCAAATATATCAAATAGATAAAGTTCGTATTTGAATTTGACTGATGGAAAGTAATTATTTAATCATTCATTCGGCCAACGTTTTATAGAACAGACATAAAGGAGATTGTTTAATGGTTAATAACAGAAGACCTAAAATTTGGGCAAGACGTCGTCTGCCGGGTCTGCTCGTAATTATCCGTGTCCAGACTGAACAAGCAGCCTCGTGGCCAAGAGACGTCTGAAGACACGCTCATATAGAAGAATCCGCATCTGATACGCGATAAAGATATTTGTTAAAATATTGTCTGATTTCGCTCAATATATTTTTCCTGAGTTTTTAGTATATTTAGTATGTTTTCAGCTGCGAGAAATCTCGCCTTTATTTTGAAAGAGCTATCCAAAGATACCCTACGCGATGGGGTTAAATAAAAAATATTTTCAAATCCACTTCATACGTACGGCAGCTACCCCTAAAATGTCAAATTATTATTATTTTAAGGTGTCAAAAAGTAAACCTATACGCATTACATAACTGTACGGAATTTAATGTATTTATCTTCACGCTACACAAAGTCCCCAGCCACACTGAATTGAAATGATCATTCAAATGAAGCTATGTCTAGCGCCGGCATAATAATTTTGATAGATAAAAACTTACAGCTGTCAGAGAGAGAGAACTGATGCAGAAATGCCAAGTACAAACCTACAAATTGCAAGACCGTGCATACGGCGAAACGTTATTGGCATTTTTCAGTTAATATTATAAATTCAAAAACTAGATAAATAAATTAAAAATAATCCTTTACGAAAGCAGTTTAACTGGATGTTTAACTTGAATAAATTTCGTCTATTTAATCAACACCGAACTACGCGTCGTTATACGTCGACAATTTGTACCAATCGTTAAATTGTACGCTTAAATTGTGATCTAATAGTTATCCGTACCAAACACAGTTAATTATAACCTTCCTTACGCAATTATCCAAATGCAGGTTCAGCAAATAGGAGTCCCAACATGATCATGTAATACAAATCGCGAAATAGCGGTAGCTAATCTGTTCATAATAAAAAATCTGAAAGAACAGGTCCATTTTCTTCAAATGGAGCACGACTGCATTCAGTGGTAACCACTGAAATAAACCAACACCTATGTACATTTATAGGAGCACTTCGGAACAGAGGCAGAATAGCTTTTATGCATTGAAAGGATTTGCCTAAATGGAAAATACTGCAGCTTCGGAAAAAGGTATTTTTTTATTCACTATAATTATAACGGCTGCAACCAATATTTAAAGCAAATGCATATTACAAATATTAATATAAGGTTTATTTTTTGGTTAAAAACTTATCTAAGTGCATTGGGAATTTTTTGAGATGGGGAAAAAAACATTGAACTCGCGACACCGTTACCGTACCGAGACCTCTGTATGTTCAAGTTCTCACTTTTGTCGACACTCCCAGTGTGTTACTGTTTTTTTAAGAAACTTGTACAATTTTATATTAATTGCTCACAATTTAAAAATATATAAATACTATTGCAACTTTTAAACATATAATCACAAGATATATAAAACGGAATAGAAATCACTGACATTGTTTATGTTTCGAGTACCGTCTTCGTTGTGCTTCTCAAAGTTTTCTTAAATTTTTTTTGATCGATTTTTTTTAAACATTGATGTATCGGGATTATATTTATCGGGATTTTAGGATTTTTACTAATGTAATCAAAGACCGCGTGTCGACTTTTGTGTACTTTTTGATTTGATTCTTCATTTAAGGCCATCATATTCTCATACGTATGTGATGTTAGTACAATCTCCCACGAGCCTAATTAAAATTCCAAATGATTTTTGTGTCTGCATCTACACAAGTTGACACTGTCAATTTTTGTTTCAATTCGAATTATGAAGTCCTTCAAATGTATACGTTTTGATATAATAAATTATTAAAACGTATACAATTGTATACGTGTAAATATAAAGTAACAAAAAGGCTTATAAAATTGAGAATTAACAGCGCAATCACACAAAATCAATTTTTACAAACAGGTAGAAAAAATCATTGAGCCAATTCGAGAAATCATTGAACAAAACTTTTTTCATTATCTATCTGTCTCATACACTTGTGATGTAAGTTATTTTCTACACAAATAACAAATAACTAAAATATAAATGTACATTAAATATAATGAAAGACTTACCAATTGAAATAGCGCATCTGAATAGTAATATTTATCCATGTTTTTAAACGTATGTTTTATTATGTTTTAATCTAGAAAATATTATATAAAAACGAAAGGTCACCTGTCACGAAATCTAGAAAGCTACGGAACGTACAAGTATGATATCTGGCAAGGAGGTTGTTTATAGTCAGTAGGTAGACATCCGCTAAGAACGGATTTATTGAAAGGGCTAAATCCAAGGCTAAATTAAGGTAGTCTCTCGCAAGTTCACGAAGTCGCAGATAACGGCTTTTATTAAATATTTCACGGTTTAAAACAAGCCTTAATAATTAATACGGGTATACTTTCGCACGGAACCCTAAAAAGTGTCGGCTTACTTTTGTTACGCAGCGAAAGAAATTTTTTGTTTTGGCGACGAGATCAATCGATGTCTGTCCACCCCTATTATTTACCAATATTACTGTTACATACTTTTAAAAAGAGTGTCACGTTTAAATTAAGAATAGGTTAATAGCGAAAAAAGTATAGTCGACCAAGAAAGTGCTTTACCATTTTGGATGACAGCTCCTAGTTAAAAAAAAAATTGCTACGGGTTTCTGTAAGAAATTAACGTAATGCAAGTAAAAATAAGCCTTTTAGCTAATTGACGTGCAAACGAAATTCCGACTAAGCGTGGCAAACCAATTTTTTGGTCGACTGTACATCTTTACACACATAATACGGCCTAAAAACGGATGTTTCGATAGAAATTGATATAAATTGATCTGACAGTAAAACCTTGTTTTCATTACATGTAAAAGCCTTAATTTTGGTGATTAGGAGTATGTATGAGTCTTCATTTATCTGGTATTCAATGTTAAATAAATTATTAAATAAAATTATCTTATTTAGGGCGAGGACTCATTTAATTATATAAATACAAAAAGTCTACAAAATTAAAATATATATTTAAATTAAGTTCACAGAGCAATATTGTCATAATGAATACGCTATTTTAAACATCAGTTAACAACATGCATAGCTCATCAACAAAGTCATCATCAGGAGGTAATACATATGATGATGTGCACGAGAATGCAAAGCAGGAATAGAAGATCGTTCCATTTTTTAATTACACGACAAATATGATTTTACATAGTTTACTGTCGTGTTTAGCGGCCATTTATTTGGCCGCTAAACACGACAGATATGGATTTTCATCCAACTATTGCCGGCCACTGCTCGACCTCGCTGTACAGCATATTCGATAATTCTCGAAGAAGGTTGTCAAAATAATGCTCAAATTTCCAAACATGTTTGAGAAAAATCCTTTACCTATCTAAGTTACGTTTTTAAATTACATTACGTTATAAATAAAAATAATTCTTTAAAGTTCCAAGCAATTGTTTCTTTTGATATTATATATTCAAAAAAGTCGGATACTATATATATTCGTTTTAATGATTGCTGCTTGTACGGAAGCAATGTTAATTAGTTTGTAGTGACACATATAAATATGGCATAACTCTGTTCCGAATATACACAGTAACTAGAATAATTGTGACATACGGTTATGTTTCTAGACCTTTACCTGCCTTCATATTAGACTTTGCTCTCGTTACTTCGTATTTGATCACGATTTATATGGCTGCATGGATGATATTCTTTTACAGAAAGGCTCTATGATGTAATATAATGTATATTTTAAATTTCGTTAATAAATCCCACTTCTGATACCACACTTATGTGGGAAAGTAAATAAAGCACCAAGTTTCTTCCTTCCACATATTTATATACAGTTATTTACAATATATATACAGTTAAGTATAAGAGATCACATTGTTAATTTCTTATTCGTCTTGTTGCCAAGGTAAGGGCCGAATGTCTCAAATCACGCATCCGCGTTCACGCATACGTTAATTCAAAATTCAAAAATATGTTTTTAATAAGCGGCCTGATATATCCACAAGTTATAATCAGGGCTTTTTGTGCGAGGGCACGCGAAGGCACTAAGTGCCCTCCAAAGTTTTCGAAAATATCGTAAAATTGCTATAAAAACTGAAAAAAAGAAAGTATTCTAAAATTAAATATTCGCGTAGTTGCCTGTCGACTCAGTTCAAGTTACACTTTTTTTTTTAAACTTCATTTAAACAATAGTCACAATACCAAAAAAAGAATCAGCGTTCGCCCAATAGAGAAATGACAAAAAGGCCTGGTTATGATATTTACTTTTAACGAATTTACAATATATATACTTGGCGTTTATAAAGGAAATACTTATGTAAACCATACACATCAATCAATGGTATTACTAAATATATAGAAAATACGCACTGATACTTGACACACACATTATATCAATTCCCATTCTGTAAATCACGAAATGTTTTGAGGTATGAAAATATGAACTAATAACAAAGGTGATGATTTAAAACTTTATGTTAAATATTTTTACAGTAGGCTTTCAATAATCATTGATACAAGGTGTCACGAATTTTTCACTGGATTACAAACAAGAAAGCAGTAAATGCAAGAATGCTATTTGTTTTGAGTAAAAATTGAAAAGTTTTACAAACTCGGGTGAGATTTACGTCTAACAGGTAAAAGTTTTTATTATCATTTGATTAGCACTTGACCATGATCTCACCGGGTTTAAGTTATGTTATACTCTTAGAAGATAACATGCTAATCTGAAAAGTATATACGAATTCATATTTTTCATTCCCCCAAGTAGCTTAAACGTGACATTTCAAATTCTAAACACCATTGTCGTTAGACTATACCAGTCTAATTCAGTAACAATATTAGACTCAGTAACGATACTATTTTATTGTGTTCTACCAATATCAAATCAAATTGTATAATTATATATAATTCAAATTTTAATATTAAAAAGCATCACATAATTTAAATTTTTATACACAAGTTCAATGTTCGGCGAAGTTATTACTAAACGTCGTTTTGTACCTTTTTTGTTTACTCACACTACAGTACAGATTTTATAAAAAAATTATTTGGCAATTACTCTGTTAAAAGATATCTGTTGAAAGGATTAGAAATGTCTGTCTTATAGCCGCTACACCCGTATCGATAAATCGTTGCGAAAAACTGTGCAGTTTAATCGACACGCGATTTTTCATACACATGTATCGATAAAACTGCTCAGATTAAACTGTACAGTTTTTTCGCAACAATTTATCGAAACGTGTGTAGCGGCTACATACGTTGTAACTTTCAGTAGGTACAATTGTAATTCATACTTCTAATTTCAATATATCTTTGCACAGCTTAAAATATATAAACCGTGTCTGACGATAATAATTGTGTAACAGCGATAAAACCACTAAAAACAAAGAATTATTATCAAATTCACGATAATTATGCGTGCTTTCGTTTCATTGTTTGTTTGATTGCCGTTTACTTACAGTTTCTTCAAATTGAAACGCCACCAAATTAACGAAAAGTCGATAAAACACTAGCTTTTTTAACAGAGACGACTATCTACCTTTAACTATTGTAATATAAACTATATATTTCAATAATTAAATTACCTGTATTATTGTTATATAATAACATATTATATATATCAATAATACAAGTATGAATTACTCAAAGTCAAATTCAAATATATTTTATTCATATAGCGCTTGTCATATGTGTAGTTGGTTGGTAGCGCTACTTGCAGTCCTTTGGTCTACAGCCGAAGAGGGCCGGCGGTCCGGACACCAGTACCTCTTTCACACATAAGTTCGGCGTGAAGTGGCGGCAATGCTGTCACGTCAAGTGATGGAATTGTTGTCGCGTTTCTTTCCGTTTGTAAGAGTTCCCGGTGGCGTACAGCCATCATTGAAGGTCGGCAAGCTAGCCTCCTGCTCAGGCAGATGTCCATGAGCGTCGGTAGTCACTTGGGTAGACCGCCTGCTCGTTTGCCCTTTATAACATAATAAAACCTATTTTTTTTTTAAGTCACTTAACAAATAGTTAAATGATAAAATTTACAAGGGTTCACGCGCGCCTTCACAGAGAAATGCTCGCAACAAACTCAATCGGGTAATTTCTCGTTACTTCCATTTTCAAACTCCATGTTTCATTTCAGTAAATTATTGCAATTTAATAAGTGACTTCTTTCATTGAAGTTTACTTTGACGTAGGGCTGCAGTACATTAAAAATAAATATTCCGTGACTTGACTATAACCTTTGATAGTTTCCAATATAGAATCATCGTTTATCCTCGACAAAGGATTTATCATCAAGGAAAATGACACGGATAACTTCCTGATATACCTGATTAATCTCATCCTAATTAAAGATCTTTCTCACGAGACGTCGAGGTTGGTTTGAGGAAATTTTTGGTAGAAATTCTTCCTATTGATTTACAAGTCCGTATTTACTTTTGTTTCATTATTCTTTGGTTAATAATAGTTCAGAAACTGTACAAATAAAATAAGAAACATGATGGATGAAACATTAAGTACCTTCTCATGATCTACTGCGTCAACTAACAGACTGACTCCAAAAATTTAAGAATCAGAATATAATGTATGAGGAGGATTGAGGGGTATTAAATGAGTATTAAGGAGGTCGTGTATGTAATCGTTGGTCGGCATTTGAGTTGATCGCTAGGTTAAGCAGTTGTAGCCGGATGTTAGATGGGTTTCCTAGTCTAACAGTGGTTTTTCAAATATCCTACGTGTCCCGATTAATGTACTATCGCCTATGTTCATCAGGCATAATTCAGATTTTAATGGTGAAAGAATTTTTCAAATCGGTCTAGTATTTTAATGTTATATTTAATGCAAACAAATAATCAAATGTTTCTTCTTTATAACATTAGTATAGACTGGCTGGTAGCCGAGATTTCGTCTGCGAAAGATTTATTTAATTAGAGGTAACGCCACGCTTGCAGTCCTTTTGGTCTGCAGCCGGATTGGGCCGGCGCTTCCGGATGTCAGTAACTTTCTTGCATAAGATCGGCTTGAAGTGGCGGCAATGCTGTCACGGCAAATGATGGTATTATTGTCGTATTTCTTTCGGTTTGTGAGAGTCATCGGGATTTATTGATTACTTATTTATATTCTAAAAAGGCAACGATTGCACCTTGCAGCGTACGCTAATCTAATATAAAAAATTCCAATGTCACAGTGTTCGTTGTCAAACTCGTTCGAACCGATTTTATGAAAAAAATTATGCATATTTGGTAGGTCTGAGTATCGGACGTAAACTATTTTTTAAACATTTAAGTGATAACGGTGGCACATGTGGACGAAGTCGCGGGGTTCAGCTAGTGTTATAAAATATTAATAATTCAGCATATTATAAATAAATGTCTTGTTTAACTATTCTATATTAATTGGGAAAAAGATAATCGAGTATAAATAAAATGCCCCCCTCCCCCTATAAATGTTGAAAAAAGTGGAACTATAAAGAGTAACTCTCCTGATGAAACGATAAGAGAGAAAAGAGAAAAAAATTAAAAGATAAATATAATATAACAAATGGTACGAGCCTCATGCCTGTGGTGCGTATATTTAATAACAAAAAAAACCTTTAAATAACTGATAGAATCAGACGTTACTTTGCGGAAATCCATGACATGCATGAAAAACTAAATTATTTTGCTTTAATCCGCTAATGAATACTAAGGAAAATCGGTGTAATGCTGCAACCTGAAAGCTACACCACCGAATCCGCCACCAAAGCATGTAGAGTATAATTAAGAATACATCTTTTAAGTACAATATTTGTAATATCTGGAAATAAACAATAAATAAATAAAAGATCTTCCATCTCGTTGCCCTCATAACCACCAATAGCACTTTTAACACAATTCTCAATTATGGTAGTACTGTTATAAAGATATTTCATTGGTGCCGCCATTATGACTGACCATTCGTTTTAAGTCATGTTTATGATGGTGGTAATAGACTTATAACACAGATTACATATTCCGGATAACACAATAAAACTTCTTTTATAATTTTTATTATAATTATAACTTACACTACGTATTAACTAAAGGACTGTGATCGCTATACAAACGATATTATAGACCTTAACTTTTGGTGAGCGATTTGCGAAATTAACTCTGTTTGAGTTGCAACCGTGAGTGTAATTGACGTGCGAAATTTTTGGGGGGAAACAATACAGCTGGGCTTAATTGTAACGAATTTTGGCCGAATATTTTGTTTACGAACTGAGCATTTTATGCTTGCTTTTATTTGTTATTTTAATAAACTCGCAACAAGAACATACAGAAAATAGAAATTAAGTAAAACAAAAAGCGGTTTAGAAAGATTAAGTGAGGAGGTCGTGGCCTAATAAGTGGTCGTCATTTGAGTCGATCGCTAGGTTAAGTTGTTCTTGCTGCGACCGGGTGATAGATGGGTGACCCATTCTAATAGGATGCAGTAAATAGTAAGTAACTCGACGTTCAATAGGGTCAACGTCTGACGGGTCCACTAGTTATGTATAAAATAATGTTATATTCTATAAATTGACTTAAAAAAAGTAATGCGATGTGGTTAGTAGGTATACATATCGTTATTTCGTAATTTTTTTAGTACAAAATATACCATCTAATAAGAGAATAAAATTCTGTTGATTTCATGTTAATCGCCTTATATTTTTATTGATGCTAAATTTGTAATGTCAAGTAGATTTTTTTTAAATAATGGACTCAGTATTTTTGAAAAATAATGTTATCTATATTAATGACTTCGCATTGAGAATTAAAAATATTAAGACAATTCAAAAATTCAGCAAGCAGCATCTTCCAGTCCATTTTCCAGCGAGTTTTACGAACAATTGTTAGCATCGCGTGAACACTCACGCGATTGTGAGTGTCATGCCGCATGCCGCGCAGTGTGAAAGTCATGCCTTCTACACAGAAGGCATGACTTTCACACTGCGAATTCACAGCAAGAATGTGGGGTCGCCATAACTTGAAAATGCATAATTCTTTGTATTCATAAACTGTAGTTTATTTTATGTTCTTAAAAATTATAATTTAAGGAATAAAAATGTGTAAATAAGACTTTCAACTTTTTTAAATTAGGTACTTAATTCTAGGTAGAAACATTTCAATATTCATCACTTCGTTAACTATAATTGAGATAAAGAATTTGTTACTTCAATGTGGATTTTATCGAATTTCAAGCGGGCAAAGTCGTAAATGACAAAGCGTTTTTTGCAATTGCCCAAATATCAACTTTTCTGAGTTAGGTCAGTTTTAACATTAAGCATGCCTTACGTTCCCACCACAATGCAATAGATACTTTATCCACAAATAACGTATCATACATAAATATAATACATATCTCTATGTAAAATCTATATTCCATATAAACTGCATATGATTTAAATATATTTTAATTCTTATCACATTCATTTAACTGCTTTAGGGTTCGGTAGTTTTAATGTATTAATAATGCATATTTTATAAAAAATATTAGTATTTGCACACCATCCTATACATAAACTATATTTGTGCCGAATTTCATACTCCTCCGTCCGCGCAATTTTCGTAAAATTAACTGTACCGAAAGTTCTCGCTTCACTTATTAATGAACACTGGCGGAGCCGGCAGACGTTGTCCTGTCCTACCTTGGTTTACCTGCTATTTACTACATTCTATTATCCTATAACATTATTCGCCGTTTCCTTTTGCTTTGCCATTCCTATTTTATTATACAAACCTTGTCCTAACAAAAACGAACACAACAAAAAAGAAATTATCCAATTTGGTGCAGTAAATATATACTTGTGTATAACAGACGTCTGTCACCTATATAACACAGGTATTAAGTGGTCCACATTAGGGACAGATGATCGTGTATATCACATAGTCCTATGTATTTATTTAGTTATATTTCGCACTATCTGTCTATCCGCCCGCAATGTCGTCATCCTTAGGATTTCCAAACTATTAGATGTAGAGACTTGAAATTCTCGAAGTTCATAGGAAATAATAAAAACTGTTTAGGAAAATTATTTAGAGCGTTTACCGGATACCAAATTTTGAAGTTATTTAACAAATACCTTTACCGCGTATCAGATACGGAACCCTTCTATGTAAGCGTTTCTTGACATTTTTTGTAAATATATAAATACATTCATATGGATAATACACCCAGACTCGAGGCGGGAATCGAACCCACGACCCCGGAGCAGAAGGCAGGGTCACACCCCACTGCGCCAACGGGCCAGTCATATATAACGTATTTCCTTACTATGTCTGTTACTAAGAATATTCTAATCGGGTTCCACCGTTTTACGAGTCTTCCGAAATACGGAAGTATATCCAATATAAAGCAGTGTTAGAATGGGCCACCCATCTATCATCCGACCGCCGCAAAAGCAGCATAATCTACCCATCGACTCAAATGCCGACCACTGATTAGGCCACGACCACCTCACTATATAGATATAATACATTAGATAGATAGAAACATTACCGTTCGGTTGGAGCAGTCGGATAAAATAAATAATTCTATAAATCAAGTCTAACAACTGAGTTTCTTTTCCAAAAAGGTATACAAATTAGCTGTCATGCGATAGGTGTATTTAAAATGTATGACTACCTATTTTTACTATGGTCTTATAGGGAAATGCAATTAGCTACAGTGTATTCATCAAACACTCCGTCTAGTTGTCTAATGAGAGACAAAGATAGTATTATTGCTGGCAATTACGAATGCTTAAAATATCTGACCTTATTTGAAAATTAGTAGCGATATTAAGCTCCTTTCACATTGGGAACTGAGTAATAGTTCTTTTACTAGTTCAATTAACTTTATATTTTTGAAGTGTAAACTTCTTTGAGATGGGAAAGCACTATTGAAGTCGCGACACTGTTATGCCGGAGCCAGACATAGCTTCATTTGAATGATCATGTAGAGTGATCGGGGACTTTGTGTTACTTCACAAAATTTTGTAGTACTTTGTAGACTTCAAGGTCAAAAATGTACAAAAACTTTGATCTATGTCTGGCTCCGGTATTACCGCAAGTCAAATTTTTCATTTCTGTCGGCACTCCTGGAGTGCCAATGTTGTTTTTTATTTATATAAAATAGGCTAAGTTTTATACATTTACAGCATTTCTAATCAAACAAAGTTGAAACCCAAAAAAATATTTTTATCGTTCAATTATTATTTTTTTAATTTTATACAAGTTTGATATGATGTGATATAAAATTTGATAACAATGACTTAAAAAAGAGGCTTCATGTCAAAACCTTAATTTATACATGACTTTATTCATGTGATAAAAAAACCACGTGTATAACGCCTTAATAATGAAACATCTGTTTTGTTAGGATGTTCTATGATATGTGTTTTACATTATGTTCTTGGAAGTGTTTTGATAAGAATGTGGATATATTTTTTGTCCTTAACGGAAAGAAATTCTGATTAGTGAGCAATAAAATAAATATTTCTGCAGAACTCGTCTAATCTGGACTATGTAGAAAAAGCGAAACCTTTTTTGTTTCAATGTAAATCTTTTGCATTCTCAAAAAAAAAGGCAACAACGTGACATTGTGTGTTCAATGATATTACATAAGACATATATGTTAACTTCCAAATACGATGCATTTAACAGTGAGCAAGAATATGAAGCTAATTTGTCATTATTAGACCAAACCAAATAGCTACCATTGACTCTACTTATTCCCAAATGTAACAGACCTATGAGAGTAGTAGTAGTTTTCTGAAATCTCTATCATATTTATTATTTTAAACGATATTCCAAACACGTTTTAATGCTGTCAATTGTGTGTTTCTTTTCCGCACAATTTTAATGTCTGCTTTTTCCACAAAAAAGGGTATTTTATTAAGAACGGTAATTGAAGCTACGACTAAATGTAGTGTTATTACTAAGTTCTCTAAAAAATGCAAAAGACGTATACAATCAATTATACCTCTATCGACTTATAATACAAAAAGCCCTTGACATTTCAGAAAAGTATCGTCATGGCCTCGTACATACGAGTACCTAAACAGATGTATTTGCCGTCTAAGATGTATTTACTCTCAGCAATTAACGAGGTAACCTAAACGATTAAAGAACGCCGCCGTTATTAAATGCTTTAATAGTCCTTTGTTGTTTTTTGATGTAGTAGGGTTATATTAAAAGATTATAGAGATAGCAGAGAGACGTGCTTTAGCAAGGATATAATGTGTTCATAACTGTGCGGAATTTTGCAGTGTTTTCAACATCGAAACTAATAATGATACGCGTTTGCAATGCATGAAGCGATATTATCTTGACCCTTTGTTAATTGTTATAGGTTTATATTACAAATTATATAGACAGTAGGGACATATGTCCCTTAAGGATACTTGTGTTATCATTATGCGGAACGTTGCAGCTTTTCTTTATTTAACATATAAATTCTAAAACATAATATTTACACGAAACTTAGGAGGAAGAGGTACCTAGCTCACTCGAATGACAAACAGTGTTATTGTTAAACGGTTTAGGAATTGCAACAAATTATAGTTATATTATAGAAGTAAGCAGCAAGAGAAGAGAACACTGTAATGTACAAGTAGCGTAATTATGCGGAGTTACTCAGCTTAGATTAATTTTAGGTCTTGCTCTTCGACATTTATTCTTCATGCTTATATTACTCAAGGGTATTATTTATTTCTTTTTGTTAAATTAATATTTACTAAAACTGTATACATTACTAGCAATTCAGATATTGATCACGATTATCGAATGAGTGAAAATGAGTGGATGCGATTAAACTATTAAAACGCAAACTAGAAATTTGGAATATAGCAGTTACAAATTCTATTATACGTAGCATCTCATTACAAATTCCTTTTACTCTTCAATGGTTGATAATTTCATACAATTTTCGTCTTTGTGCATTCATACACACTCTTCACATATATTCTTCACACACACTCTTCAAACATTATTCATTCACACATAAACATTATTATTGCTCATTATAATTGTACTGTATACAGAACATAATTTAATTTTAATTATTTTATATACATGTATTATTCCGTTAACTTTCATTTTAAGTGATTTAAAGTTTACCTATGTTTCGGAGGGGGGCGATGATATTCTGTTACACAGTTTAAATTTTTACAGTACCATCGTTGCGATTTTATAATTGTGCAAATTCAGTTTCTTTAAATAAATAAATTTCATTCCTCATTTCAACACTTATTTTTCTATCTCGTGTGCGTAATTCATACGCACGTTAAAGTATTTTTAACGGATGTGTCTAATTAAAGAAAATTCCGCCTCCTTTCATGTATTTGTTCCGTGGGTTAGCAGAGCCGCCGACCTTGGGCGCGATTGACATTCCATGCCCTTTCTTCCACCTTGCCTATATAAAGTCACAAGCTTCTGGGAAAAACATCATCTAAAATATGCACAAAATATAACATAACTAACATAATTTTGTGAATAAAACATTTTTTTTATAAAGCTGATTGATGAGTCTCAAAAGGATTGGATAGATAACACTCAATTACACTCAATTTCAAATTTTAACTTTCCCCAGACACTCAGACAAATATTTCTTTAATACAATTTGTTTTAAAGAGATATCAGGGCAAATGCCTAAACCAACTAATAAAATTTAAAAATGAATGAAGAATTTAAAAGTGCAAAAAATTCAAAGAATTAAAAAATATTAAATGACCTGCACATTCTCTTTTGCTGCATTGACTACCTCTCATTATGTTGTTTTTTGAAATAACGACCGAATTAGGGGCACGTGTTTACTAAACAATAATCTAGACAATTGGTTGGTATACAGCCGCAGAATGTCTAGACATGATTATGGCGGGCCAATTTTTTAAATTTTCATCAAATAAAAATGGCGAAGAGCGTCTCAAGCTTATAAAGGGTTCCGTATCCGATTCGCTATAAACGTTTTTGTTAAATAACTTTAAAAAATGTTGTTCGATTTCATTCAAAAAAAATACCTTGTGAGTTTTATCATGTTCTATCAACTTGGAAAATTTCAAGTCTTTACGTGTAATAGTTTGGAAATGCTAAGACATACCTATTATAGATAAAAGTAACGTTATGCAAGTATCAATGGGTCCATCTACTAGCACAGCGTCTCTATGTAAGTCGTACCTCGTAAAGTATATTGATTAACATAAATGAATAATTAATTAAATTGTTTTAAAAGGCATGATGACAGTAATCAAAAATCATTTTAATTATATATTAATCTGATAAAATAAGATGTATAAAGCTTAATAAACGTATTTAATTTTATATTGCGAGCGAGATAAATAGGGATTAACAAAAAAAAAAGTACAAAGTACAACAATACGCCATGACAGCTAAAACACCCAGCAGAGCGTATGTCGTTACTGTATATTAAAGTGTTTCCCTTTTAATAATTAACCATACATTCAGCCAGTCGAGTAATTTAATGTTTATTTATTGGAAGTAGAATATCTTAAGAAGTATAATATTAAGATTAATCTGGTATTAAAATATATATATTTTAAGACCAGACAGAAATTATCGTCTTTATATGGGAGGTACACCTTAATAACTAAAAGGAACAATTGTTTTTTTCATTTTTTTTTATAAAACTAGGGCAAATAGCAGGCGGTTCACCTAAGTTATAATATATATAAATAAGAATAATTCTCATTGGAAGGCGGCCCTCAAGATACAGGGAATCCTAGTTTGGGGGCCAATACTGCTTTGATTAAGTTTATAAGGCCAGGCATGATGACAAGCGCTTAACGCGCGTTTTGACAACGCACGTTTGCAACTACATACATTTCATTCGGACCGTACATATGCTAACGCTGCGATAGCACTGGACAGTTGTCAACGCGCGCTTTGAATTCATTTCAGGGTTCGTTCAGATGAAATGTAGAAGTCAGACTGAATCAGGCTGGCCTCGGCAACGCTCATTCAATACTTGACAATTGATTATATCAATGAGTACACATTTGGCGTTTTCAAGCAAGCGTTTCGCTAACGCGCCTTTCGAGAACTAGGAGTTCTATTGAAGTGTATAAATGTAAGCGCGCGTTAATAATTAAACACATATTGATAACGGATGACAATGCAATATTATGTTGACATGGAACCGATATGATGATAAAGTTGGAAGGAGGCGATAGGAATTAGTTATCTAACAATATAACTACATAGAGTTTGGGCTCGTTTGACTCCTCTTAACAAGTACTCTGTATATATTTACTGAAATATAAGCTTTTTAAAAATATTACTTTATTTAAAATTTATTATAAAATTAAACATTATTATGACAAAACTTTGTGTATAACTTACTTTTTAGCATTACTTTTATCACCATGTTGTCCAATTATTTTACTAACACTTTGTGGTTTATATTTGTCTACCCACATTAGGTTTTCATTTTTTCATTACCTAACTTTGAATAACAGACCAAAAATGTTAACTATAGGTGGTTTAGTTTTTTGATTATGTATGCACATTTAAGTATTTTCATTTTGAGAATAAATTTTTATAAAGGTTTTAACTACTTTCAAAGTGTTCTTTTTTTGTAAGTAGCATTTGAAGTTGCATGTTGAAGGTTACCATCGATTCGAGTCGTTCGAATCGATGCCACTAACAGTCGAGTAGTAAAAAATATAATTTAGTATGATAATCGCTGTGTAAAAAAATACAGTCAAAGTTTTAACATGTGAATTCGCAAAATTTTGGATTATTAATCAAAAACATTTGTTCATCTACGTTCAGTTTCACATAGGATACCTACTAATTGTCACTTTTCGTGTTACATATTTAAACCTACATTGCTAATCGTGAAAAGTGACATAATTACATAAAGAAACAATTTGTATTAACAAATTAAAGTAAATTTAAGAAGTACTTTCGTACTTAAAATATGAGAAACTTTTTAAAGTCGTACTATTAGGCCGGAGCCAGACATAGCTCAAAGTTTTTGTACATTTTTATCCTTGAAGACTATAAAGTTCTGTAAAACTTTGCGCAGCTACGCAAAATCCTCGGCCACACTACATGATCCTTGAAATGAAGCTACACATGTCTGGCTCCGGCATTATTGATAGCTCTCTAAAACAGAACAAATAGGGTGAGAATGTTATTCTGTAAAAATATTTGATATTTTAAAGGGTAAAAGGCCGGGAGTTTATGTCATACAAGAGAACCTTTTCAAAATCCTGATTATTATATGTGAAATTTAATATCTCTTTTGTTGGAAATTTCTTTTTAAGCTTAATATACAGTTTCATATTTTTACAAACATAATAAATAATAATGTATACTTTTAAAAGACTACCATTGTCGCATTTTACCCTTTATTCAGTTTTTATCTAGAACATCATACCAGTTCATATATTTGCTGCAAGGCTTCTAAGCTAACTACTGATGTATCAAAATTATAAATTCATTTAAACCATTGAATAATTACAATTTCATTCCTTTTTTTATTGTAAACTAAATGTAAAATATTCTTAGTGGAATATGTAATGTAAATGTAAATAAAGTACTTTCAAATTTTACATTAAATTCCTATTGTCAGTACATGAACCATACAACAGTGGTTCAAGTACTGACGATCGAACCTATGGGCAAACGCTCTCAGGATCCTGCAAGAACATTTTGCAAAATTTACCTTTTAATATCTTCTTCCTACCTTTATCGCGGTCTTTTTTTTTATATATAACAAGGGGCAAACGAGCAGGCGGTTCACCTAAGTGACTACCGACGCCCATGGACAACTGCAATTATTAATGTTATTTATTTGAAACATTCGATGAACTTATGACTGAAAAATTAAGTTATGGCAATATTTAAGTAACAACTTTTTCAGTCATGACTGATACTTTTAATAAAAATAAGATGACAATTATTTTAATGAATAGAATTAATTACCTTTAAGAATACATAAAATAAGTTGTTTTAGAAAAGTGTACAACTATGTGATTGAAATAAAGAAATATAAAAATTTTTTAATTATTTATTTTATAACAACATAACCTATTTCTTGATTTGAATGAATGATTGGTCCAAGGACAAGAACACTTGTCTACTACACAAAACATAATAAGTAGAATCAATAACTACCTTCAAACAAAAAAGAGATACTTAACGTGTGAGGTAAAATCGGGATATTATTGTTATGCCGGAGCCAGACATAGGTCAAAGATTCTGTACATTTTTGTAGTTTGTTGTCCGGCATTATATAATGCCAGAGCCAGACATAGCTAGCTTCATTTGGGCTGGGGATTTTGTATTGCTGTGCAAAGTTTTGTAGAAATTTTGTAATCATCAAGGACAAAAATGTACAAACACTTTGAGCTATGTTTGGCTCCGGCCTGATAATATCCCGATTCTACCGCATTAGGGATGTTACGTAGGTTCTAATCCGATTCAAAAAGTTCGGAACTTCCAATTGATTTTACACATTCGGTTCTGATAAATTTTAATCGGAAGTTATATCAGAGGCCCTAGAGGTCGATGATGAGGATGTTGGCTGGTCGAAGTTGGCTTAGACGTAGAAAAAGCTGCAATGCGTTTATTTATTAAATGTAACTTGCCTCTTTCGGAGTCACATCATTTGAATTTACTAGACTCTCCAAGATTTTAAATTTAATTATAAACCAAATATAAAACCTTCGCTTCCGTATTCAGTCCCGATATAACGCTTCCGAAATCCACATCAATAACTCGATTCGATCGAGCACGTGATTGAATCGTGTCAAAGTTTAAAAGTTGATACTTTAACACACAGAAATATAAGAACTTGTTCTTATTTTTCTGTCCTTCAGCGTTCAAAAGTCACATTACTTATACCGGAGCCAGACATAGTCATAGATCAGATCATACTAAAAGGGTTTGTAGATTTTCGTCCTTGAAGACTACAAAGTTCTAAAAAACCTATGTTTGGCTCCGGCATTACATTAAAGGCGTAATGATATGACGGACAATAATGGTTATATTTTTATAATTAAACCAAAAATAAAATATCAGCATACAATATAGATACTGCTGTTTTTATTCTTATTCTAATTCTGTTATCTAATGACTTATAACGTCTCAAACTATAGTTGCCGATGGAATTTGAGATCAAAAACATAAACATTGGTGTGGACTGAAAACAATAAGCTTATTCGTGCAATT
>JANCMC010033613.1:18582482-18595533 GCA_024363005.1 Charaxes varanes | reverse complement strand
GACTTCAATAATCGATTTCGGATTCAAAGACGATTTTAGTCGAACTTTCCTAGTGTCTCATATCTGTTATTGCCGTTATATTCATTCTGTTTCTAATATTTTTCATCCATTATACATACTTTACACTCATATATCTTTTACATTCATTCAGAATAAATATAATATCCATAAAAGGATTTATAATTACTGAATCGTAACTTTGACATCAAAATTTGCTTATTGGTTTGATCTCGAATTCCATCGGGAACTATCAACTATAGATGCAAGAGCAAGACGTTGTATGAAAATAAGGTGTAATAACACCTTGTTAAATATGAGTAAAAGAATTTCTAATAACAATGAAGTATTGCAAAGACCAGCAAAAGAACCAAAAAAGCACTGGTCCCTCGGTTTAGTGGAATCTATGAATGATCCTGAAGCTGTTTATAAGAAAACTGAAAGAGTAGTAATTATACGCGATAAATTCCCGAAGGCTAGAATACACTATTTATTACTCCCCAAGGAAGAAATAAGCAGTATTTTTAAGTTAAATAAATCTCATTTAGATCTTTTAGTTGAGTTTGGTACCTTGTTTGACTTTATTAAAGATGAGCATAAAGAATTTGATCTAAGAGCTGGTTTTCATGCTATTCCTAGTATGCACAGACTGCACATGCACATCATCAGCAAGGATATGGATTCAAAGTGCCTTAAAACTAAGGTACATTGGAATAGTTTCACTACCAGTTTTTTCATACCCTATGAAGGTTTGTAAAATATTTTTATTTCTTTACATACCTTGGAAACTATTAGTAATGATATATTATGGTATTATATTATAAATTGCAATTTGGTAATAATATTTTCATAGCTGTTTCCCACTACTTTAAATTGTATGTGTACTAGACCACATCTCTGTCTGCGTAAAAGTGTGTGGCCCTGAGACCACTTTAATCTGGCCCGATCGAGTATTCTTGTTAGGAACCTTTCGCTTTTTTATGCATAGTATACACTTTTTGGGGACACGCTGATCCTGAAAAATTATGACTGTATATTTTTCTTTATTATGACCATTGAGTAAATAAAGTTGGAAAACAAGTGTAACCTCAACTAAGTGGTTCTAAGTTAACATTTAGTTATCAAAATTCTTTAATTTTTTTCTTCCATTTCTACTAGCAATTTTTCGATTTTTTTTAATTTTCTTTTTGGGCACGTAGAGCTCAGTACCCCCTCAAAAAACGCCCAAACTATATGTATATGAATTGTCAAGACAATTATATCATACACTATGTATGCTCAAACATATAACACTATAATTACATTCCTCTTAACTTTTTTTTTCAATTTATACATATATTTGTTTGAATTCACAGATTTATTGAGCAGTTTAAAAGAAAATGGTAAAATAGAGAAAATATCCAGTGACACTCATAAAGCTTTAATGTCTACACCCTTAAGATGCAATCAGTGTAGTTTTGTACCAAAAAATATGCCTCAGTTAAAAGAACATTTACATACTCACATATCATAATGGTATCTTCAATAAAGAAATCCTTGTATATAAGTATATATTTAATTTATTAGTATATCATGAGAGAAATTTTATATATGTTGCAATACAGGTCTTTTTATATCAATACTTCAGTACCCCAAAAATATTCAGCTCAATAATTATGTTTATTTGTACTTGATTAAGTGTATTATACAGTTTGTATATTCTAATACTCTTCAATTTTGTTTATAACAATAATCTGTTCAATAAAGTTTATGAAATTAACTTTTAAAAAAAAAGTTTTCAACGCGAAATGCGAAAACATATTTTCGACTCCAATTAGACAGTATTTCATGTTAGGAACGTTGTTATTATGGGCCGTAACGTCGAGGATTTGATACGTGCGAGTTCTGATTTCATTCGTGCAAGCAATATTAAGCAACTAAGTTGTGTAAAACTGTACCATTAATGTTTCATTTAAGGTTAGGTTTCGAACGGAAAAGTAAGTAAAACTATCGTGAATGTTCTTGCTAGGCCCCCTGAATAACTTTACAACATGCAGCGAAAGATGCTTGTTATTTTACTCTTTGATAAGATACTAACCGAAGAAATCTTACGATAAGATACGGTACTTATTCCAAAGATACCATGCTCAATAAGAACATGGAAGATTATATCATATTGCCCATAGAAGGAAACGGAAGATTTTATAGAACAGTAAATATTACAGTGAGTAGGGTCGTTAGAGCTGATATGAATTAAAAGTTATTTATTTGCATGATGAATGTAGCTAAGTTATGATAGCACCTTTTTGGTAAAAATCATGACTTCTAAAAACTGCAAAGCGCCAGAAAAAAAAGTATTTGAAGGTGTCTACAGGCATCTCGAGTGAGATGTGCTACCTGGCTCCTCTCATAAAAATGCCTAGGAGATGCCTGATAACAATAGGTACCGGATGAAAAAGGAGGATGTGCAATATCTACTTTATTTTAATTATTTTAGAAAACTTCTGAGGACCAAAGTTGTTGCAAATCGAATTCTCTAGAACTTCGCCTGTAACAATTTTGATCGTGTCTTTCACAGTTAAAAAAGTAATCGCGAAAATCGGTTCAAAGTTATATAAAGATATCTTTTACAACCTGTATGTAGTGAAAGAGGAATGTCTTGCAGTCGTTGACTTTTGTTGACGTGATTTATGGGCAAACACCTGGTCTCCAAAAGAACCGTCAGACCCGACTTTAATGATTGCCCGTCAAGATTTACTCATTAGCAATTAAATGCAGAAGTTATTTATGTGCAAAGTTCAGTTTTACTCTTTTTAAAAATTCAGCTATTTTTGCCAGCTCGATTGAGTGAATGCCTTGTAGTAATGGAACAGACGAGAGGAATCGAACGTTGTCTTCCTGCTCTTGGCGTCCGCTGCGTACCATTATCTTCTGGAATACTCTCCGTTCTAGGGTCCATACTCTCGCCTCTGTTATACCTAGAAGCGTATTTAACTTGTAATTTGTGACTTTGCCCGCGTGAACCAAGTGATTTATGTTAAATTTTCAAGAATTTAAAAACGTAGGGTTTTTAAATTCTTGTAATTTTAAATTTTTGTGCAAAACCCTTATTATATAGCTAAAATAAAGTTACATATGTATGTCACCCACAGCGTATCCCCTACGTCCGAGACCGACGTCGGGGTTCGTGCCCCCACCGCCGGCGCCACACTCTCCACATTCACCGCCAGTACCAGCTCCAGCACCGCAGCCACCTCCCAGAGAGGTAATATCAATTTTCTCTATATTTCTATTTTTTTTATGTTACAAGGGGCAAACGAGCAGGCAGCAGATACCTTGATGCCTACCGACGCCCATGGACATCTGCACGACCAGAAGGCTAGCAGATGCGTTGCCAGCCTTTAGTGGCTAGTGTTTAGGCCACCGGGAAGTCTCACAAACCGAACAAAACGCGACAACAATACCATCACTTAACGTGACAGAAATATTTAAAAAATGTTTCTTTTATACTGTAAGCACTTATGATACTTTATGTATTTGGATAAAAATTATACCTAATCACAAAAAATTGGTTACTATCTAATTGTATGCTCGAAGTAAATCCTATTTAAATTAAATAAACAATGAAAAATAAAATTCAGTTGCAACGATAGACTTCATATTAGAGATAGATATTTATTTAAAAAAAAACCTATTCTTTATTTTTTTTTTTCATTTTACAAGGGGGCAAACGAGCAGGCAATAGGCACCGAAGTGCCTACCGGCGCCCATGGACATCTGCACGACCAGAAGGCCAGCAGATGCGCTACCGGCCCTTAATGAGTATCACGGTGGTAGATGGCCGCTCTGTGGTTATATTCCACTACAGCATACTCGCTCGCGGCAGTCGCTTTCTTACCTATGTTAGTTTCATTTATATATACTTTATGTATAATCTACTATATAAAAATAAGTCGAGTTTTCCTTCCTGACGCTATAACTCCAGAACGCGCGAACCGATTTCCACAGTTTTGCATTCGTTGGAAAGGTCTCGGGCTCCGTAAGGTTTATAGCAAAGAAAATTCAGGAAAAATTTCAACAAAAAAGCGGAAAAAACAAAAAACACACACAAAACAAAAAACAGTCACAGGGAACGATGGATATCCAGTTTATCGTCGGGAAAACGAAGAATGTGGACCCCGCCCAGAAATCGTAATTTAAACTTTTAACGGTCGAGTGTAAGGCAAGAGAGAAAATTTAAAATTATAAATTGCTAGATAAGATAGTAAACTTTGTTCGTCAGTTATTTCTGTCATGTATCAGCCATGACGTAGCATACATTTAATTTATTTCCAATTCGATAAACAAAGTATAACCAAATGAATTGAAGATTGTGTATAATAAGTCATGCACGTAGACCCTTCATTGCCTACGAGAGACACGTAACTTTTTACCGATATCGCGTATTCCCTTACTAATGTTTTATATTTCGTAGTCATTTCAGACTTATCTTAGGAGGTCTTTTAGTAGGTTGTATAGGGATTTTGCTGGTATACCCCTTGCTCCTACCTCTACCGCGTATAAGCTAGTTTTAACGCAACGTATTAAATCTGTGAAATAAAAAAAAAACATTTATTGATATATAAATGACTCAATATCGTTTATTAAATTTGAGAACTGCTTGATTCTTACATTTAATTATTCTTAATAATGGACTAAAAAGTAACACAAATCTGGCCTCTTGGTAAGTTGCTTAGTATCGGAATCAAAAAGAGGAGTGTTGACGAGTGTGTGTGAGTTTGACGTGTCTGTATGTAGCATCGTACCCCTAAATGAATGTAGCGATTTAGATGGAATGAAGACGCGGATGGACAATTTTTGTTTTCTGTTTATTAAAATTTAATATTATCCACGTTAAAATTTGGACCGATAGTTAATCATACATTTATTGTTAAAACTACTAGGTGACTTTTTTAAAACACTTCCCTCTTATTTCTCTTTGTATTAAATGGAATTTTCTCTTTATTACTCACCAAATTATTAAGCACTGCCTTCTGCTCTGGGGGTCGTGGGTTCGATTCCTACCTCGAGTTTGGGTGTATTATACATATGTCTGAAAAAATATATATTTGTGTATAACAGGCGGCTGTTACCTATAACACAGGCATTAAGTTGTCTACCTTAGGAACAGACAGGGCCGGCAGCGCATCTGCTGGCCTTCTGGTCGTGCAAATGTCCATGGGCGCCGGTAGGCACTTCGGTGCCTGCTGTCGGCTCGTTTGCCCCCTAGTAACATAAAAAAAAACTCCACCTTACTCTAAGCCCTCATTCGCACGAGAGCGCGATAAAAAAGCGTTCAAATAATTATTAATATGGATCTCTTAAGTTTCTGTTCGCACGGCAACGCCTTTATAAAGCGACGCTTTTTTATCAAGCAATGTTCTACTTTCAACGCTATTTCTATACGTACACGGTATATTTTCGTAACGGTGACGCTGAAAAAACGCCAACGCCGAGATTTAACGCAACGCTTTTTTAGGCTCTCGTGCGAATGAGAGCTAAAAATCTTATCAAAATCAAGTCAGTTGTTTTAAAGATTGCCTCAGCAAGAATAAGCAACAGCTAGATGTAAGGCAAATACAACAATTTTACTTATAAATTAAAGTCAATCGTTCCTTACATCCCCAGAATTTCCCACTTCGCGACAGCGGACGAGTTCACCGACACGACCCTCCGAGTTATAACCATTGAAAAGCGTCAATACGGCCTGTTCACTTGCAAGGCTCAGAACAAATTGGGCACCGATGAAGGCACCGTCGAGTTATTCGGTGAGTTTACTCGTTACACCTGCTAATGTTACCCTATTTTTATAGTAGCAGCTGTTTTTACATACATTTGGCTGTATTGACGAGATTGGCTACTGAAAAGGCTCCTAAAATATGCCTGCAATATTTTTATCTTTTTGTTTTCAATTATGTACTGCTCGACAAGCAAATGAGGATATGTATTTTTTATTAAGCATTTAAGACTCATACTATTTTTAATAATAAAGTGCATATTTGAAATTATTAATTTTTTTTACGTGATAACTACTAATAAATCGATGAACGCCGGCTGCACGGACAAAAAAGTGTCACGTTTCGCCTGAGCCGAGCACGGAACAAGACACGAAAGGAACCCCCGTTGGGCATTATCGCGTAAAATTATCGTCTGTAAACCGACTTCACAAACAACCAATATCTCTTTAATTGGCTTTTGCCTGTTGTTTAAAAACGGTGATAATGAGAAATTGTCCTATTTATGGTTCAAGTGTGATAAAATGTATTTAGGTTATCTGTTACGAGAATTCTTTATAGCTTTTGCATCAGCTTTTGATATTGTATTCGCTAGCAATTGATCATAATATTAAGCTCGAGATAAGATTAAGCTATCTTAAGAGTTCGTTTTTCAGTTTTGGCGTGGAATTTACTTTCAGTATTTTGGAATGTTTTTGTTTTTTTTTTTTCGTTAATTTTCTTGTGTTTCGCGCATGCGCATAGAAACGATCATTCCGGTGTGCCCGCCGGCGTGCGGCCAAGCGAGGTATGGAGGGGCCGCAAGCGTTACTGCTTCCGAAGTGTTGGTGGCCGTGCTGTCCGTCTACGCCCTGTGGATGAGGTCTGTACCCGTGCATGATGATGTGTAGATGGAGCAGTTGCTTTATGTTTTATATTTATTCCATCAATTACCTTGTTCACAATATTCCTTGTTAATTTGCGTCGTCAACTAATCTACTTTTTTTTCTATGTTCAGATATATCGAAAAATATTAAAACAGTTTAAAAAAATAATTCAATAATATTATTTATGTAAATATTTCAATGATATAAGTTTTTTATGTTGTAAGTACATACATATAGAAAGTGTACATGCTCACAATAAACGATTGTGTAGTAGAAAAAGCAATTTGAAAAAAATCAAAATTAATACATTTTCAAATTGTAATTATAGTTACTTGATGATGATATGATGATGATGATGTCCTCCATGTCGTATCCGACAATGGCGAAACGCTTGGCTTTTAAGTTTGCCTTTTATGGGCCCGAATGTGGCTTGTAAAGCCAGATTTTGTAAGGAAAGTCCTATTGCAGGACGCACAAAGTAATTGGCCACTAGTATTGTAAGTGAAGGTGTAGGAGAGCTTCGGACAGGTGTTTTTAATAAGGCGTTTGGCATCTAGATTTTCCAAGCGATGCTTTTCAAAATTTACAACAGCCTTGTCGACAGAGCTGCGCCATTCAGGTCTATGTTTCGCCAGCTCTTCCCAACCCTCGCATGAGATGTTACATGCCTGATATTTTTATTACATGATATAATTGCCTGACAGTATCTTGGCACGGGAAAATATTTTGTTATAAGTATTGCCGCACCTACTCCTAATACATATTAAGCTTGGTAGGAGGGGAAAAGCGAATATTAGACATACCTAAAAAGTATTCATAATATTCTTTAAAAAAAAAAAAAGTGTCCCGGCCCCAAATGGGATATGTATGAAATTAAGAATTATATTTATGGTTAATGAGCGGACACTATGGTTAATAAGCAAAACTCTTGTTACAGAGTCCCAAATACCAGATATTAACTATTCTGGATTAAGATTGGATCCGGAAATCTACGGCAGCATGGCATCGCGGACACATATCATAATACCCTTTGGTACATTTCTTTTTATATATGTCCAATACTGTATAAATGATATTGTGTAACAATAATATTTAAACAACATAAAAAAGGTCTGATATTGGCACACTTTTTCTTAAAGTTAGATTTTCTTATGAAAAACAACAAGTATTCATTTTGGTTGTGTAGGCATTTCTTTGCGAAATAAAGTTCCGTTACTAGAAAAGTTAATGAGATGCCTCTTAATTGAGATAGTTAAAATATGGTTTTTTAATTTGTTAATTAACATAAATATAAAATAAAATTATTTATTATTTTCATTTTTTGTAAGTTTTGCGTTTTAATGTATGCAGTGACTGCTTTATTAATATGATTCCATATAAATTGTACAATAAAGGTTTGGTAAAGCAGTACGTTCCGTAATCAATTCTGGTGAATTTTGTAATTTACATTAACATTAAAATGATATTGGTAATTTTATGAACATTGCCAAAATTAAATAAATAATTAGATAAGTAACTTTAAAAGCTAAAGGTTGTGGCTTTGTGTTCGCTGATATGTTTCCAATTAATCAGACTTAAAATGACGTCTGGTGTTCGGAAAAGAAATAAAAAATGGCGATGGCAAATTTAATAAATTCTTATATCATATAAAAGAAATCGTATGCCTGCATGAAACTCAAAATGAGATATTTTCAAGCCATCCTAAATTATTTTTTTTATGATAAATTTTTATATTCATGTTCGTGCCATTGTAAATATCGAATAAACAGATGTGCATTTTTTTTATATATCATAAAATACGATTTTGATGCGCGTACATGTGTGTGTGTATATCTTTATATACATATACAAAATGAATTCGTATTGTTGTGAGAAGGTCGTAGCTTAATCAGTGGCCGGCATTTGAGACGGCTGCAGGGTTAAACAGTTCTTACAGTGGCCGGGTATTGGATGGGTGACCAATTCTAACAGTGGTTTGGGTACCATTTATAACTCAAAAACGACAAAAGCAACTCTAAAGTGAGTTAAGTTGTTATTTAAACTACCACTACCGGAGATGCTGCAGATGCGTTGCGGCCTTTGAACAAAGAGTATGCTCGTTTCTTGTATCAGTTAAGGTATCAGGCTAGGTTACATCTGTTATAATACTCATCAATAAATTTCGCGTACAATTCCGATAAAGTAAGTGTTCTTATTTAGAAGTTTGAGAAGTTCCGATTGTCCAGTACGAACATTCTCGATAGTTTTACTTACTTTTACGCTCGAAACGAAACGTCAAATGTAGATTCGTGCTTCCATGTTACACAACTTACATAGCTGTAACGTCGAGGATTCGATACGTGCAAGTTCTGATTTCATTCGTGCTAGCAATATTTAGCAACTAAGTTGTGTAAAAAAAGTATTAATGTTTCGTTTGACGTTCGGTTTCGAACGTAAAAGTAAGTTAAACTATCGAGAATGTTCCTGCAAGGCTCCTGGGAAGTCCGGATGTCTGTGTGTGTGGATCTGGCAGGATAGCGTTCGAAACGGTCAACTTATCACGTTAAAGTGATTATTATTAGCTTCAGCATTAAAACGCGCTGTTTTCTATTGAAAATGGGCGTGTAATTCGATATCGTTTAATTATAAATAACGAAAAACTAAACTTCAGCGGGATACTGTAGCAGAATATTACTGCACTACTAAAAATATAATGCTTATATAATAATACTTTAACTTTTTTGTATAAAAGTTTTAACAAAATGTAAACACCTGATGCCTGGTATTAGTGTTATGGGGCGTGCACTTTAGATTATCCAAACTATTTTCTCCACTATTTTTAGATTGTAGTTTTAGAATTGTATACATGTTGTGTTAGCTTGTAAGTGGGACGTACAATGTAATATATTGCCGTTGTAGGTAACGTAAGCTATACTTTTTAATAAAATAAAAAACTGTCCTTATAACATGAAAATGTAGCCAATCATACTTCGTGCTTAGTCCTCTAGATTAGTAAAATATATTCTTATAACATAGGTAGTCTCACTTGTCTAGCCCTCACCACTCGCACTAGGTTAAGAGAGTTAAACTCAGAACTCCCTTAAAAAGATGTTATTTATAACACTGGCCACACTACCACGTCTCTGTGTACCTCATTCACGGTTTAGTGCTTTTGTAAATTATTTCAGTTCACTCTGGCCGATTAGTATGATTGTTTCATTATATTATGTTGGCGGTATTAGTTTAACACTAATTTAGACTTTGTTTGTTTGTTATTGGGTACCAAATTAGATAATTGTGTACTGAAAATTTTTACTTAAGTAAATGGTTATAATTGTGATTTTTTTTACGATTTCAACGTAAATAATATATATAACACGGTGCTCATATAGCGCATTCATATCTTATATATAAAATTCTCGTGTCACAATGTTAGTTACCGTACTGCTCCGAAACGGCTTGACCGATTTTAATGAAATTTTATATACGTACTCACTAGGTCTGAGAATTTTAATGTAAAGATCCTTTTATACATGCGGTAGAAGATTTAGTTATTTTTCTTTAGTCCCTCCATATAACGAATAAAAATACTCGGTCCTTTGAGATTCGTTATAAAGAGTTTACGCTGTATTTTTTTTTTGTCATTGTATTTCATATACTTGGTTTAATCATTATTAATGAAGTTCACGCAATGTTTTATCGCTTGACGAATGAGAGTAGCACTTTAATTAAAAATTGTCACGGCATTTTGTTTTCACTTTTGTTCCTACGAATAAAACTTCTGTACTTTTACTAACTGAAGTACAATTTCTAGGTAAGTAATCTGTTATATGTCAGTTATTCTAAATAGAGAGTTGCCATCTCTGTAGAATGTCAAGAGCAAAGAATATCATGATTTTGTTAAAAAAATGCAGCTAAGTCTTGCTCGGACATTTTATTTCGCACGACATATACTGGTTAATACTACTTTCCGATTGAATACGAAAATATTGAGCTGACCGTATTATTGTGCATTATAATTGATCGGTTATGGGTTCAAAGCGCCATTAAATGTTATAATAGGTCTAGGCCACGTATTGGAATAATCAATACTCCACAACTTTGTCGATGTACTTAAGTACGCATTTTATTATACTTACTGGTTTCTTATTTTATATTTAACTACTTACCATACAATGTTATGTAAATGTGGGGGACTGAAAATTGGCGCATGGAGCGATGGAAGTTTAAAAGACAATGATCCAATGCGAAGAAATTATGAGTGTAAACAGTCTTTAAATTCCAACATGTGGTAGTGCCATTTTAGCATAAAGATGTCCCATTTATTGAGATAAGAGGATCGACTATTTAAAAGTAAAAATCAATAACTGTCGATGAATAGACTTATAATGCGTGCTAATCTCTACCATATTATCAAGGATGTGTAACGGTATTGCTTATTTTCGCTGTGGTCAGAAATAGCCAAAATCAGACCCATTTCAAGTCACGTCAGGGTTATCAGTGGACGGACAGACGGACGGACCGTCCATCTCATGTAATGTCTCGAAAAAAATCCAGACAATAATAAGAGATCTTCAGGCTGAAACGGAAGATCTTGCTGATATTTTCTTTGTATCATTAAAGATTATTACCAAATTACACAATTGTTTTATTAATAATAACTTCTATATAAGTGCAGTTGAAGAATTTATATATATATATATATTGAAATTTTATTTAGGTTATTTTGTAGTCTTGTGTGATTTTAAAATAGGCAGAAATGAAAATTGATCTACCTACATTCTGTTTTCCCCTCTATAACAGTGGTGCCCTTATAACGCATTAATATTATTCAATAATAATCTATATTAACCGCATTCGTATTAAACGACTGCGTCGCATAATCGTGTTAATTATTAGTTAATTTAGACAATTTACATGTAGTACCGGAGAAGGCAAGCTATTAACTTTGTACTAAACTAGTCCTGAATCCTTTCCCGAAAGGGTTGTTGTAATTGACCACTTTTAGGTAATGCAAAACGTTCGTAATTACCATAACAATGAGTTCGAAGAACTTTTTCTAGCTACAATAGGAAAGACCTTTAGTAGTACTATGTCATGCGTGACGAGATTAATGACAGGTTTTGGCTTAATTCGACTTGAAATTCATTAGTTATTTTTTGTTGAGAGGCGAGAGCGTTTTTTGGCTTGTGAAGAAAGTGTAAGAGTATTTGACAATTAAGTTTTTAAATAAAATGAGTAAATTAGTTGATACAAACATTAACAACCCGTATTAAAAAAGAGTTACTTATCATTAAGTTCTTAGACATTCTTAATACTAATAAAAGAGATATCAAATTTTGAGTACAGCATCTATATATTTCAATATCGTTTAATTGATTCTCTATTTTTTAATGAACTGTCAAAAATAAGAGCAGGATTTAATTTCGGTCGACCTAGATGTAATTCACTCACAGGATTTAAAAAAATAATAACACAGCAATTAAATTTAAACATTTTCGTAATGAAAAATCTTCTATATGCGCTTAATTTCTCATGCTCAGGATAGAAATGTACTCAGGCTATATTTAAAATTGAGTTTTTATCATAATAAATTATAAATGCCCTTTGTATTTATTGTTCAATATAAGGCGCTTATAACAAGATAAAAGATACGATACAAGGAAAATACAATTAGAAGATTAATTTATAAGATCAGTAACTGCTGTATAAGGTACAAGAGCTTCCTTCGACTATCGTCAACTAAAATCAAAGGTACATTTTATTGCAGCGATATCTGGATTAGTTCACGTGCCACAATATTAACGGACCATTGCAGATGACTTCCCACAAATGTGTCGCACTGTACGTGCCATTCAGGATATTGACTATGGTGCCAATACCGACAGTTATAGTTCTATCAGGTTGCAATTCATTACAAGCTTGGGAATATAATAGGCAGCCAAAAGGTTCTTTTGTCGTTATTTATTTACCTTTTTTGCCATTTTTTATAGTTCCGTATTTACTTTTACGTTCGATACGAAACGTTAAATAAATGTTCGTGCTTCCATTTTACACGACTTGCGTCGTCGTTTCATTTGTGCTAGCAATATTAAAAACCCATGTTGTGTAAAACGGCAGCATTAATTTGACGTTCGGTTCCGAACGGTAAAGTAAGTAAAACTATCGAGAATGTTCGTGCTAGATACCTAAATATCAGTCGACCGTCATGGAATCCAAGTCTCCAACAACAAAATTTTCCAACAAACAATCGTTTTTTCAGTAACAAACTTTCGAGTTTATCGCTTCGGAAAAACTGGACCAATTTAAAACGGTCAATTCTATTAGCAAATATTTTTGCCTGAATACATTTTTGGGTATTCAAAAATCGTTGCTTTTAGTCCATATTGGATTTGAATTTTAAAATTTTGGTCGCTGTTTTATACTTTTTATGTCTAAAGTTTTAACGTAGAGTTT
>JANCMC010033613.1:18555450-18582382 GCA_024363005.1 Charaxes varanes | reverse complement strand
GTCCATATTGGATTTGAATTTTAAAATTTTGGTCGCTGTTTTATACTTTTTATGTCTAAAGTTTTAACGTAGAGTTTTAAACCGACTTCAAAATTAAGAAATGAGGAAGTTTCCATTCCGACTGAGTGTTTATTTTCGTATTTATTTGCATGTATGTTACGAAACTCCTCCGCCATTTATGAACCGATTTTGATGATTCTTTTTAAGTTTAATAGACCACACTTTAGAGGTGGTTTCATATAATAGGAATTTTCGAGAAATCAACAAAAGTCTAAAAGTTTATATCGTTAAACTTCGATGATGTTTTCGTTTACTGCATATCCTCACCTGTCATTGGCGGGGAACCTATTTGACTTGGTACCGACTTCAACACATCAGTAGATTTCTACTTAATAGTATGAAAGTAACCGTTAAAAACCTTTTTTAAAATCAATTGTAAGTGTCCATAAAAAAAGAAGAACCTATATTACAATTTCCCTTTCTAAGTGAAAAATTAAAAAAGAAATGTATAGTAAAAAAAAATTTAAAAAAATGTGCCTCATCTTTGAATTCAACGCAGACGAATTCGTTGGTTTTAACTAGTTAATATTAAAAGTGTTGTTTATTTTATAGTTCTTGCACCCCTGATCTTTGTGACACTATGAGTTTTGTGTGTATTATAGGTGTGGGGAGGAGGGGGGGTTACATGTAACTATTTACATCTTTGCACGTATACATCTATGTGAATACATGACAGAAACGTAAAATTTACATTTCTTCTTCTTCCCTGCACTATCTTGCTTAGATTGCAGTATGTGACTGAGGAACATGTTTAGATGACCAACTGCCGTTTCACGTCATCTCCGAAATTCCCACAATATCTGCAATCTTACGACTAATATCACTCAGTGACATTAATCGGGTCCCACTGGTTTGTGCGTGTGTGTGTATGTCCATGCTGTGTCAAATAATTCGATACAGCACGAAAATACGACGAGAATTCACTCCACGAAATAGAACATCAAGCGTACAACCGTCCATGTTCCATTGCTCTGATCGAAGCTCCGAAATATTCAGGAGTTAAGCGTTGCTGCGGTGACGTCCGTTCGTCCGGTACAAGTGCGCCAAAAAGGACGTATTAATGGATTTCTCGTGTCGTACAAGAGCGATCGGGAAATGTAGTTCTGAGCGCTTGCGAGCGATTTCTTTGAATTATTTGTTTCCGTGACGAATGCAATTAAATGAAGTACAAGTTAATGGAATATGTCGCGATATTGCTTTGCTGCCTCGGAACACGAATTGCATTGCATTTGCAGATGTTGCCTGTTTTTGATGAATTAGTATTTTTCTTCTTCTAGATATGTCGTCCGAATGGTCGACAGATGGAAAGATCAATTGGAAGGGAACCTGAGCCAGGTTCTAGCCACGCAACGGCATGTGACGGCGCAGGATCAACGAAAGTGCCAGCTCTTAGTTTGGGTGGTCTAGCCATCATAAGTTTTATCGACACCCATGAACAACTGCAACACAAGAGGGATCGATGACGCGTTGCCAGCCTTGAAATGAGTACGCTCTTGCCTTGAAGGTTCCTAAGTCGTATCCGTTCGAAATACTAAAGCTAGCAACTCATTCCACAGAGAAATTGTGCGACGTAAGAAGCTTCTAGAGAATCGCACGGTTATGGACACCGAGGTGATGAGGGTGGAAATCGAATTTTGACGAGATGTCCTGTAAATTAAGTAAGTAAAGTAAGTTCAAGATAGGGACCTTGGGTCTTATGGGTTAGGAAACACCAGAATGGCAGCTTATATTATGGCAGTACATTCACAAATTGCATAATATTTTTTGATATATGATGATATGGGGTATAATTTCTTTTTATGTTACAAGGGGCAAACGAGCAGGCAGCAGCGCGACACTGATCATACAAGGATGTATAATATTATAGGATAATGAAATGTACGGGCAGGACAATGTCTACCGGGGCCGCTAGGATTATTATAATGTAAACTGTCACTTATTTAACTTTTTTATTCTCTTCCGTTGTTTTGAAATGCGAAAATTCCCATCAAAATCGAATAGATTCTACTTCCCATTGCCTCAGATAGAATTTAGACAGACAGAAAGTTCAAATTGTAGCTTTTAAGATTTTAAAGTTGTTATAAATATATAGAATATAGACAATCTAGAAATTTTTCTTTCATAGTTCTGAAAAGTACTTTAGCCAAATATTTGTATAGATGTTAGCTGGGTACTAATTTATGCCATTTCTTGTAATGATATAGTTATAGTTTATGTCAAAACTGTTTAATATTATGTGGATATAAAAATGTTAAAATATCAGTTAAAGGCCGTTTTCTTTAACAAAGTCATCGCATAATTTCCTTCGATTTGTCTGAGGCAATATCAGCTTTTCCATAATCTATGATTAAACGTAGGTTTTCTTACATTTTCGAATCACTTTGCGAGTCACACAGACAGATTTTAAACAGGAAAAGATACGCGCAATATAATTATAAATTAAAGATTTTCCACTAGTAAATTTTCATTTATGTATTCAACTTGTGAAGATCAAGGTTCTGACATATGGTATGCCCGTTATACGATTTAACTCTATTGAAACGTCGGGAAAATTATAAACAAAGTACTATCGCAATATGAGCCAAGTCTTAAATAATTATAGTGAAATAAATCGCGAGAGTTTAAGATGTTTCTAAAACAAAGGAACTTCCCGTTCTTGAAAGCTTAGATCCTTTAAAATACGCAACGAATTTTAATGCCGTTTTTATAGATATTTAAAGTGATATAGCGGAGGAAGGTTTATACCTATATATATTAAATGCTATATGGCACTCATGCGAAGATAGGCAGATCGCAATTTCCGTATTCCCAAACCGATATGACCTTCAAATCTTTCTCACAATAATGCCAATTTCGGTATTTACTAGTAAATTCTAACGGTTAAACTCTATAGGTTACTTCCATTAGCCTGAAATCAAACAATTTAACAAAGAGCTAGTTAGTAGTAAAAGTCTAGAAAAATACGAAAACCGTAAGTTTTTTGGTTACATCACAAAAAAAAATTCCAGTGACTTTGTTATGAATTTGTTATAAAAGAAATGTTATGAAAAGCATAAATTTTAGAAAAACTTGGTTACAGTATTACGTCACGTTACGGAACCCTTAGTGCGTCAGTTTGAATAACACATACCCAGTTTGTTAATATACCGATAGCAGACGAGCTAAAGTTTGGGCAAGACAAAGTCTGCTGGGCGCGCTATAGGGTCGGAAAACTTTGTATGTTTTATTCTACGCGTTTTGTATGCGTTTGTAAAGAAGTAGAATTTACAACATACATACACACATGTTAACTAAAGTTATTCGTGTGGTTTTACGTGTTAGTTTCTTTTTAAATTCTTATTAAATTAGGGTTGTCTCTCCTTCAGGACATGCCAAACACATCATAACTTAAACTAGTCTAAGTCTATACATAGGTTATTTTGTACGCAACTTTTTTTTTGATTTAAATCAAAGATTGTATCTATTTGTTGCTATTTTCTTCTATTTTTTCGTTTATTTATGTATGAATGTTTATGTTAATTATGAATAGAGATATCCTTTTCAATTTCATTTAAATTTACCACTGAGGTTTAATATCTCCCATTAGGTTTCAAATAAAATGTATGGCACTGGATCAAAAAATTACTGGCTAGTAATAAATATCGACTGAATACAAAGAAAAAACTACAAAAGGCGCGCATTCTATACCATTTTTCTTCAACTTTAATACTTCATATTTAGCACGAAAATTTTAAAAATGGAAATACACAGGGATGTAGTTGAAAGAAAAGTAGATTATGCACCTTTCTGAAGTGAATGCCTCCCTAAGTGCGGAACCTCCGCATCCTTATCTTTTTTGCGGAATTGTAACGGAGTTATAGTCACGTTGACTTACAATCTACTTACAATTAAATAAAACAAAAATTATTTTATGATATACGATACTAATAACATAAAACACATAATTCCATCTGGATTCCATTACGGTTATTGTCAGTTAGTATAGCATCAGGTAAAATCTTTTCGAGCCTTGTCATATTAAAGAAATTTATTTCCACAATTGTAAGTTACATCGCTTTTACACAAAACTACAGTCTCATGACATTCTACCACTTAAAGGTGTGCAAATATTTATATTCCATAATTTAAAATGATATTATTTATTATGGAATATATTATTAATAAATTAAAAAATGTCATCATTATTATAAACTAAAACTAAATCACATTTCATAGGTTCTAAATTCATAAAATTAAATTAAATTTTGCCAAATCCCTCAATTATGTTTGTAAAGCAAATTTGGACCTACAAAATAGGATAAAGAAACGCAAAGAGTAAAATAAATACATATAAAAAAGATAACAGACAATTGGCACGGGCCTTTAACCCGCAGTGTGTAAGTTTATTAAAAAAAAACCTCATAAAAAAATTTAGCCAAAAATATACTTCTATTTTGTAGGATCGTCAACCCTAAATACATAGCCATACATCTCCGATATCGTATCTATTTCAGACGAAATGGTCTTTATATCACGAAGTAATATCATATGAAAACAAGAAATAGCGTGATGGAGGTAAGAGCTACTTTACCTAGCGATTGAATCAAATGCCATTGATTAGGCTACGACCCCCTCTCATAAATCTCTATTTCATAAATAAATTTAAAACCGTTTATTTTCCTTATTGATTGGAAATAACCTAATTCACCTACCTATTATAGGTTTAGGGGGTTTTGAAAAGAAAAAGGTATGTTTATAAAGAAATATATACAATTTATTTGGGCCGATATTCTTTCTGTACACGGCTTTAAAACGAATTTTCTCAATAAATCGGATGTGCTCACGTTCATGATTTTTATTGTATCTTTACTTTATGCGAACCGACTGAAATATGTTTGTTGAAAGTTTTTGGTTTAGATTCACAAGCCCAGCAGATGGCGCTGCAGTCGGTATGTAGGTTATCTTTTTATCGATTTTTACGTTCGGTCAGGACAAAGTCTGCCGGTCTGCTAGTATTACTTACATAGACTTTACATTCCAAAATACGTTTATTTTTGTTCACTTTGGCAACATGTTACTAGTATTTGTATAAAAATCGGTCCAGCCGTTCTTGAGTTAAAATAAATCAAGAAGATCCATCTACATCAAGTATCTAATTGAAGCGGAAATGCGCATTAAATACGCTCTATTAAAAAAACACGTGGGAAATATTCATTTTTTATTGATTCTTAAATAGACTCATTAATATAATCAAATAGCTTGATAACATTTAAATATATTGCGGATGACAAAACTGATTTACACAAATTTTATTGGGCAGGAGAATAAAATTAGTATAATAATTATATAATAAAATAATACCTATAATAAAGAAGTTTTTTGAAGTCGAAGTCAATGGTGTCCGTATGATTTCTGTGATTTTGTAAAAGGTTGAATTTTTTAATTTTTTTGAGCGGAACTCTAATTATTTTTCTGAAATTGATGTAGCCTTTATCTTCCTGCAACATTGCCTGTCTGACAGTGAAAGTCCCGTCGAAATCAGTCCAGACTTTTGGAGATTATCCCGAACAAACAGACCTATATATAGTCCTATTTAATTAGTAAAAAAATAACAATTTCAACGTTAGATATAGACCTTTAAATTTTATTCATATTTATAGATAACTCGCGGACCCGGCAGACTCTGTCCTGCCCGAACGTTGGGTAAACTTACTATTTACTTCATTCTATTATCCCATAATATTGTCCCCGTTCCCGTCCCATAATGGTTCACTATTTCGGCGTTCATAGTTTTAACATTAAAGATTGTAGAACTGTTTAAGATAAACATTTCCTTCATACACTATATGTGTGTGTGGGTTTTTGCAGCACACGCCTAAATAGCTCGCAGATGGCAGAATTTCCTCCTACTTACTTGACATTTATCGTTATATTTTGGACAATTCACACAATGTGTTTATAATTTATAGCCCTTGTGGTATTCTAATGAATAAACTATATTATTGTAAAGTTTTATTAAAATCCATTCAGTAGTTTTTCCGTACAAGGGCGTCAAACATACATCCATGTGTACAAACTTTCGCGTTTATAATATTAGTAGGATATATAGGTAGGGTTGTGGTGATGAAATTCGTTCTAAAAGTTAAGTTTATGACGGTTCGTTGCGGACCTGTCTTGAGTAGAAGTCAACAAACATTCTGTTTTATGAACTAATGTGAAATTGTAAAGATAAGTGCATAACGACAACTAAATAAGGTAATGTTATTATGGTTCTGGAAGTCGTGCAAATAACTTTTCTCCTTGCATTCATTATTTATACGACGCATTGTGTGTGAGCGTAAACATATTTGTGCTTGTCACATGTAACGTCATAAATTCACTTACGCTTTTAGATGTTTACAAATTAGTTTGCACGAAGAAAGAAATAGAGAAATGACATTTTCTTTTAAAACAGATATCTTGTTCTTTTCAAAAATCTTTATATTCATATGTGAAGCGAAAACGTTCGGTACCATTTTATGAAAATTGTGCTGACGAAGGAATACTTAATTGGGCACAACAGATTATATATAGGACAGTATGCCAATAGTAATATTTTTATAAAAAAAGCATTAGTAATACATTAAATTATTAAAAGAAAACCTCACGCACACCAATGCCAAACTTTTTATACACACATATATAAATCTTACTATTAGTGTGTGCAAAAGCGTGGTCATGTCGCCCTTATGTTTAACAATTCTCAAATATAATAATGTTGTTGTACAAAGAATTAAAATTTTGTATATAGATTTAATGCATATACGCAAATCTAAAGATTTGTGAGCGAATTTCACTAACCTTAGCTTATTTAATGTGGCAGTCGCCGAAATATTAACGGAAAAGTTCGACGTGCTTTTCTTGTGTATGGACAAGTTTTACAAGTGATTCGACTTAGTGAGAATTTTTTTTCGTCTGTCTCCAATAAAATCCCTATTGCAAACGGATATAATTGTGCAGTTTTGGACTTTCCTATTATAGAGGGCAGTGACAAGAGTAGGTAGTTTTTAAAACGGTAAAGTAAAAGAGATGTTTGGATGCAGATAGATGATTTTAGAAAGAATGAAGACTTAATAATTCTTAGCAAAAAATAATGAGATTATGGACAAAATGACGACAGTAACTTATAAATGAATCTTAAAAATCCGTACAAATCGTTCAAGCTTTCGAACTCTTGTGGAAGTTTCAGTGATTACTCTTAAAAGTTTATTCAAAAACCTTGTAATACTTCAAGCTGCCATATACAGAAGTGGACAACTGGTTCATTAACCTTCCACAGCTTATCAACGCGCCAATTTACCTGAACGGGTTATCGCAATCGCCTACATTTAATTCTTAGTGTTTAACTCGAACGTTGTTTTGTTATGGTGTTGTGAAAAGGCAAACCAAGATGGAAAGTGTTTGGCGAGAAATGAAAGGTGTATACGTTCAACCATCGGAAAGGAAGACCTTCGTGTCCGGGCTAGTTGGAGTTGCAAGGAACAGCCGCTCCTCGCCGGCGATTGTTCATCGGAAGGTCTATATATAGTAATCGTAAATAGAAACTTCGTTAGCGTGAGTTGGTTTGCATGGACATTTTTAGCGTTTGTACTGCGGTCGCTGTCATCCGTACAGCGCCATCTAGTTTGCTTTCGTGTAACCTTGCCACTCGATATGTAGCTGTAGGCTACAGTATTAATGAGAAATATCGTCGGATACATCCGGAGGATTGAGGAGGTTGTAGCTTACTCAGTGGCCGGCATTTGAGTCAATCACTAGATTAGCTCTTACTGCGTCCGAGTGATAGGTGGGTGACCCATTTTGACACTAGGTTTCTAAATATACGACCTCCTCCGTGTTTCGGGTGTCACGTAAAACAGCGGGTCTCGATTTATTTCACTGTTATTGGTCGTGAGATTGTTGAGAATGTGGGGATTCCGGGGATGACATCAGACGGCAGTCGTTCATCTTATTACCTTTATCGATCATTCGCACAGCACGCTATTTATATTTCAAGAGACGAGACGAATTTCTTAGCATTACATGGATTCACCGAGCGGGTGCTGGGTCCATCGCGTTGCAGAGGAAGGAACCATAGCAGTGCCCGGGTCTTGTGACCCAGGTGTAGGTTTAAGAGAGCGCTCTTTCATCATCATCATTGAAGGTCCCTAAGTCGTATCCGTTCGGAAATACCGAAGCTGGCAACTGACTCCACAGAGAAATTGTGCGAGGCAAGAAGAGTCTAGTTTTATATAGTTATGTAGTTTTTTATATACAGAAGCCATACATTTTAATTGTGTCTGTCTTATTTCAGATTCTGTGATCAAACTGGTGTACGGATTGCTTTTGGTGATTGTGTCAATTGTACTGGCGGCGATAAATCCAATCAAAATATTTACGGAATGGGTGAGTAAGCACACACACGCGTGAATTGCACCGAGCGCAAAGTGAGTTGTTAATGCACGAGTGTTATGTTGGCATTAAATTATAACGAGTGGCATACCTCATGTATAACCTAAAACATTTCTGTAATACAAATATCAGAATATTTGTAATGTAACATAGTCACGAGTGGACATTCTAATTTATAAGTCTTTTATTATAATGAGGAATTTCAAATTTTATATGTAAGTCTCACGTGATTTTTACATATTATATTTAAAACCATTGTTTGTATATGTTAATATTTTTATTGGTTATATACACGTATTTATATTATAATACAGAACAGCGCATAACTCCACAACACACCTAAATAATTTTTCGCTTCAAAAATAGATATTTCAATAGTATTCACGTCAAATCAGAAACAGTCTGCAATCGATGTGCCCGAGCACCCACACATCGTTAACCACAGATTTCATATTGTATGTAAGATTTAAAAATCGTTTTAACAGATTTTGATTAAATTCCAGAATATCTTCGCAATCAGCCTAGTCCCTTAAGTGATCTTGAAATTATTTGTCGATCGCACAATATAATTTTATTGACTGTTTCGTGTCATATCTACCATATAAATTAAAATTGTTATTAATGTTACTAAAGAAAAGTCAGGGCGATAACACCTTAGAGGCCCAGACTGCCGAAACTTAAATTACGACACTGGTTAAAAAGTCAATCTTCTGTATACAAGATGTGAACACGATGTGGAAAGCATAATCAAGTTATGTACTGGGTCCACGAAGGTTACAAAAAAATTGCCAAAACTTTTAATATGAAGATCTATCATTGGTATATAAGGTATTTTCTGCTGGTTTAAGTTTATTTACGCAATGTAGATATCTATGTCGTAAATAAATAAACAAATATAAGAAAAGAAAACTTTTTTAAAATTGCCATCAATAAATTTTAACGTAATTAAAAAAAAGCAACACATGTCACGCGCTGGTCCTTTGCAATGGCGCGAATAATTCTACAGTTTTTTTTTTTAAGCTTTTCACTTATGCCCGTTTATTGGCGCCATTTAACCCCGGATTTCATGTGTAACCAATAACTCAGTGACAATAACGTATAATTATTAGCATTTAACACTCGCCCATGTAGGTACTTGAATAAATTACACTGTTACAAGAACGAGAAACATTTACGTTGTGCAGATTAGCTTCCCGAATAAAAACAAGAACGGTAGGTTCAGAATAAGGAGACAAGATACCTCTCGTCACGAAAACATGGACGGGAATAATTTTAGCTAAGATGAAATTAAAAATACTTACAATGGAAGATAAGTAGTTCTTTGTGAACTCGGCCATGTCTCTGTTCAGCGTCATGCCAAAATCATATCGACATTGGTAGGAATCCTGGCATATTTCCAGGGCTCGCGCCACATCCTGCGATCGGTTGGCTGGCAATGTAACGCGATGGACCGAGCACCCGCACGGCGAATCCATGGAATGCTAAGAAATTTGTCTCAATTAAATTTTTAGTCGTCTGTCTTAATTTAATTAATTTTGATGAAACATCATGAATTAAATGGACATAGACAAAATCATCGGGCTGGAATTTATCTCTTGATAACATTTTTATTTTAAAATTTAATTTGAAAGCTAAGATACTTTACGTTTCTCTCTAAATGACCATCTTCAGACTTTACAAAAGTTGGAAGACATTATAAAAAAAAATTCGAACTTTGTGTTCGGAGATTTTTGCAAAAAAATATAACTTTCGCACTTTACGTTGATTTCTTTAACCTTCTATATAAGCGTGTCTTGACACGCTTTTGGCCAGTTTCATTTATAAATGGAATATCAATATCTCTAACGGTTTTGCTCACCTACTATTCTACTTATACGTTCATTGTTCGAGATGCAATAAGTACAGAAAAACTAAATCACCATTATCTAATCAATTTATAACTGTATTAGATATTGTAGATCATATCGATTTGATGTGAGCTTGTGGTTTAGATTTACAGCTAAAATGGACCAATTTTGGACTTGCATCGATATTAAAACTGTCTTTTTAACTGATTAAATAAATAGAGGCATACTTTCGCCACTTTATGGACCACAAAGAAAATGACGGACTATCTCCATAGTGGGAAAGAAAAGGCTGTGGGTGATAATTTTTTTGTATTACAAGGGGAAAACAAGCAGTTAGCAGGCACCTAAGTGGCTACTGACGCCCATGGATATCTGCACGACCAGAAGGCTAGCAGATGCATTGCCGGTCTTTAATGACGAGTTTAGGCCACCGGTTAGTCTCACAAACCGAACGAAACGCGACAACAATACCATCACTATAACGATGATGAAAAAGCCTAAATAGTTTAAAGGTAGAAGACATGGGCTGATATCCACAATATCTTTCGGAATATTATACATAAAAAGTTTTGTGTAACGCCACATAGTAAGCAAGCCTTGAATCTTCGGACTTACGAGCGTTAGCTGTAATAAATATGCCCAGCCGGTTAAATTGTATTTGGGGTTCTTGTATGTGTGTGTTGGGCATTATTACTATCTATATATATAAAATCCGTTCTTGTCTCTGACAAAATCTTTGAAGAATTGCTCTTCAGCTCCGCTATTTTTGACATGATACGACTTAGAGATATTTCTCCTTAAAAAAAGAGCATACTTATTTCTCAAAGTCCGGCAATGAAACAAAATTTCCTTTCAAAACAAAGTTACACCATCTGATGAATAATAATTCATTAGGAAATCAGCATTAGTGATTAGCATCATATCCTGGATGATATTTTTCACGCACTTTGGGGAAATCGATTATGTTGACTGTAAGTAGGTCATGTTTTATATTTTCTTCTTAATATGTATCTTATTTCAGTTTTACTTTCTTCGGTTCAAGAATTTTCAATTCCTTTTTTTTAACATATAATATTACTGGCGGCGCCGGAAAACGCTGTCCTGCCCGAAAACTGTGTTGCTTGCTATTTACTATGTTCTACTATCCTGTAATATTATTCCCTTTCCCGTTTCCGTTTCCGTTTTTATAACGTCTGTGACGTTATTTGCAGCGCGAATTCTGCGAATGTTATGTCCAATGCCATACATAAGGTTATGTAAAAAAAGTTTAAATTGCCAACCCCTAGTTATTCAAATAACTAAAAAATAAAGTGCTAGCAGTGTAGGTGAGTGTTAGTGATCACTATAAAGAGTGCGCTCTTAAACCTACGTCGGGGTTACAAGTCCCGGGCTATGCTATGGTTCCTTCCTCTGCAACGCAATGGACCCGGCACCCGCACGGTGAATCCATGGAATTCTAACATATTCGTCTCTCTAACAAAGAAAGAATAGAGATGAAATATTATCCTTTCGGAAAATTCCCACTATAAAACGATCCACGGTATAATAGTGCATACAATTTTATTAAACAAACATTGATTCTTTCGTATTAGATAAAGTAACGTTGCTTATTGATTGTGATGCCGGTGTGATCATGCAAGCCGAGAATATTTATAGGTACGTGCTCAATTATTGTGTTCTTAATATGTAAATCATCGCGTGATCATCGAGAGGGTCGTAGCCTACATGAAAACTGCGCAGAACCATACACGTGATTGATTTTCCTGCGCACGAACATTATGCCTGATAGTTATTGCTTTAACAACACGAGGTAGGGCGTAACAATTTAGCGATTCAACGCCATAAAGTAATATGTAATTCTACGTGTACTTATCAAGATTCTTTTTAAGATTATTCCATTGGATCTTCCACCTGAGCATGAGTTGCCTTGGATAACCTGGAAGTTATTAAACAGGCTCAGAACACAATAAGGATCTCCAGGTGGAGATTCACAGATGACCCTAGTCTTTGTGCTTTCCATTATGCCCTGCCAGCATTAAACACCTGTACGCAGGAACCAGATGGTTGCCTCTGTTAAGTCGATGAAGGTGGCGTTTTGAGAAGATTTCGCGAGAAGATATTTTAAATTCTACTCCTCATTGTCACAAAATCTGTAAGAAAGAGGACCTAATGCCTGGCTCCGATGAGAAGGTGAAGATATTGTAAAGATTTGCCAACGAAACCCTGAGATGATCCTACCGAGAAAACACTCTAAAGTCTACTTCGTCCGAGGTAGCTCTTTGAGCAATTACGCTTTTATATACTATTGATCCATATCATAGCCCTTGACACATTTAAAGTCGGGACTGATATACCACGAGGCAACGTTAGTAAAAAAAAATATATTTATACATATAAAGCAAAACCTTGTATTTTGCCGAGAAGCCATCCTAAAATCTACAACGGCATAGGTAGCTCTTTGAGCAATTACGCTATGCTATTGAGCCATAAGTATCACAGCTCTTGACACATTTAAAGCTGGGACTCAAACGCGATGAATAAACAACATTTGAAAAATGAACTGCATATTTATAAAGCAAAGCCTTGTAGCTGCAACGAGCAACCAAGTAAACAGACGCTTTCGCACTGCATTGGCTTAAAAATGGTAATTTATTTGACTCTGCTAAAATAAGACACCTTATGTACTTTGCATACTTTTAGAAATCTTTAAAGCATAGGTTCTGTGGCTGCGACCAATAAGGACTCAAATATGAGACACTTTCGCATATTTAAACGTTGCCACACATACAAGGAGACCACGTCTTGGTTATCGGAGTGTAGAACGCTCTAGTACCAGATGGAGCGACGACATACGAGAAGTGACTAGTAGAAATTGGCTGAACGGAGCGGAAGATCGATCCTACACGTCTTAGAAGAGGCCTACATCCAGCAGTGGAGTCATAGCAACTGGTATGGATCATCATATCAGGTACTATGACTCCACTGCTGGAGTGTGTCATCATCAGATGACACACACAAGCTAGTCTTCATTATAAGAGACTACTGACACTTACCTCCATTAAAAGACTGATAATACGAATACCCAGCTAACTTTTGGTCTATAGCCGAATTAGTTTAGCTCGCCACTTTCTCACATAAGATCGGTGCGAACGTTACGAAAATGGTGTTGTTAACTGATGATGTTGTTGCCACGTTTGGTTCGGTTTGTTAGTTTCCGGAGGCCTGTACCCCTTTTTAGAGACTGGCAACGCTTCTGCGAGCCTTCTGGTGGTACAGATGACCATGAGCGTTGATAGCCACTTAGGTTAAGCGCCCTCGTTTGCCCCTTGTAATATAAAAAAGGCCCGTTCTTTTTAAGTGCCGAGTCGTGTCACTTCGGAAACGCTTACTAGATGCAATAGTGTATCTAAATCATCCAAGTACATACTCAAACACATGCACAAAATTAAAATAAATAAATTGTTATAGCAGTTCACTCTCATACAAACCTATAAAGAAATTATTTACGAGTATATACAAGTTAAGATACTAAAGTTACCCATACACACCCACACACACATTACACCCACATACATACACACACACAAACGCGTGTACCTGACACGCACTCTCATAATTTGGACGTTTTCTTTTGTTTCCTATTACGTATTCTTTCTTTACTCTGTTAATCTAATTCTTAAATCTATAAATGTAATCACTTTTGGCCTTATTTACCTGTTATTTTCTATTTATTAATGTTTTCTGTAATGCTGTTGATTACAAATAAATAAAATAAAATATGTTCCCTTGTTCGTGGGTATCGCATCTCTCATTAGGTTAGTAACCCATTTCCTCAGCTGCTTTAGTAACAAGTAGAGACAGTTGAGCGACGTTTTGACACGCATCTGTTCATACCATTTAATCATTAATAATTATTAATTTGAATTAGTTATCAACTACTAGCTCCAGTTTGATGACCTATTTTAGAAATGTGATTCATTATAGGTACCTACAGTTCGGGGCATTAAATTAAAAAAATTGCAGAATTATTTAAACTGAACAATAAAAAAAACACAAGCTATTACTCTTTCTTTATTACATACTAGCTGTACCCCGCGACTATGTCCGTGTAGGCCACTCGTATCACTTAGGGGTTTGAAAATAGTTTTTGGATAAGGATTAACTTCATGTATATTTAAACACCATCACAAATAGTGCATTATCGTATAACAAATTTGGTTAGTATGAAAAGGTTGTATAGTGAGCCAACCTTAAAAGATAGACATATGCAGTCGTGGACTTTTATGTAAGACTTTTAAAGGGGAACAATTCTGTCATACATGATTTTCGCGAAACTTTAACCGTTTACGCAGTGCACGCATCGGAAACTCTCAAAAGGAAAAAAAACCCGATTTGGAAACCTTCTTTATTGCTGCTTTGCAAGCTTTGGTCTTAGCGTGATGATATATAGTCTATAGCCTTCATCTACAAATGGGCTATCTAACACAGAAATAATTTTTCAAATCGGACCAATAGTTCCTGAAATTAACGTGAAACTCTACAGCTAATAGAAATTAGATCTATTGGCCATCCGTTAGGTTAGATTAGGTCTATTGTTTTAAAAATATTATAAATAATTTAAATTATACCTAATGGTTCTAGTTAAGCCTCTATTAAAATTTTTTAGAAGTTGGTACAGACCTCCTGGTCAGTCCTAACACAGGCTTCTAAGAAATCATAGTATATGAGGATCCTGGTTTTTGGCAGCAACAGGGGATTGGGGTTAAAAGTGAGCATTTTAACGATTTGTCTGTCGTTCTACCATTTCTATCAAGGTTGCTATAATTACTTTGCAAGTTCTACTTAACTCTTTGTCTAGGAGAAGACAATATTTATATTGTACATTATGCCAAACTAATTAATGATCCACACTAAGGTGGGAGTAATAATAGACACTTTAATTAAACAAGATAAAAAAAAAAGCGACCACGACTTGCAACGGCAGCTCGCACTATAATCAATTACACAGTCGATGTGTGAAAAATGGACGCCACTGGCCGCGGCTGATGATGTATAGCCGGCTTAAAACTGTTTATAATTCCTTCAAGACATAAGCAATTAGTTGCGTGCGAAATAACTGTCCTATTTGTCGTGAAGCCAATTTGTTTTTTTTTCTTAAATGTCACATAGCAACAATAATACGGTCAACCTGATGGTGAGCAGTTACAAAAGGCTAGAATGCGGGGGGGGGGGTTTGAATCGGGTACCTTGCGGATTTCAGTCCATACCTTATACCGTTGAGCTATTGAGGCTGTTATATACTATATACTACGCGTAATCAGTAACCAGTTTATACGCGGTAAAAATGTGGGCGAGGGATATAGCAGAAAAATCCCTACAAGTAAATCCCCCAAATAAGTACAAGTTGCTAAAAGACCTTGGCTTGTCAAGAACTACCATAAGTTCTTTATTAGAAAGGACATCTAAAGCCGCACTAGTAGGAGCATACCAGATTTGGCTAGGCAGGGGAAGGAACACTGGCAGTGAAGCTGAGTGTCAGTAGCCACTAGAAAGAGCACCGAGTGAAACAATTGCATAAGTAATTGAATAATTTGTTCTATTCTATACAAAGTGAGTTTGTTCTTAGAAGGTAAGCGTTGTTAATGCTTGTTAAGATAGCATACGTTTAACGAACTTTTTTTTAAACTTAGTGGTCCGTTCAGTCTAGATTTTATTTATGTGTTAATATAGAAATGGACCCGGTCGAAAAACACATAAAGAATAAATAAATACATACAGGACACACGGACGTCTGTTCCTTAGGTAGACAACTTAATACCCTATGTTTATAACAAATTCGGTTAGCATAAAAAAGGTTACACTGAACCAACCTTAAAAGATAGACATATGCTGTCGCGCATTACTCAAGTCATGGAACGCAGGGCGGTGTTGCGAACTCGGTCAGTTTTTAAATATAACAAAGGAAAAATCAAATTTCTTCATTGCGACCTGAGTTAGAGCTATGGAGATTCTAATAAGGAGGACCATGTCAATGTATTAAAGTGTTCGTTGACATCCGCAAATAAGGGAGCGCTACATTTGCATGAGGAAGAATTTTTAAGTTTATTGTTTAACTTATTGCTACATTCACACCGTTCTGTAAGGCAATCTACACCAGGGCCATTTCGGTGAATATTCGAACGATAATTTGCTGTTTACAAATGGCCACTTCTTTAATTAGTCCCTCATAGAAGCTAATTAACCGTAATAATTATTATTGAATGGCACGTCTGGTATTCGATATAGAAAGGTTTACTTCTAGCAAATTAGGAATAACAACCTATTTCTCTATACACATGTTTAGAAGGATAAAGATTTTCATAGAATACTAATTTGGAGCTGGAGAGTTGTTTTGCTTGAATGCGCTAATCCCAGGAACAACTAGTCCGATTTGAACAATTCCTTCTGTGTTAGATAGCCCATTTATCGGGGAAGGCTATACGCTATATAATATTACGCCAAGACCAATAGGAGCTGAGCACCAATGAAGAATGCTACAAAATCGGGATTTTATGTTCCCTTTTGAGAGATTCCCTTTCTAGTAATGAACTTATGATAGTTCTTGACAAGCCAAGGTCTTTTAGTAGGTTGTATAGGGATTTTGCTGGTACGATGGTTTTAGCTACATTGCCTTGAGAAAAAGGTCAGAGTATATTTTTTGTGTAATCCTTAGAGTATTTCCTTTACAATAAAAAAAAATTCGTTAGATAATAGAAACAAACTTATCTCCATGTAATTAACTTGCCTTATTTTAATCTGACGAGCCCGAGTTTTTATAATGTGTTCTAAACAACCACGCCAATCCCACCAAATATTAAAGAGCTCATATTTGGTGGGATGTAAATTATAGGTTGAAGAGATACTCCGTCTATTTAGTATGTGACGGAAGTTTAAAGCTTCAAGCCTTCTGTACTTGTAGCCTATTTAAACGCCGTTTTATTTCTTTTTAAAACAGACGGATGAGTGCAATCTACACCAATCTTCTCAGAATGGATAGAATATAATCTTTACCCATTTTTTAATTGTATAATTTGTGGTATAGCTTAATTTTAAACGGTCAATTTAAAAATGAGGCGTTGAATATTTCCTGGAAGATATACTAATGTAGTTATTATACTATATAGTGCGTAAATGAAAGTGAACTATGAAAAAACAGACATTACCAAGCTATAGTTAGAAACAATGTACCATCACTTCGTTGCACTTTTAATAAAAAATATATCTTGTTGCAAAGATCCTTCATAGCGTTCTGGTAGAATTATGTACGTAGAAGCCAATTTAGACAATGTGTGTATGTATATGCCTGCCAAAATTCTCGTATTCTTTCATTTTGGTCCTAACCTCACAAACTGCATCATCGCTTAAAGTCAGTTAAGATTGAGCGATAATCGCTTGCCACTAAAAATATAAATTAAGGGCGAAAGCTACCGATCTTACTAGCTTGATAAAACTTGAGAGAAACCGAATGCCTTATTAGGAGAAAATGCCTCAATATAGACACCTGCCTCATCAGAAAACGCTCATTATAATGCAATCATTAATATGGCACAATTCTCTTGGAGAGTTGTACAAATGTACAACCAGTTACAAAAACAAATTCCTATAATTTTACCAAATAGCAATTCATAACATGCTTATGCATATAGATGTGCTATCCAAAAATACGAGACATTAAAAAAATAAATCGGCTTATCTTTATAAAACCGGCTTTACAACATCATAGAGTCGGCAAAAAAAAAAAAAAATTAAAAACTCTCTTACCTTTTTTCATGAAAAATTTCCATCGAAGAAATAGTAATAATATGTATTTTGCATTTAGTAACAAAAACGTGTACGAATTATTAAAAGGTTTTGGCACGTGCCAATATGTTAATATGGCTTGTCACGCAACGCATCTGCGATCCCCCTGGTGTTGCAGTTGTCCATGAGCATCGGTAGTCACTTAAGATTACCGCCTGCTCGTTTGTCCCTTGTTATATATATAAAAAAAAGATGCATGCATAATTTTGCAGTTTGTAAATTTTACATGTACATCATGAGGTTACTTAAAGTAATTTTATATTCCTACTTACTACATTTAAATATTATTGTTAGTAAGCTATATTTAGTAGTTGTCTATTTCTTGTTATCTTAATATATCTATGTTAAGGACTAGATGTGATATATGTTTTATAAGAAAATAAACATTTTTAACTAATTTAATATCATATTCTTGTATCTTTTCAGGTAAGGCCTGCAAGATTGCGAAGAGACCATCGTACCGAGGAGAGCAAGTATGTATGCGATATGAAAAGTCACTTCAAAATCTAATTAAGGGGCAAGATGGATAGCCTTTTTTGGTCACAGAATACCTAAAGCTTTCAACTGTACGAGTTTCCTTCTTAGTCTAGATCCTTAAATAAAATAGCCTTTATACGATTTTCGGGAAACAGGACTATGTTAGATTATTTCTATCTTTTACTTATTTTTATTGATTATATAAAGAAAGCTCTGTCATATCTTTTTTTCCTATTAGCCTTGTGTCCCGATTCTGGACTAACGCCTCCCCATTCTCGGTCCACTTTCCCCTTTCCTGGCCCAATCTCATCCACAACTTCCCTGCAAAGGTTTTTAAATCATTGCGCCACTTCTTCCTCGGCCTGACGGGTCGTCGGCAGCCATTGATGGGCATCCAAAAAGTCGCGATATTGGCCCACCTTTGTGGGGCCATGAACCACATGTCCAGACCATTCCCACTTCAGCTTGGTTGACTTCTTCCCACATCCAGTAAATAACCTAAATTATACGAAAGACTGGAGAATTGCTGTAATATTCATGAAAATAGAAATCGACCCTATCAACGAAAACAGATGAAACCGCGACTGAAGCCGGTGTAAACACAAATTCGAAATACCAATAAACATCCCAACGAACGAAACCGGTTTTGAAATCGCGCCGAGTACAGTTCAAAACCGCAACTGGATTATCATGACGGCCATCGGAGCGGATTTAACACTAATTAATATGAATTAATTAGCGGGCAAATAAATAAAATCATGCCTATACTACAAACGCTTCCGCAGTACAACTTCTCTGTGGAATCAGTTACCACCTCTGATATTTTCCAGCTAATACTTATTAGGGATCTTCAATAAAATAGTAGTCATTTCTCATGGACGGGTATCGGTAGCGAGGTCGAGGAGAAGTTCGTAGCTAAATTACTTACCGGCATTTGAGTCGATCACTAGGTTAAGCAGTTTTTGCCACGTCCGGGTAATAGATGGGTGACCCATTCTGTTCATTCATAACACCGGTTTTTCCAATATCGGACCGCCTGCGTGTTTCGAAAGGCACGTAAGTAAAACCGTGGATCCCGATTAATATCACTGAGTGATGTAAGTCGTAACATTGGAGAAATTGTGGGGGTTCTGGGGATGTCAAATTCTCTGCAAATTTAAGCAGACGCTGGTACTAAAACCCTAGGAAAAAAAATATCTACAGCTCCAGATCCATTATTAAATAAGTAATATTTTAGTGTTAAAGTCAACTGAAAAATGAGTGCGGTTTAGATACCAAAAAGGCGATTGCAAATTGAGTCTTATTATTAAGGACCTAAAGCCTATAAGCAGATTTAATCATAGCGCCAATCCATCACGGTGATAGATTCTTCTTTCTGTTTGTTTCGTGTCTAATAAACGTTATTTGCCACAATCTGTCTCTTGGGTGAGTTTGTCTTAACACGAACATTATTATTGTTTTGTTATTTACAATTTGTCTTGTAATGGGATATTTTTGGATAATTTTTTCATCATTTGGCGTGAAAACAAACGATTTGCTTCGGGAATATAGCTTCCATCATTGTTTCTACTTATTATTATTATAAGTTCAATGTATTTTAGGGTTCTTTTTACAATCTGTCTATGTGGCCAGGTCTGATGGTCCCGACAGAATATGGCAACCTTCGAGAACAACTCGTTCCTCAATGACCGGCCATACATCTGCTTTCTGTTATTTGTTCATGGGTATTTACCGATACCCGTGGACAAATAACCGATTTATCGCATGGGCTGAACTTCTGTTTCACCCATTCCTACGATTGAGTTGAAATTTAGTACACTTATGTACTTTGACGCGCTGATCAAGAATATAATATTGAAATTTCAATATTACATTGTCGCGGATCAAAATTGCGGGAATTTACCGGCAATTTTTTTTTCAAGGTCAAACCATGATATAACATGTCTTTTTGAACGTTTATTTATTTATTGAAAACTTAATTGCACACACAGATAAAAAAACAATGACAAGAAAAGATTGTTACTCTAGTGCAGATTATTTTTTGTTTAAAGCCAAAATTATTTTCTGTATAACAGTAATAATGTCATATCACAATTTGATGGTTTCCCTTCGATAGATTGTATTATACTGAAAAGTAATATGTACGTTAAATTTATAAAAATCAATATTTTTCTAAATAAACGCAACTTCAAAAAATGACTCGCCTCACATCGTGTTCTACGTGTCCCAAAAAATGCAGGCAGAAGAATTGATGGCCGCCTCAGGTCAAGCAATTGATTTTGCTACTTTTTCGGCTTTGAAAATATAGGCTCTTACAGCCAAAATATAGTTTGATATGGAAACGAGAAGAAGAATAAACGCGACGTTTGAAAAGTCATGTTTTTTCAAGGTTTGACCTTGAAAATAAGTTTGCTGGTATTTTCAATATTACATTCATGATCGGTGCGTCAAAATACATACGTGTATTTTAGCTCAATCGGAAGGTTGGGATAAATGGATGTTTTTCATAATAAATGAAAAAAATACTATATTTAAGCTAAAGCTCGATTTTTTTTAAATAGATGGTTGCTTTTATTCTGTCGACAAATACTTCGAAAATTAATTACTTCATTTTTGATTTTATTTTAGGTTATAAAATTTTGCACGCCTTCTCATGGTAGATTATAAACTACTTTAGTAATTAAGATTCTTTGTAAACGCAATCTGCCAACTAATTGATTTGATTTGATTAAGTGAACCACATGTCTATTAGCCTTTTGTTATTCATAAAATTATACAGATGATGGTGATGAAATAAACGACTTAAATTGAAATATGAAGAAAAATGTCCATTGTTATTCTAGCAGAAATAAATCCGGAATGATGAACGCGCTCTAACAAATTTATACTAATATATAAAGTTGAAGAGATTGTTTGTTGCAAGCTAATCTCAGAAACTACTGGTTCGATTTGAGAAATTCTTACAGTGTTAGATAGCCCATTTATCGAGGACTATATATCATCACGCTAAAATTGAAACTAATTCTTTTGCCTAATTTTACGTGGACGAACTTCCGAGCCCAGCTAGTATGTATGTTAAGTCGCAGACAGTTAGCTTTATTATCGAACACTGAAAGAATTTTTCAAATCGGATGTGTACTTCCTGAGATTAGAGCGTTCAAACAAACATACTCTTCAGCTTTACATATTAGTATAGATAAGATTTCAACATGTGTGTCACTGACATTTGAAGAGGATTTTAAGGTGCTCTACTTAACTAATTCAAATTGTATACGAATTGTCTTGTGAAAGTCCTGTGAAAATTGTTTACTTTTGTTTAGAAGTAGACAGAGAAAGAGACGAAGTAGCAAGTGTTATGATGAAAAGTACAGTTGAAGTTAAAACTCAGGCGAGCAAGTAAGTGGAATGATAAGGCAGTACGCAGTTATCAGTGGCTAAGCTATATAAAGTCATATATTTTGCCATATCCTATTCGAAGTAAAAACCATCGTTACGTATATTTGGGGAGAAAGTTGGGGAATGCGTGTTGAGAGCGTTACGAAAAGTGTGATTGCGACCGTTTATGATGCTAGTAAAAATTTCATCGCCGCTCCCTGTTAGCCTACACAAAGAAAGTCGTCGCTGGGGAGCAAAAAAGTACATTGACTTTGTCAACTTAAAAAGAACTTGTGAAATATCTTTCGAATAACAAGTGAATAACCGGATAAAGTAAAACGTGATGGTACGGAACGTTTAGTGCGCGAGTCTGTTTCGCACTTGCCTTGTTATTTTTTTTAATCTGAATTGTGCGTCATACAAAACATTGTTTCACGCTTGTTTGCCCATTGTTGCGATTCAGCCATATTGATTTTTCTAGTTGACGCAGGCATATTTTCAATAATTCATGGTTTGTGAAACATCGACATTGATATAGTGTAAATCTCGAAAACAGAGATAAAATTTGGCAAGGAGTTTATTGGTTGTAGACATCTGCTAAGAACAGATTTTTCAATAGAATCAGATTAAGGACTTTAACTGCTCTCGCAAATTTATTTCACATACAAATAAAGCTGTGGGAAAATCTAGTACTTAAATGTTTAAATGTTTTCTATTTTAGAAAATACCTGGTGTTGTGATAAATTTCCCATCTGCATGTGGCAAATCTGTAACGGTAGTGCTATTTATAAATGCTATAAGACATTTACTAAAGCTCCCAGTCTTAATACTTTGTACTAATGACAATGAAGTATGTATATTAAATTTTACACTTGGCTTAAACGTAAAATCGAGGGACCGCGTAAATCCTTTCCGCTGCTCACAAAAAAAGCTGATGGTCTTGACACCTTTGAACAAATCTTCATAATTATAGCTTAGAATCATCTCTATAATGTCAGCTGTGAACAATAAAAAAACGCATCATAATCGGTCCATTCGTTTAGGAAATACGCACCACTACGACCGACAGACATACTCGTCAAACATTTTTCGCCTTCTTACTATAGCTTAAATTAAAAGCTTTTGCTAGGAATGGATGTGACAATACCTCAATAGCATCGGGGTTTGAAACGGATACTTTTCAGATTTCAGTTACCTCAGAACATTTGACTCGGTGAACCGATAATGATGATTCTGTTCTTATTTGAAAGCTGATGTTTCCCATGTGGTCCCGTTTCGTTTGATCCAGTTCTGCCAATTTGGAGTCGGTTTTTTCAAAGAAAGAAATGTTATTAGTGTATGTTGTTACTAGTGAGACAGTTTAATTTTGTACTTTAGTGTTTGCATTTTTTACAGAGGTTTTTGAATAAATCAGTAGAATTTTTTTTCGATTCAAAATCCATTACTGCAGTCCCCCCTATAGGGGGGAGGGGGGACACAGTACACAGTGCTCTTGTAACGCATTAATATTATTCTATAATATATAATAATTGAGCTTTCAGTGTCATTGCGTAATCGTCATAACGACATAAATCATTTAAAAATTAGTATTACAGTAATTTTGGAATGTATTTTTTAAATATTTTGGTTGGTATTTAATACCCGTATTTAACCTCATACATAGCTATAACTGTTCTTTTTAGAATCATCTTATATTACGTCTAAATCTGTCTTCTTCAGAAAAAGTAGAATTAAAATAAATGTAGAATGATGATCATGAATGGAATGGAAAATGACTATGCATCTAAAGCGAAACCATTATAAGTACTGTAATCCCCCTATAACACGGTAGGTTTCCACGTTATAGGAGAACGCGTTGTAAGATTATACAAATGCTTAATTAATTAACGTAATTTGCTATCGTCAATTAGATGGACCTTGAACAAAATGGACTTCCAAAAAATGTTACGCCGCAATTTTCAGCTTTATAGACATAAAAAGCATTATTATAGAGAACCTGTCTTTTTAAGACGAAAATCATAAGAATTGTCGCAAATACATATATGAAACTAGCGGGCCCGGTAGATGTTTTGCCCGAACGTTGAGTTACTTACTATTTACTATATATTATTATCCTATAATATTTTTATTTTTTATTTTTTATTTATTGATAAATTAAAACAAATTGGGAAACTGTAATGTTTTTTGGGGACAAAATACATAAAATACAAATTCTATCGAAAGAAATGAGATATAAGAGGTATTTATACTTATCATGTAACACAACACAATAAAACTTTTACATAATAAATTACTAGCTGTTTCTTGCAACTTAGTCTGTGTAAAATTAAACTTTTGCCCTTAGACGTTCCTTAACTGGTCCTATCAAAATATCTGTTCTTAGTGGATGTCTACTAATTATAAACAACCTTCTTGCCAAACTTCTTTTTCTGTTCCATGGATTCGAGATTTCGTGACATATATACATTTTAAAAAATTTACCAAATAAACTATAGTATTTCCATACCTCGTCGCAATCCATATTCTCATCTAGTTTCTCAGTGAATCGAAACCGAATAATAACTTTACACACATCATTCATCAATACATTCTTATTATCACTTAAATAAATAGGTGTGGCCCACCCAAATTAATATTAAAAATGAAAACTAACAAATTTAAAATCTTGTAGTAATGTAAATTAAATCAAAAGTATTGCAGCCTTTTTTTGTCCAATCTATTTCATAAAGGCCAACTTCGACCAGCTAGGATCCAAATCATCAACTTCTAGGACTATCCAGCGCTTATATAACTTCCGATTAAAATTTATCGGACCGAAATCGAAAACGAAGGTGTAAAATCAATCGTAAGTTTTCGGAATCGAAATCGAACCTGCGTAACTTGGCAAGAATGGACCCGTAAGGGTGGGCCAATGTTGCGACACTACGAACTTCCATCAGTGACTGACGAAGCGCGACGACCAGGTAGGCCGAGGAAGAGGTGGAGAGATGACTTGAATGCATTTGTGGGAACGAAATGGATTCAAGGCGTAGTAGGAGAGGAAGAAGGCCTTTCCCCAGCTGTGGGACATTATAGGTTAATCAAAAAACAAATTTAGAAATAAAATTGCATATCAAGGCGTACACATTTATAGTTGGCAACGGTACAAAAAGAACTTAACTATATATTTCAATCGGAAAAAAGTTCTTCCAAACAAGAGGGAACTAACTTTTACTCCTTGGTCCGGCATGACAACTTAGCTTACTCACATGAAATTTAGGTACGTTAAAAGCAAAATCTATGCACTAGTCTAAAATAAAACGATTGAAAACGTAAACAGTAGTAAATGTATTACAGCATTCAATCAATTCCAACAATAGGTCTACAATAATAAATGTGCATTACTATTTCACCGAGATTGGATCTACCGTATTTCGCAATGGGATCTGTCAGATTACAATCTCATAGATCTATCGCCTTTCCCAATGGTACCCTACCGGTAAATAAATTGAGTAGATAACGAGCTAATGAAATCGCCAATCGACTGCTGTTTTGCTTTCATTTCAAGTAGGTATACCTGTTTAACAATAAGTTTATTGGAAGGTCCGGCACAAATTGCTTACATTGATCTCAGCCATGATTAATAAGTTTCGTTCGCTAATAGGCATAAATTAAATTAACAATGCCCTAATGGAAGTTTTTAATTTATGTTGAGACCTAGTGCTCTAGGCTCTACTTTCTAGCGGGATATTATATTAAAAAACTGTTTAAACTAATGGGGTGTAACTGTATTGGTATGGCAATAGCTTTATATTTCAACTAGCTGTTTCCCTCGACTTCGTCCGCGTAAAATTGCGAGAACCCTTTGACCTCTTTAATCTGACCTTATTGAAAAATCCTTTCTTTATGAATGTCTACTAAGTATAAACTATCTTCTTGCCAAATTTCATCATTGTACGTCCGGCGGTTTTCCAGATTTTGTTGCAGGTGATCTTTCGCTTTTATGTATATACATATATACTATACTAATCTATATAGATTAGTTGTTATATTAAAACTTTTCCCTAGCTGAAGTACAATAGTGAAACTGTATTGAAATGGTATTAATCTTGTATTTGAACTAGTACATACTAAGTGCCTACGAAATACGTCGTAATTGTTAGTCTTTCTTAGTCAATTTTAAAGATACTTTAACATCATCAATTTACGATATTTTAACGATACATTCAGTTTGTTGTTTGTTTTAATGATAAATTCAGTTTGTTATGAAAAAGTCGCAGATGATTTATAGCTGTATGATTTACATTTTTTCTGTTTTCTTTATATTTGCTAACACAGAGAGAAGAAAATAAAGGAAAATAAGACGTTAGGCACATAAAAGTAACTGTTACCCCAAAACTGTTCATAGTAAGTAATAAAATAATGGTCATATTTGAGTAATTTTTATCCTGTAGACGTGTTTTTATAATTAGAAAACATGCGCTTACAGAAATCGGTCACTTTTTGTAAGCTTTTTTTTTTTCTGTGTTCTCAATAGATTAGTAAATAAATCTGAGAGCCTAGCACGAACATTTCCAACCTTTGGGAGTCGAAGATTCGACTTTGAAAAGATTCGTGCAGGGCCCACATCGGATCCTCTTTAAGGTCAACGCGGGTTGCAGCAGCATTGATTAAAAGCGTGATACGATAAAGCCTGGCCTCTTGTGGGCCTTGCACCGAATATTTTCGTCCTATATACAGTCGAATTTTCGAATTCGAACCTATCTAAATGTTCTGGCAAAGGAACATTGTTAAGATTTTCTTTCGTTAATATTATTGAATCTTTGATTACACTATTGTCTACATAATCGATTCATAGACAATGAAGTAAAGTATAGATGAAAGTAGATTTCCTTCTGATGTCATCCCCAGATTCCCCACAATCTCACGACTAATATTACTCATTG
>JANCMC010033613.1:18451806-18555350 GCA_024363005.1 Charaxes varanes | reverse complement strand
AAGTATAGATGAAAGTAGATTTCCTTCTGATGTCATCCCCAGATTCCCCACAATCTCACGACTAATATTACTCATTGGCATTAATCGGGATCCAGTGTTCTACGTGACTTCCGAAACGTGGAGGAGGTCACAAATTTAAAAACGAGTGGTGGAAATGGTCACCCATCAATCACATGGCGGCGTTAAGAACTGCTTAACCTAGTGATCGACTCAAATGCTAGCCACTGATTAACCTACGACCTTCTTGCTGTTGCTAATATTGGGGAATATTTATTCAAGAGAACATCTAAGTTTGATGAATTTATGTATGAGTAGGTTCTGTATTTCCCTTCACATGGGTACAATTGAATACTCGTTACCTAATTTAATGTAAATACGTTACCTCCTCAGCATTCACTTGTAATCCCCTTACCTAACGTTCCTGTGATATTAAACTCCATTTCTCCTGTTACCAATAAAATTACTTGAGGGGATGCTAGTCTGCCTTTAAGTAAAACCTACGCTTGACAGCTCCGTACTTCAGGTTACAAACTTAATAAAATAAATAAAAATATTTTTTAACGTAATCTTTAACCAATTTTTGTGTTCTTAGGGTTCCGTTGTCTTAAAAGGAACCCTAACACTTTTGCTCATCTTTATAGTTTCCGTCCATCAACCTGGCTGTTCGCAAGATGCCCCCCCCGTCACAAATTTTCCGTGTTGATAAAACTTGCTAAAAACTCATTATTTATCATTTTGAGCGAAAATTGTTTATCGCGTATTAAATACGGAACCCTTCTATATAAGTGTGTCTTTACGCGCTCTTGGCTACTTCATTTATTTTTGAAAAAAGAAGTAAAAGGAAAGTAAAATAGCTGAATGTTATTTTTTGTAAAATTATCTACCGAAATTGGTCCAGCTGTTTCCAAGACTAACCGTAACAGACAAACGGACAGACAAAAATTATGTAATTTGTCTTTTGTTATAGATATCATATTATACACATAACAATACAACAGACGCTAAAATTTTATTTGTATGTATAGAATATACGGTATAGGCCTATACCCAAAAGGGGTCCTTAAATATTTAAATTATATACCTATTTAGTTATATAGAAGTAAAAACTAAATGCAGTTTAGACCGAATTTTTTATTCTTATATGAATTAACCTAATTTCAAAATGTTTTCTGTAAACTATATTTACAATCGTTATCGAGATTTGGAAAAAAAAACACGAGTTTCTCTGGGGTTCCGTCGTAAATAACCAAATATACGTTATTTGCTTTTTATGAATTGCCTTTAAGTTTTTTTTAAATAAAATGGGAATAGATGCAAAAATATCAAGCACTATGATATTTTGACATCCATGAATAACACCTATGCAGTCGCGGCTTAAATATCAAAAGAGGTTTTTTAGAATTGAAATATTTTTACTTTCCATATTTATTTTTTCTTTAAAAGAATATTCGGAATACTTTCTTCCTTCATTTTCTTTCCTATTTCAGCTAGATTGATCTCTGTCAAGTTTGCTGCTGGTTTATCACGTGGTATAGAGGTTACGTGGACTACCTGAAAGAACAGATATAATAAGCTTAAATACCTCAATGCTAGAAGATAGAACTAAAATCCGCAAAATACACGGTTCAAGCCCGATGACGCGGTTGTCGCACCCACTCCAAACATAAGCGCGAAACGAAGAAGGAAATTGAAGAAGATAAGAAAGAAGAACAATTAAGCGAATAGAAGGAGAAACAAAGGAAGGTCTATGTCCCGGTGTGGGCTATTAAAGGCGAAAAGGGAGTATAAGACATAACTAAACCGCGCCACACACAGTGATGAAATTGTAAAGGAGGTAGTTTATAGTTGGAGACATCCGCTTAGAAAGGATTTTTGATTAAGAAGGTCTAAGGGCTCTCGCAATTTTACGCGGACAAAGTCGCGGGAATCAGCTAGTTGTTTATTAGTTGTTGTTTATACTCAAAGAGCAGTTTACTTTTTGGATAATAATGAATAAATTAAACGCTGCCGCGGACGCATTCTTGTGTGATAATGTCTTTAACTAGAGCTCGTATTACTTAGTAGCGGTATCGTATATGTACGAAAAGATCTCGCTTCACTGACTTTATAGACGCGAGCTTTATTTACAAGGTTTCTTACGACAATCTGTTCGTTTTTCGTTATTAAAAAAAAATTACTTCTGATTCTCAGAACTAGAAAAATTTAAATGGGATCACACAGGTGTAGTGTAGGTAGCCTAATAATTAACAGAAATGTAACTACAGTTGGAAATAAACCTTTGCTCGAACTGGTTGTTGACATTTCACAATACATTACAACAGGAAATACCAGCTTTTAAAAAAAAGAATCAAAATATGTTCACCCCATGGAAAATCCTGAGGTAACAAACATAATACAAAAATAACCATGAGCGAGCGAGAGAGAGCAAGACACGCTTATATAGAAGAGTTCCGTATCTGATACGCGCCAAAGGGGCATTAAGTTGTCTACCTTAGGAACAGACGTCCGTGTGTCATATAGTCCTATATATTTATTATTATTATTATAGAAACAATATATATCTACACTAATATATAAAGCTTAAGAGTTTTTTTGTTTGCTTGAACGCGCTAATCTCAGGAACTACTCATCCGATTTGAAAAATTATTTCAGTGTTAGACAGCCCATTTATCGAGGAAGGCTATAGGCTATATATCATAACGCTAAAATTGAATCTATATTATTTACCTAATTCTTTCGTTTTGTATAGCAATATTTTAATGACCGAAGCCATTCATAAAATTAACTTATTTAAAATTCTACGTGCAAGCAATTTATTTCATTGTAGGATTACTAGTTATATATTTATTTCATTGTAGGATTAGTACAATGAATAAGGAAACCTGTAACCACGTAAATTTAGTACAGCCGTTTTTGCCATGAGCATAGTTACACAAGTAATAGATTCCGAAACAGCTTAAATTGTTTATTTCTCATATTTCCATAGCTTAATGTCTTGTGGAATTCTGAATTGGGGAAAAGCGGCTGACATAAAAAAAAATTGTATTACAAAAGAGAGCTATCTGGTCTATTTGTAACCTAACCTAACCTAACCTAACCTAACCTAACCTAACCTAACCTAACCTAACCTAACCTAACCTAACCTAACCTTCTGTGGGGCTGTTGCAGCATGTCATATTGCTCATATAAAATTTCCTATTGTGAATTTTACGAGTGATATGACTGGTGTACCGACTTGGCAGATCAGGTCATCTTATTGGTAAGCTAATCTCTTTCAGACCGGGCAGTAATCACCTTAAGGTAATAAGATTTGTGAGGCAAACTTTCGCTGGAGCAAATAATAGTTCTAGTCAATATATGCTTTGCAGTCACAGAACGAATTGACTTTTTAAAGCACAATTACAACACACTATTGACAAAATAGCATGTTCCAAAGTGACCAAAGAAAAGAGTACAGGAACTGGGGGCGATCTGGGGACTGGGTGACGTGTGCGAATGCTAATATTATTTTATAATATGCAATATATATAAAATGATTAAAATAAAACTACACGCACACCAATGTTAAACGATTAACACACATATGTCTTGGATGATGTCAAAGCGTAATCGTGACAACCGTATGTTATATTAACTGTCAAATTTTATTTTTCTGTGAATAGAACAATATATATCGTTTTGAGCGAATTTCGACCAGCCGGCGATCTCTAGTTCTATTAAATATATGTAAAAGAACATAAATAATCAATCTATAATTAATTATAGTGCTATAATAAAGGGTTCTTGACGGTGCGGTCGAGTGATGACGAGGTTTAACAGACAACTTGTATTTTAATATACAATAATCTTTTGACTTTTCCTTTCTTCCTTCCCAGAAATAAGGGGAGATAAAAAGACAAACAGAATTCGAAAAGGTTTAGCCTTTTCGAGTTTTAGGGAGACGAACGAACAGCGATTGATTTTTGTATATGTAGATATCACTAATTTCATAATGAAGTTTGAGTTGATTTTGAATCCATAAATAAAAGTAAATCATTGAATTATTTTACCCTTGCCTATTAAAATTCTCGTTGATAAAATATAAGTAGTGTACAATGTTAATAATGTAGATTAGTGCAGTGCAGCGCAGTGGAGTGCACTGTAGTTTATTATAGTGTACTTAAACTGTTTGTTTATGGTCACGATCCTCAGCAATGAGGGACCGAGGAAGACGAGGAAGAATATTAAGCGATCATTGTTACGTTTCGATCAATAAAAAACATGTTTTAGGGATATGATAATTTTATAAATGTGCACACATTCTGTCGTTTATCGTGAATTTCATACTGTTGTAGCAATTAGAAAGTAAATGATTGCAATAAATAGTAAAATCAAGTCCATGAAAAAATTAAGATACGATGGTTTAAATGATTTTGCGTGTTTAATAAAGACGAACTGTAAAAATTTTGACTAAGTTCAATTACACTGACGACATTGTGAGCTGGAACTTCACGGTTGCTGCCTGGCGGCATTCCTTCTTTGGATTGCGATACTTGTCCGCTGGCCTAAATACCAACCAGCCTTCGGATCATGGGTGACACCAATAATTTTGGGTGTCAGTTCATTATATAGCTTTCTATCTTCTGGTCCCCATGGCCCCAATGTCTCGACACGAAACGGCACAAATGTGTATCCTGGACCCAAAGATAAATATGTATGTATTTTTATTTGTTAGCATTATTATGTTTATCTTTAAAAGTCTAAGGTAAATGAGCATTAACTTACATTTTGAATATATATACTTGAAGTATGCGATTTCTTTGTCTTCTTTGCGCATACTTTTTCCTTTGAAGAGATAATAATTATTCTTCAAGTAACAAATTGTTTTGTGATACGTATTTTTTTGTTTCAGGTACGACTTACGATGTTCAAAAAGATGATACGAATAATGAAGGAAAACAAAGGAATCATCATGGCTGTGATCAGTAGACGCAATAGACAGATGTCTTCAGAGGGCCTAGCACGAACGTTCACGATAGTTTTACTTACTTTCACGTTCTTTTTTTATGTTACTAGGGGCAAACGAGCAGGCAGTAGGCAGATGCGTTGCCGGCCTTTAACGACGAGTTTAAGCCACCGGGAAGTCTCACAAACCGAACGAAACGCAACAACAATACCATCACTTGTCGTGACAGCATTGCCGCCACTTCACGCCAATTTTATGTAAGAAAGAGTTACTGGTACCCGGACATACCGGCCCAATTCGGCTACAAGCATGGTGCTACCTCTAATTAGAAAGACAGGAGTAAGGAAAAGAGATGGAGTAAAAGGATATAAAGGTAGATGAGGAGGAGAGAAAAGATGCGGATACTACTGTCATGGACAGTAAAGGGGGAGTGACAATAGCAACTAGCGTGCTCCGCGGTCACGTATCCGTAGCGTATCTGACCAGTTATCCGACAGATAAAGGACGATCTACCCCCTGGGAGAAAAATTACGTGATTACAAGAAGTATCATTACGTATACCTCCGTTGTAGCTGTTTAAATGTCGAAAGACGAAGACGTTCTATAAATCATCTGGCTCTTTCATTGCAACGTTTCGTTTCATCTAACAATTGGAATATTTTTCGCGACAAAAACCATCTGAATGAGATAAGCAATGCAATGTAGATAAGCTTTGTGTGCGCGACAAAGAATTCTTTCATGCAATTGTAACAAGATGTGCTACTTAGATGAGGGCGAATTGGAAAAATCTTGCATTTTAAAAGCTCTCAAGTAATGTCTTAGTTTTCGTTTCCGTTATTTATATATTAATACGTGAAGCGAAAACTTTAGGTACCTTTTTAGGAAAATTGCGTAGACGTAAGAGTATGAAATTTGGCAGAATTGTGGTTTACGAATGCCAATATTTTTATTATACGCAATATATACTTATATTATATTATTAAAATAAAACCACACGCACACCAATGTCTAGAGATTTACACACACATGTATTGGATGATGTCAAAGGGTAATCGTGACAACGGTATATTATATTAGTTGTTAAATTTTATGTTTCTATGAATCTCTATTTATACTACCCTTAACGCCTGTACCAATTGAAACAAAAATTTTCCTTTTAATCCTCAAAAAAGATTTTTTTTCAATAATATTCACGTCTTTGCAGTAGAAATGAAATTGAGGCGTCTGTGTGTGACTTCTAAATAATAATTAGTAGACTAAATATGTCACCGAATATTTATTATTTATCACTGATGAGGTCCGCACTGCGTATGCATATTCTTCCACCTGGATCCTTTGTTCTCATCCCTTCCCTTCCTGCAGCTACAAGGCTTCAAAAATCCAGACGATCAGTTATAGAATCGCCTGCAACCTGAAAAAACCATAGTCTTCCGACCTTGGATAGGCCACGCCGAAGAGATTCATTTTCATTCTGGCCAGCCCATCGCACTCGCACAAGAGGTGTCTCATCGTTTTTGTTTCTTCATAGCAGGCCCTGCTTATCATTTATAGGTTTGCACTTTCATGCTTTAACTTCTTTTTCTTCTTCCTAGCGTTATCCAGGTTAAGTTCCAGGGTCCGCTTAGATTGCAGAGGATGTGGCTTGGGGCCGAGTTCAGATAACCGATTGCCATCTGAAGTTATCCTCGGAACCCCCTCATATCTACAACCTCACGACTAATAGCATTCAGAGACATTAATCGGGTCTCATTGTTTTACGTGCCTTCCGAAACACGGAGGAGGTTAGATATCACATATAAACCAGCGTTAGAATGGGTCACCCATCTATCACCCGGTCGCAGCAAGAGCTACTTAACCTAGCGATCGACTTAAATACTGTCAACTGATTAGGCCACCACCTCCCACACTTTAACTGTACACTTCCCGGTAGTCTAATCTCGTCATTAAAGGCCGGCAACGCATCTGTTAGACCTTTGGTGTTGAAGCTGTCCACGGGTGTCGGTAGTCACTTTCGTTTACCCCTTGTAATATAAAAAAATATCCTATAATGCCGGAGCCAGACATAGCTCAAGGTGATTTTACATGTTTGTCCTTGAAGACTACAAAGTTGTACAAAACTTTGTGCAGCTACACATGATCATTCAATTGAAGCTATGTCTGGCTCCGGCATAACAACTATGCAAGTAGCAACTATTGCAGTTAAGTAGCAAAAGTTGCGTAAAGTAGAACACATTTAAACATGAAGAGGAACAAACTACTAAGACCTCTCAACTTGGCTCAAGTTAAAATCAAAGCTTAAACCAAATCCTCTGTCAACTTCAAGTACGGCCAACTTTTCTTAAGTTCACATTTCAACTGTGCTACTTCGCTAATATCGTGGGACGAATATAAAGCAACGAAAGATGTTAATACATTATTAACTGATTCTTTTTAAATATTAATGTATTAAAAATATATAACAGCGATCTACATCTATACTTATTTACTGGAGTGGCCAACAGGTGCGGTAACATAAAGTAATGCTTTAAGATAAGCGTGAGAGTGTGTCTTAACAATTTGTTTTAATTCGTATCTTCCTGTAATATTCATGCGTAATTGGGTGAAATAATGGTTTTCCAACCTTAATAGACTTTTCAATTCTACTTTTTTGTATAGTTTATGAGATAAAGACATAACAAATTTGGTCTCTAAACATCTGCTAATATTTCCAAATATCTTTATAATTACGGTTAATTACACACACACAAGTGTATAGCAGTTAGTTAAGTGATAATTTGTAATTTTCACTTTCGGAGTCGGCTCTAAATTATTTAACACAAGCAAAACTTTCCATGAAATAAGTGGAAATGGAACGAAACAAACAGAATTGATATCTGTCTAGCCGTTTTCGAGCTTTAGCAAGACTAACGAATAACGATTGATATTTATATATACACATAGATAATCAAGTATCTGTGGTGAATTTAATTGTTTTGCTTCAATTAAAAAATACAAAAAGTCTTATACCATTATTCGCGCAGAAAGTTTGTAACAAATTACTACGTGACCGTTTCTTTTGCAGTGTCTTTGGGCACTATTGTGTACACTTTCCTTTTTCTTTTATCATCTAAATATCACAAAGTTTTGTGCAATATCCTTCAAATTTATTGCTCCATCTTCACTCGTACATTTTCGTCATACCGCCATCTATGATGAATAACGGATAACTTAACATTTTTAATTACAAACCGAAACGAAGATTTATTAAATTATAAAATACTCGTAACTTCAAGGGACCGCAGACTTCAGTATACGGTATTAATTTTAAAAAAAACAAACAGACAGACGGACAACGAAGTGATCCTATAAGGGTTTCTTTTTTCCCTTTGATGTACGGAACCCTAAAAACCTAGATTTTCTAGTATATTCTGGTGAAAAATTGATTTATTAACCTATTTGATCTTTTCATTTTATCTTTTTATTCTTTTAGGTGTTTTCAATGTTACTTCTTTCTCAAAATCTCTGAGAATAAGGTTGAATATTTAAATTATATCTCACGAAGTTTCTTAGTACGCGTGCATGTGTGTTACTCATTTGCGTCCTTTAAAATCACGTCTAAGGAGTGTTATAAGGTAAATAAGATTTTATTTTTTATAGTCCAGGATCCGTTAATCAATTGTCGGAACTTGTCGGCACTTATCTAATATATAAAATTCTCGTGTCACAATGTTAGTTACCATACCCCTCCGAAACGGCTTGACCGATTTTCATGAAATTTTACGTGCATATTCGCTAGGGTTGAGAATCGGTCAACATCTATTTTTCGTCCCCCTAAGTGATAAGGGTGGCCCACGCGAAGACATAGCTAAGTGCGAAATATGGCCCAGTGCAGAACTATGATAAGGGTCATTTCACTAAATTACAGGATTTTCCATTCAGAATTGATAAAGTTTAAAGACGAAAGAAAATTTTTAAGGGTTATATAAATTTACGTAGAGAAAGCGAGAATAAAGTTATCAGAGTAAAATTTATATTCATATTTCCATAGCTTCAAAAATTTGTCGTCGAACGCAAGCTTTTTTAAAAAAAAGGCAGTGATAATACAAGGCATCTCAAATTAGTCCTGTTGTTCTTTAATAAAAAAAGTCATGTAAATACTGCAATATTAAATAATTTAGCTCGAAGTATTTATTTAAAAAAAAACTGCGCATTTGTATCTATAGGTGTGTCTGAAAAATCGTTGTTGATTAAACTGCAGTTTAATAGTTGCAACCGCTTAAACGGCAGTTCTTCAAGTAGCTCCAGTAACGTTCGTTTTAACTCCACAGTTTATCGCAACGATTTATTGATACGCGTGTAACGGCTATTAGAGTGCGAGTTCGACGGTTTCTCTTGTTAAAAAGGTATTTTGACAATTAAAACTGTGACTATGCGTAGGTCTATAACATTATGTATTGTATCTAATGCAAGGAGTTCAAATTTTGCTACCTACATATTTACTTTTGTTTCATATAATTTAATCGCTATTAAAATTGGTCCAGCAAGAAGAAATGGTTGCATCCTCAGCGTCAAATGTTCAAAATTTCAAAGTTCAAATTGACTCTACATAGATATAAAACGTTTGTATGGGAAAAGAAAGGGGCTGTTTTTAGGGATTTCCCGGAAATTATTCGATTTTTTCTCGCCGTAAAAACCATCCTTGGACTTCAACAAACATTTAAAAAAAGAATTGGTTAAACTGGTCCAGGCGTTGTTGAGTTATGCGCAACACATTTTGCGATTCAATTTTTCAATTATATAGACAGTGATTTAAGATTGTTCCAATAAAGATTTATTATTACTATTATAAATCTAATTTAACGTAGACGAAGTTAGTCATTATAAGTTTGATTTATGTGACAGGGTGCCATATTTTAATCCCATTTAGGCTTTCGTAAGAAAAATATATAGCTTAAAAAAACTTTTGTAATCAGTGGGCCTTATTTTATATTTGCTATTAATGAAAAATATCATCTCAAGTAATGCCTTTATTTCCTTTTATAAACAAAAAAGGGGTGATTTGTTACTGCTTGAGCGCAGCAATAATTCTTTAATAATTCTGTATTTTTTTACATTGGTGTGTAATTGTGTAAAACAAAACGGGAGTAAAGTCGAGTATTAGAACTAGCGCAAATATAAAATGAAGCTCATTGTACTCTATACATCTTAGACAACATAAGATTCTCTGATTCTGTTGATAGTGTGTGTAAGACCAGAGAGTTATATCATGTCTCCATCAAACTGTCTTACTAATATTTTTAAAGCTAGTTTTTTCCTGTGTTAAGCATGGACCGTATCTTTACTTCTATACTAATATAAAAAGCTGAAGAGTTCGTTTATTTGTTCGTTTACTTGAACCCGCTAACGTCCGGAACTGCTGGTGCGATTTGGGAAACTCTTTCAGTGTTAGATAGCCCATTTACCAAAGAAGGCTATAATATATCATCGCGTTAAAATTATAATAACCATATATATGTATAGGTGACCGCCTGGACCGTTTTGATAATTTAAAATTTCATAAAAATCGGTCAAGCCGTTTCGGAGGAGTGCGGTAACTAACATTGTGACACGAGAATTTTATATATTAGATATATAGATGAAACATGCAATCATAACATATTATATTTTTGCTTTAAAAAAAATAGTGTTACGTTGCCACTCGATAAAATTATCGATTCGTATGGCACATCCCTACCGCACGACAGATAATATTATAATGCTAATCTGCCAGGCGTGTTATTAGAATGCACTAGAAAATATAATTAATTCATTCTTTGAAATAAAGTTTCAAATAAACTGTTTCCTACAGCACTGTCTCTCAATCTCTCTCGTGTTTATTATTCCTACGAACGGTTCCATAAGGCAGCTAGGGCCTAAAATTATAAGTTTAGTCAATAAATAAGGTAATTTTAAACTATAAATATATTATTAATTGTCATTTTTCAAACATAAATATACTGAAAAACATGCATCTAGAATATCATTATATTAGTAGTATTCTCATAATTAAATAAATCGAGATATGCGTATAACTTGTTATTCAAATTTATTTTCGTTATTTTTTGTATGATATAATATATATTTCCAAAAAGCATCTGATATTTACACAATTGTTATAGAAAAATATGGGAATTTCTTGCTTTACTCCTATAAACAGTTTGACTTTGTTCCGTGGCATTATCGCCAGTTTTTCATTAACACACTTTTTTATTTGGATATAAATTTATGACATAGCATTAATGTCTCCTATTAAGTTTCATATTAAATGTATGCGTTTGATAAAAAAGCTACTGACTATAAAAATCGACTGCATAAATCTGAAAAATATACGAATAGCGCGCATTAATCATCATTGTAAAAGTTTGATATTTTATATTTAACAAGGAAAGCTTAAAATGGAAACAGTCAGTAATTTAGTATAAATTAGTATAAAATAGTCAGTAGTTGAAAGAAAAGTAGATAACGTGATTAATTAATGGAGTCGTTTTGATTTAATGTACCAACACAACAAACGTTCATTAATAACTCACTTTGCGCTCGGTGCAATAAAGTACTATTATATATATTGACACACAGCGTTAATCATACGTAATACATGAAAAGGGCGATAAAGTATGGCGACAGCTGCGGTGCTGTCAGCCAAAATACATAAATCCACTATAAACATGCCATAAATAAAAGGAATATACTATAAACAACAAATTCTTATTAATGGTAGGTCGTTTATCGTTGCCTATTTGCTATATAATTTTAGATTTCTCTCGACACTAAGATACGTTAGTAAATATAAAAATTATCTGTATTTTAAAGTTCATTTATTGGTTTTGAAGCTCAAACTTTTTGAACGGACACACAAAATATTAATGTACAACTAATGAAATCTTAAACAAAGAGGTTTTCTAACATACATTCAAATAATTAGAAACAATTGTCTGCGTATTAAAAAGCACCTAAAAGTAGTTCATGTTCCAAATTTGAAAATTTAAAATTTATTTCAAAATACTGTATTCAATTCGAGTATTTACTCGCAGTTTGCTTTTAGATATTGTTCAATAAATAAATTGTATTAATGAATTGATCTAGCCTTTTTTTCACTTCATTTTTTTCCAAATCGTTTGCAATAAACCACTGGTTAATAGGACTCTTATATGTAATCCACGACTGTAAATTGTGGTCAAAATTTGAAAAAAAAAAACAAATACATATATAACCTCGTCGCCAATACTAAGTCGAGGATCGGAGAAGCGAACTAAGACACGATTAGAAACGCACTGGTTTATTCCATGACTGTCACACATGACATATATAACATTTACGTATAGAACTAACTCATAAATTAAAAAAAATATCGACCTCACTACGATTAAAAAATAACGATAAAAGGACGCTGTCAAATTTTTGGTTTTTACGTTTGGGCCAATAGGAAAAAATATTATTTACACAGATTAATGTTATCTTGTTGTTTTGTTTGAAAATAATACTAGGAATAATTTTTGACAGTTTTAGTTAGCCGTGCTTAATGTTTTCAATGCCCCTCCTTAAGTGTCAGTTTATACCAGAAAATTAATGCGACGATAGCTCAATGGAAGTAGTGGATGGAATAGATACGCGTCACAAAGTTCTTACAATTAGAGCCCTTGTGCAAGTACGTCGTTTTCACCAGACAACGGACCGTCAATAATCGGATATCCCAGTATACCTACATATAGTATACCTATCCGGTGCATGTATAGAGTTTTGTTAACAATCATAAAACACTGCGAGTCCGACAAAGAAACGGTCCGTTGTCCGATGAAAACAACGGACGTATACAAGCGCTCTAAGGATTAAAGATGAACCGGTGCTAAATATTTCGTAACCACACCCTAGCAGTACCTTATTACTTATACAACGGCTGTAACGTATGCTAATTGGTGTCGCAATGACCTTGTCAGTTCTACAGATTCCTCGTGTTTCTATTTGCTTTGACGCCGGCACAGCGTGATGTTACCTATCAATGCTATTTGTTATGTAAAACACGCTGTTATATTATGCCTAACATTTCTTTATGATAGCCTGCCTAGCTAAGCTCACGACTCACGCTCGCGCGTTGTTGTTATATACCCTGATATACGAAAATTACTAGGCTTACTGTAGAAATAAGGTCGGTCGGTCAAAAATCTGAAAGAATCAATCTCAACTCCACTCCACCTCCCATCGTAGACGTTCATACTATCAACTTATAAGCCTGTTTTGGAGGGAAAACAAGTTGGCGTGTATTTAAAGTAATTTATAGTACATTATTTTTGAAAGATTGGCAATGCATTGCAAGGCATTTTAAAAACTTTACTTCGCATTGATATTTGTGAACTTATATAATATAGTAAATTATTAATAATAAATTTTCCTTAATGAGCCCATCCCTGAATCATCCTTGTATCTTGCTTTAAAAAGTTTGAAATTTAATTTAACCTTACGTGTCTGTAAGCACTTTATAATAAAAATAGTACATAGTTTTATATTCCGTATGTCTAAGTAACAATTGCCGTTTAGGTTAATCGTGTTAGCACTATAATAGTTATCATTAATTCAGATTGCGTTCCTTAATTGGGTACTCGATGTTGCGTGACCGCACGACTTAGCCGCGAGCACTTTCCAAAATTACACTCGTTCTGTTATATCGCTATTCACACATTCATAATGTGACTTTTTTTCAATATCGCCCAACGGTTATGTGATTCTCGGTACGTCTTTCGATGGATACGTCTGTTCATTCTCTCACAAAACTGGCGAAAATTATTGTCGCTGTTATACTAGGAGTATAGGAAAACCTTATAATCTCGTTTCTCTTATATCTAATTGTATTCCTTGCTCTAGTGACAATAGTCCAGCGGGATTCAGGAGCTAACCAAGCACGCCTACGTCCCAGAATTCAGCATGCTCGTTGAGCAAGCATTCTGTACAAATTTATAGCAATAGTTCTGACATACGTAAACTACATAGAAAGATTGAAACAATAGTTTATAATACATTATATCCTGTTTCTGAGCCTATTATTTATTATTAATAAATAACATTATTAACCTTATTAAAGCAGTTACGATTGACGCCTGACTGATCCTCCTTTTACTCTATGTGAAAATAACGTTTCATTGTAATTACAAGTAAATGAAAGGTAAAGGCGGAACTAGCCTTTGAGGATTTATTTATTAATTACTTAGGTAAGCGCCTGGTCGTGCTCGGTTATAAAAGCAATAATTTAGTTTGTCATGTTAACGCGTTGACCTGGAAGTTGGTATTGAAGCTGATATATACATGCATTCTCGTAATTGAATTTACTCGCCGTCGTATCGAAGCATTGATTGGTTTTGAGGACGGAGTGGTAAGTTTATAAACTTTTTAGGTATGTCTAATATTCCCTTTTCCCCCTCCTACTAAGCTTAAATTAGAAGCTTGTATTAGGAGTGGGTGTGGTCCAGCAAGAAGAAATGGTTGCATCCTCAGCGTCAAATGTTCAAAATTTCAAAGTTCAAATTGACTCTACATAGGTATAAAACGTTTGTATGGGAAAAACAAAAGGGCTGTTTTTAGGGGTTTCCCGAAAATTATTCGATTTTTTGTCGCCGTAATAACCATCTCTGGACTTCAACAAACATTTAAAAAAGAATTGGTTAAATTGGTCCAGGCGTTGTTGAGTTATGCGCAACACATTTTGCGATTCATTTTTACATATATATAGACAGTGATTTAAGATTGTTCCAATAAAGATTTATTATTACTATTATAAATCTAATTTAACGTAGACGAAGTTGAGAGTAATTCCATCTTTCTTATTTATACGCTGGGAATATTTCGGATTCTTATATTCAATTCTTAACTATAGGAACCTTTCGGACAGTCGAATTTCTTGAGCCCACCCGAGAGAGACTGAACAAATCTTCTAGTGTGTAATAATTTACATGTAAATCATCACATTTTTCGTTTCAATTATAACATACCGGTATTATTTTATATTCCTCGTCTAGACTTTCAAATTTATTCTATCACATAACATGTTATAAATTCAAATAATTTTATTCATCGAATTTATTAATTACTTAATAGTCTTTAGGAGTTTTAATGAAATATTTGTAAGTTATCTTGACTTTGCAAATAGAAAGAGAATTGAATCTCGACGTTACAAACATACACAACAATTTTAATTTTATATACGGCTATATATTAAACATGTCACAATATAAGTACATATAATTATTCTAATTATTATCGCTAATAACCGTTATACACGTTTCGATAAATCGTTGCAAAAAACTGTACACTCTAAAATGCAATACGTGTGTATGAAAGGTTGTTTTCGATTAAACTACACAATTTTTTCGCAACGATTTAACTGTTCAGTTTTTTCGCAACGATTTAACTGTTCAGTTTTTTCGCAACGATTTATCGAAACGTGTACAGCGGCTATAAGTATGTCATGTGCTTAGTCATTAAGGGCCGGTAGCGTATCTGCTGGACTTCTGGTCGTGCAGATGTCCATGGGCGCCGGTAGGCACTTCGGTGCCTGCTGCCTGCTCGTTTGCCCGCTTGTTACATAAAGGCGCTCGCTTTTATATACACTCGCTTGCAATTAGATCGACTCGATAAATATCGGCACAAGAGAGTGATTTTGCGGAAAATGGCTTAGTTTTGTCACATTTGTTTGAAAATTTCTGTATTAAAAGAACAATAATCAGGCTTTTCATTTAAAAAAAAGTTTTATGAAAGTAGGAATAGCCGTTTTTCGAAAAAACAACCCATCCAAAGTTGGATTATATGAATGAGAGGTAGTTCTTTATATAACCAGGTTGTCAGAAATAGATCGCTGGTTAGCGATAAGGCCGCCAGTTTGTACTTTCTTATTTTTTTAATCTGTAGTATTATTTTGTTAGTTTCGTTGAATAAAAGTCTATTCTATTCTAAATTAATACTAAGGTTTAAAATTTAAGTTTAATAAAAGGACTTCAATAGTACTTAAGGTCCTCATTTTTAGGATAATTGAATGGTACTTGAATAATATCGAGAAAAATGTTGACAATATGAAAGCAAATAAATGAAATGAGAGCCGAAAATGTGATAAGAACTTGATCCGTAACAGTACTCGAGCTGAACCCTGAAGCGAAAGATTTATGTAACGAAACGTGATATTCATACAGCGCGGCGGTTGCAATGGGCACGAGTTGCGGCGTAACGTCACGGTCGCTAGTTTCAATGACTCCCATCTATTCAACCATCAATCTCGCTCCGTACAAATGTTAAATAACAAAAAATGCACAAATACAAAAATATTACAACTCGTATTCTTTATTGTATAAAATAGAGGTTCAGCTGCATGAGTGAGTTCGTCATGATGACTAGTGAGTATGAGACTCGGTGACAGTTTGCATGGTGGTACGCGAGTACGGGACACTAGAAGCTTCCGGACCCCTCCCTAAACACGAATTAATGAGGCTATAGAACATAACAGGATTCGGTATCTCAGCTACGATGCCGGAATAATAAGCCTGTCGGGAGCTAATGTCCTTGAACAAAGCTATGACCCTAGTACCTGAAAGAAACCATTAAAACGTATGTCAAATAATACATATACATTTAAATATTCAAGTAGCATCAATCATCTAAGTAATACAAGTTCTTTAAGTCGAATGAGCCTGTTGAATGAGCGTTGAAAATTTATGCTTAGAAATGGAATTTAAAAAAATCTTACCAATAGTCATCCTGACATCGGGTGGTTCAAAATAAGCCAAACACCTCGCTTGGAGGGTTTTGAAGGGATTTTTCGTCACTTTATGTTCAAATCTCTATTAAGGCTCTATTGAGTATTCTGCGAGCGTAAGGCATTTAGGCTTCGTCACGAATTGGTTTGCATATTTTTCTTGCCAATTGAAAAAGAAGAATATTTCACTTTGTAATGGAATTTATTTTAAATTAATTAGAGGCGCCACGCTTGTAGCCTAATTGGGCCGGCGCGTCCGGGTACCAGTACCTCTTTCTAACATGATATCGGCGTGAAGTGGCGGCAATGCTGTCACGTCAATAGATGGTATTGTTGTCGCGCTTCATTCGGTTTGTGAGACTTCCCGGTGGCCTAAACTCGTCATTAGAGTCCGGCAATGCATCTGCCTACCTTTTTTTGGTCTTTGTTGAATTTCGGCGTAGAGATAGATTTGAACTTGGAGAAGGACGTTGGCTCCTTTGTCTTCAAAATGAAATTTTTAAAGGTTTGAAGCTAGTAATTACATAACTTTTGTCTTTAAATATAAGAGGCGAACGAACTGAGCCCAAATATAAATCGTGTTTAACATTATATGGAAACCAAATTATGAAGAAGCACTAGAGATTTAAAGACTTCAATTTGAGACGATGTTACTATTTTGAATGGCTCTAGTTGGTCTCATTCGTATTCGTGTCAAATAGTTAGGAGTCATGTTTTTAAATAAGCTATTTCCAAATTTGCTCTCGTAATATTAACGAAATATACACGTAACAAATTGACGGGTAGGGCAGGGAGCTTATAACCAGATGGACGAATCTGTGAATATTGTCTAAGTATTTGGATACATGCGCGAATTTGATAATCAAGAGTTAAATTCAAGATATAATAATAGACCGCTGTATGCTTTAAATTAATCCATTGTTAATACAATGATTTCGATACTGTGGTACAATGAACTTAGGTAGTCTTTTTCGCGTTTAAATCGACGATCGCTGTTGTTAAAAGTCTATAGTGTGGTCAAGCCCTACCTCATTTCGCTAAAGGAATTTGCGATCACATAAAAGATAAATTTATAAAAATGGCATATTATCTTATAAACCCAAAATCACACCATACAACACTTTATTATGTAAACAACAGAATTTAGATTAGGTTGTTCTCGTAATAGTTTTGTTTACGGGGTCTCCGTTGAAGTTTAATTGAAGTGGTGAAGTGTTGGGTCAGGAAATGGGAACTGAACTGAGATTTGATGGAGATTTAACGATTATGTTATAGATATTTCGTTCTAAAGTCAATTATCTATTGGCATTTCTGAGAAGAGGGTTATTGAGTCATCACTGGCTATGGTGTCATTTGGAAGTATATGTGTTTAATGTTATTTGAACAAAAGGCAGTTTGATAACAAATCTCATATTGAAAATCGATTTTTAATGTTTTGCAAAGTCCGTCCGTCCATACGTTTGTCCGCTCACAACGTGATTCAACCTCTAGGTTTTACAAACTATTATATGTAGAGACTTGAAATTTTCCATGTCGATAGGACACGCTAAAACTCATTGGGAAAATATTCCTAATCAGTCAGATTTCGTTCAAAATAATTATTTGAACGAAATTGGACAACAATTATTAAAGTTATTTAACAAATACCTTTATCGCGTATCAGATACGGAACCCTTCCATATGAGTGTCTTTACTCACTCTTGGCCACTTTTTGTTTTAAGTGAAAACAGTTTTTTTTTATCTATTGTAAGTAGAATATGAAGCTAGAGTGTAATTGCATATGACTGTGTAGAAAAAATAGTCACACTGTTAACTTGAGAATGGATAAAAGAAAATATTTAAATATTTAAAAGTCAAAGTTAAAAAAATTGCCTAGCTTACAAAAAATCTATGCCACATTCTGGCACGCATTTACAAGGTTTTTATTGACACTCAGTTTTATTACTACAACCAATGGTCAAAATAATTTGGTTTCAATAATAATTATGCGTTTTACAGATTACTTTTTTATACAAAGTGTGACAACGGCCCTTAATTTGTAACTTCGCCATTTTGTTAACGATTTTACTTTTAATTTTGTTACTGACGCTTCTCATGAATTACGGCTAATTATGCATTCTGCATTCGGCCAACGAGATCGTTTTTATATTTCCAAATATTGAGAAAAAAAATAATTTTTAAAATAATATACAAGTAATATTTCAATTTTGAAGAAATAATCTAAGTTAAACGAAAATATATATCGTTTTTTGTTCCTATACAAACGTCGTGAATTCAAGTGACCTTCGTCTTCAAATTAAGAACTGCTTTAAAAAATTAACTATCTTCTTCTTTAGAAGAAGATAGTTAATTTTTTAAAGCAGTTCTTAAAAAATAACTATACTTAACCATCGAAAACCAAAATAAATATACAGTCTAAAAAAGTTCTCAATCGATAACATCGTTCAGAAAATATAAGATACCCATAAAAAAAAAACACAAGTTATAACATTTTTGTCTGTCTGTCTGGCTGTTTGTTCCGGATAATCACCGAAATGGCTGGACAGACTTCGACGAGACTTTCACTAGCAGATAACTGATATTACATATAGTAACGTCTATTAAAATAACTACTTTACCTTTTCAACAATTAGGGTTCCATGCAACAAACGAAAGCCCTCAAAATTAAAAAAAAATCACTGAAATCACGCGGACGGGGTACAATCAACAAGGGTTTTATATAATCGCATATTGAGGAATATTCATATCCCCACAAACTTATGAGAGGTTTTTGGATATGAAATTGTATAAAATGAAATGAAAATATCTTTATTCCGAATCACACCAGAAAACTAAAATTATATAAAAAAGCAATAAAATAATAAAAAGATATAAAAGAAAACATTAAAAAAACACAAAACAAAAAAAAACGTAAAACATATTAATAAAAGTTTCCTTAAAACTAAATTGTGTACCGGTGTGATTAAGAAAAGGATAGCCACTCCGCTCACTTGCTGATTTACAGTGTTACCTTTAAAATCGAGATTTTTAGATAGCACGTTGTGGTTGCAAACGGGCGATATGTTCAATTTGTGTTTTGCGGCCAGTACCTACTGCCTGCCTACTGCGTATTACGTATGTTCTAATATGAAAATATTAAATTTATAAGTTTATTATTACTTATAAATTTAATATTTTCACTATCTCAGTTCGAGTGATAAGCACTTTATTTTAATTAAAATAAAATGATTCATCATTATTATTGAGAATAAAAAATTGTGTGTGTCAGCTTCGACGCATGACTGGAGTTTACTCCTTGTATGTTCGCCCACTTTCGCCCTCCTTAGCCCACCTTCACCCACAACCAATAAAATGTGGGGAATAAATAAAATATAGGTTTTCATTTCAGTTACAAAGAGAATTTAATTCTTAAGAAGGAAATCTATACACATAAATTAAATTGAAGGATCTGTTTGTAACGTCGAAGCTATACTCAATGTTATAAGTGACTAGCTGTAACCCCCAAGTTCTTCAATATGGAACCCTATTTGTGTTTCTGAAACTAAAGTAGCCCATGTTACTCCTTGAAACATTAGCTATCTGCCTATATAGTGATTATAGTTGAATGTATTGGAATTAACTACTATATGACATCATTTGTACCACATTCTTGAAAATAAAGATGTGATTATGATTATTATGATTATGAGTGAAAGTCCCATTGAAATCGGTCAAGCCGTTTCGGAAATCATCATCATCATCATCATCATCGGCCTATAGCAGTCCACTGCTGGACATAGGCCTCCCCCAAATCGCGCCATTTCTAGGCAAGCGCGTTCCACCGTAGACTGCATCTACACTTTATCAAGTGTGACTGCGGTCAAGCGCATGCCTATCTCCAATTAAAAAAAAACATCAGGGGGCCACAATAGACTAATTAAAATGATAATAACAATAATAATTTATTGATATTTAATTGCTAAATCGTGCGAAGGCATAGAGACGGTCAATAAAATTTTCTAAGCTCACTATATAATGCTATTGCACAAACCCAGCAGTAACTGGTTTTTAACGTCTATCTATACGACCTTTTGCTCTTTTAATAAATGTCAAAGTAACTGTATATTTAAAACCCTAATACACGCGAATAATGTTAAGTAAAAGTTACACAAAGTCCCCGGCCACACTACATGATCATTGCAATGATCATTCAAATGAAGCTATGTCTGGCTCCGGCATCAGAAGTGGATACTGAATGAAACAAACTCCTTTCCATTCGATGCTGCGCTAATTACTTCTTTATAACAATATTTTATTTCATTTGTTTCCTCGAACTTACCCTCGAACTTAACCTTTTACAATTTTTTTTACTATCAAACCTTTTCATATATTATAATATTGCTACAACAAAATTTTTTTCTTCTTTTAAACTTTACAATACAATTTTTATATGTCAGTTAAACAGATGGCTTCTCAAAGTTTTTATATAAATATAATAATTCGGACGGACTGATCCTGGCTGGCACTAGTACGTAACATAGCGAGCGAGATAGGCACGCCTTGCTAGAAAGAGACGGTGGAGTCATTTTAGCGAATTCATCTATTGATATTGCCCTTCATGATACATATCCTCATTTTAAGGAAATTTGGTAAAAAATTAAGTACCTAGTTTTATTACATAATTACAACTAGAATTGTGTACAGAGTACCCACCTTAAGTATTCTAGGTGTCTCACCAGTCACCCTATTTAGTTACGTTGGGAAGTCTGTTTAATTTTTTTTATATCCCTCTTTTGTTAAAAAAGGTTGTGTTTCATTCAGCCATACATGAACGTCGAATGTAAGCTTAGTAAACATATTTTACTTTCAGCGCTGACTTACGTCTTGCTTAAACGTTATTAAGAGCATCTTCTATGTCTACGTGACTACGTCTCATTGAAAGTCTTCTTAAGCGGATGGAGTCATAGACAAATCCTAGCTTTTCCTTATAGTCTCACTAAAAAGGTTGCGTTACATTCAGCCATACATCAACGTCGAATGTCGAAGATAAGCTTAGTAAACATATTTTACTTTCAGCGCTGACTTACGTCTTACTTAAACGTAATAAAGAACATCTCCTATGTCTACATGATTACTTCTCATTGGAAATCTTTACTAGCGGATGGAGCCATAGACAAATCCTAGTTTTTCCTTGTAGTCTCGTTAAAAAGGTTGCGTTACATTCAGCCATACATCAACGTCGAACGTCGAAGATAATCTTAGTAAACATATACTTTCAGCGCTGACTTACGTCTCAGTTAAACGTAATTAAGAGTAAGTAGTCGAAACTCTTGTTATGGCGGTTTTTTAACAGTAATTGACGGTTTGGTTCTGGCGTGGAGTAATTAAAGAAATTAACAAACAAGGCATGTGGGCTTATTTATGTTTGGATTCAAGTTATAGACAGTTGTACCACGGTCTCCGCTTTGTGTATTCTTGTGTAGAGGAATGAGAAAGCGACAGCAATGTTACGTTAAACGCAATTCGGAACAAAAAATGTTTTCAAAATGGTTTAACATTTAGAAAATTAAGGGTACAAGTGAGTAATTACGTGGGTGTGTATTTGACCCGTAATTGTATATAGTGTAGATACTTAGCGATCTACTCTGGCTTTAGTACTAATACAAAATTAGTATTAATGTGTGCGTAGATAATGTTCGTGAAATTATTGGCTGAATTTATTTGCAAATTTCATCAAAATCAGTCCCATTTCGAGTCTATAGGGAAAATACTTACACACTTTTAATATCTACATGAATTAGATGAATACAAAATAAATATGATTGTGTGATTTTAGAAATTAAATTTGAAAGTGACAGTTGAAGATAAAAAGCAAAGCGCCAAAAGTAGATTGGTTCAATAAAATTTGATTTTTCTTTTATACTTTACACTTATAGGTTAGTTTCCACCAAAAGTTTATTTTGGATAGTTAGCAGAGATTTAAATATTACATAATTCAAGTGAAATTACTGAAATACTTATGTGAGATTGTTTAGCATTTTATAAATATAAATAAATTAAATTAAAGTCACAAATCACGCGACACTGTACAGAAATTTTAGCGCATGACGTCACTTCTTGTCAAACAAGTGGTCGTTGCTAACGTACATTTCAATCACACTCAAGTACTATGCGTTCAGTCAAAAAATGCAATGCATGGTTCAAATCACTAAAACTCTGCTAAGCTGATCGCGCCATTAGTTGACATTGCAGAACATGGTTGAGTTTAAGTTCACAAACAGAAGCATGCATTGCAATTAATATTTACTTTCACGCTTTAAAATAAGAGTGTTTAGTGGAAACACGGCTGTTTGTTTGGCAAGAAGTTACTTCATACAAGACGCCACGATAGTGAAAGCGTTTTGGTGCACAAATTTAAGTGGATTTATAGACGCAAAATTACCAAGGTGAATTTTTTTTTTCGCTATTAACAAGGTGAATTTTTTTTCGCTGAAATATTTATATTTTAGGTTTAGTTGACTACAAGGCATAATATTAACTAGTTTCTGAAAAATAGTTACCTAGGCTATTCGCGCGCTCATTGTTTTCGTTTCTGAATAAGCACCGCGTAGACCGCGGCTACTTCCATATGCCTTCGAGCTACCAATAATGACCAGTCTACGTCGGGACTTATCTCCGTTCATCAGAATAAATAAACGGCCGCAATTACACCATTTATTATCGTATAACTGTTGATAATCTGTTTTATTTGTTCATAAAAAAAAAATTAAACTCACCTCCTTTTAATTACCTCTGTCGTTAATATTTAATAATTTTAACTGACTTTAAATTATATTTCTTTCTTTAAAAAAAACCGACTTCGACTTGTGTGACCTGGACCAAATTGAAATCGGACCATACGGAAAGCGCTTTTAAATAAAAAGAGAATAATCAAAATCGGTTCACTCAGTCAAGAAATTTGAGGTAACAACCATTAAAAAAAAATTACTTTTGAATTGGGAACATTCCCTTTTTGAATACGGGTGAAAGAGATGAAATTTATGTCAACATTAGGATTTATTTTGGCTTGACTCTAATCATGATGTACGCGCTTATTACGATAGCGGCCGAGGGATTCGGAAGTTTGCGCGGGAACAGATGAGCGGAAAATCGACATTTTGACAATGACATTTGGCATATTAATTTTTTTTTAAGAACCAACGTGAGATCAACTCTTAATACTTATATTAAGGAACATATAATTTTTTAACCTATTAATATTATAGAGTACGAGGGGTAAATTAAATAGGTACGTAAATTAGGATTTCGATTCTTTAATAAATAACCTAAGTACCGGAAATCTGTCCATAGTTGCATACATCCCCAGAAGTCACGCCAATGCGTTACCGACCGAGAGTGGAGTAAGTATGCTCTATGGTGTTTTCTTGAATGGAGTCGGTCTTTGTTTAGGAATTATTGCGTCTTTCAATGCCATTTATTTGAAGACAAAGCGTTATCTAACCTTCAAAGACATTCATTTTAACCTCTGACCTCCATTTTTCGTGTTATCTCAGTAATTAGCACCGTAAAAACACAACTATTAAAGTCGCCGTTCGATAAAAAGCTTTGTTTTCGTGCCAGCTTAGCTAATAAAAGGAAATTTAGTGATGTGAAAGTTTATGTCGATTTTTAAATATACAGTCCAATATTGAGGGGTGTATTTCGGTAGCAATGAAATATAAACTAATACAGGTGTAAAATTTTATAATGGATAATCTTATCCCTTTTTCGATTTTGGCACTTCGCTATAATCTTTTGGTTCCTCAATATGTATGTATCTCTTTTTCCTCCCATCTTCAACATCCTCTAAACTAAAATAATCATCACCAATATCAAAAGTATCAACAGTAGACGTTTCTGTAGTTTCGTACACGTCCGTTATTTCATATATTTCCGTTGAATCTTTAATGATTATTGTAATATTTTCTATTTCAGATATTTTCGGTATTCTCTTTATAGTGATATTTGCATTTATGTAAGTATAAACATCCGGCCAGTACTTTACACTGTACAAAAACGCTGACACTATGAACAACATCACTATTAGAATTAGAAGAATCAAAAGTCTTCAGCCGGACGACTGAGAAAATGTTTTATGCAAATGGACCTCTCTAATTATTTATACATACGAATAAACGCATCCAACGTAATTTTATTTGAAGCTATTTATTATATTTTATCTTCATTTTTGTGTTCAAAAATCCTAAACCACATTATTAGTAGAGTTTAAAGGCATAAAGTAGAGCCCAATAAAATATTAGTTAAAAAAATGCAGACCAAATAAACTTAAAGACTCTCACAATAAAGGAGCAAGAGGAATACCAGGGCAAACAAAAGTGATCGTAAAAAGAAACGAAGTAGAACTTATTGCGTGCAACGTTTAAAATGATTTCAAAATGTCTAAAGTTTCGATATACCCTGATCGAAATGGTTGTTTTAGATTCTATTAGTTTCATTTTTAGCGTTATTTAGTACAGTGCGTAATTAAACGAAAATCATTCATCATTTGGAAATAAAAAAAAACCTAAAGATATTAATCACATGGTTGTAAACGAATCATTATGTTTCTTTTGACCGCACTTTGCGTATCTCCCTAGATTTTATTTTGCTGTGCCGTAAACAGTCGTACCGAAAGTATTTAAAGTTCAATTTAGATTGTTGGTGAATTAGTTGGTTCGTCGCCACTCTGTCTCCCTACGCGGACCCTTGGAGTTTAAGTTTGTTGTTAATCCGGCTCTATAGATGTTTCACAGAGCTATACCATCTACAATGGCCTATGTGATATTTTTTGTGAAAATATTTATGATTTATAATATTGGAAAAAATATATTGTATAATTATTATTAATAGCTACCGTATATTAAATATTAGCTACCATATCTATCCTATTGCATATTTTATCTTTACAACTGTCAAATAGTGAATTCTAGTATTGCTGATGTTTTAAAAAAATATGATAAATTGATCAGTTACATTCTGAGATGATGCACTGTTGAGAATATTGTTATGCTATAAATAGTTTTAAAATAGTCTAATTAGTAATTATGAAATCCATACAATGAAACTCTTTATTACATAGTCAAAAGGTTACAATCTTTTGTAGTTGGATTACTTAGCTAGGATTGTTAAGGTGTGAATTGCATGCCACTTTAGACACCTCCTTAAAAATAATTATGTTTATGAATAAATATTCTAATTAATTCCAGGTGCCTATTTAGAATCGAAAGAGGCGATTCAATATTTTCATTTAAATTTTCAAGTACATATTAACAATAAAATAAAATTGAAAATTTTTTCTATGATTTCCACATTCCCAATTCCTAAAAATGGAAGCTCACATATGATGTAAAAAAAGTAATCCAAGTGTCTAATAACGACAACAACACAAAAACAGATTTATGCAAATTAATTTAACTTGATTTAACTCTATTGAAACGTCGGGAAAATTATAAACAAAGTACTATCGCAATATGAGCCAAGTCTTAAATAATTATTGTGAAATAAATCGCGAGAGTTTAAGATGTTTATAAAACAAAGGAACTTCCCGTTCTTGAAAGCTTAGATCCTTTAAAATATTCAACGAATTTTAATGTCGTTTTTATCGATATTTAAAGTGATATAGCGGAGGAAGGTTTATACCTATATATATTAAATGCTATATGGCACTCATGCGAAGACAGGCAGATCGCAATTTCCGTATTCCCAAACCGATATGACCTTCAAATCTTTCTCACAATAATGCCAATTTCGGTATTTGAGGTCGCGGGGCACAGCTAGTTAATTATCATTTTATCTGAATTATTGTGAAATGGTGATAACAAAGAATTACTCTGATGCGTTTTTTGCGGGCTCTTCTCAGTAACCCTTGTAAACTTAGTTTTTAAGTCGTTAATTTTATGACCAAATTATTAAATGATTAAAAAAATAGTATTATCCATATGACGTTCATATGTATAATACTAATTTTTAGTGCATATAAAAAAGTCTATATAAATAAACAATTTTGACTTTGACTCCATTATATTTTTCTATTTTTATGCCTACCGTTTGGGTCGCACACCAGATAATGAGATACGTAAGTTGCTCTTTAGAGTAATATTTTATTGGTACAGAAATAAAGTGGCCATGAGCATGCTAATAAAGAAGGGTTCCGTATCTGATACGCGATAAAGGTATTTATTAAATAACTTCAAAGGCGTTTTTCCTAATGACTTTTTAGCATGTCTTATCGACATGGAAAATTTCAAGTCTCTGTGTGTAATAGTTTGGAATTCCTGAAGGGGAGCAATTTGCGGGCGGAAAAAGGGCGGACGGTCAAAGCGGAACTATGAGGGTTTCTTATAGGACTACAGAACCCTAAAAAGGGCCCATACTAAACTGAAACACAAAGCTCAACTGTCTTAAGTTACGGAAAAGGTTTAGTCGAAAAGGACAAAATTTAACCATTAAAATTGCAACGCCCTAACGGGGCATCATGTATGATTATAATCATGTGCAATTAAATAAATGAATATGAATAAATGAACATTTTCATCCTAAGTAAAGTCGACAGGTCGACTTACTTAGGTTGGAGAAGTTCGTGCTAGGCGCTCTGGTGAATGTATAACGCGGACGGTGATTTCTTTAATATTTCGTAATTTCATTTCGTCTAAGGAATAATTAATACATTGTTCAATACATTAAGTATTCGATGGTTAAAGTGAATGAAAGTAAATTAATTAAAAAAGTTCAACTACACATATATAGAAGTTTTACTATACAAATTTCAGACATACATACGTTTTACTATAAGATGGTGTGAAAGCGTAGTTATGACGACCGTATGTACATTAATTGTCTAATATAAAATTATCGTTGTACAAATAATTAAAATATTTTTATATATAGTGTAAAATGAGCACGCCAATCTAAAGATATATGGCAGAACTACAACTAGCCGGCGATCTCTATTATCAAATTAAAAAAAAGACAACATACATTATAGCATAGCGCATTTAAATACCGGAGCCAGACATAGCTCAAAGTGTTTGTACATTTTTGACCTTGAAGTCTCTATAAAGTTCTAAAAAACTTTGTGAAGTTATACAAAGTCCCCGGCCGCACTAAAGTCTTAATCGTGGCACACTTTTGATCAATGCTAATGAAACCCGTGTTGACGCTAAGAAGGGTCCCCTACTAGTGCAACTTTAGATGTCCTTTTTAGTAATGAACTTATGATAGTTCTTGACAAGCCAAGGTCTTTTCAGTACGTTATACAGGGATTTTACTGGTATACCCTTACCTCTACCGCGTACCCTTTGCCTCTACCGCATATAAGCTGGTTTTGTAACCGTTTTTGGTGAGCTCATTGATTAAGTCAAAGGACTTGTTCGTTTCGATCAGATGGTCTTTAGGGATGTTGGTCTCCCATGGAACTGTAAGTTCTACAAGTACTACTCACTTTAGTGGCTTAGAATAAAGGAATATGTCTTGGCCGTCCGTTGTCACGGCCTGGATGACGTGACAACGGGTATAAGTCGAAAAGTGAACTTTCAGAAAAACCTCACAACCTCTAATTCACCTACTTGGAGGTAAATTGTTGATAAACGCTGATATATTTGTATAGTTATTTCTAACCATAAGGAGGTCATCAATGATCGTTTTCATTCCATAGCTTAGTTGCCGGAGGGGAGGAAACGGAAATATTAGACAGTGAAGTATTCATATTATTTTTTAAATTAGCCTGCCCACCGAGCAAAGACGTCATATCCTTATTGAAAAAAACTGTAGAATGTACAGAAATATATAATGCATAGACAATATTACACAGGACACTTTCCAGTAACATAACATGTATAAAACGTGTTATAGGGTGTGGTCACAACAAAGGCGGTTTAATGAGTCATGTCCTCAGTCCACTGGGATTGTACAGTTTTTGTCATCCTGTACCGGGTTTACAATGTGCTTGTATTCTTTATTCGTAGTAGTTATTTTATATAAAGACTAATTGTTACCCTCGACTTCGTCAGTGTAAAATTAGGTGAAAATTTTAGCCCTTGTCCTTCCTCGATAAATGGGCTATCCAACACTAAATATTAGCGTGTTCAAGTAAACAAACAAACTTTTCATCTTTATATATTACTATAGAAACGCTAAATCCTAAAGCAATTTCATCCTGGTTCAATTCAATGATTTTGTCCAACTTCGATCCTTTTTTTTGAAGAATCCTAAATTTCTAATGCATAAAAACCAATAAAAAGAGAAGCTGTTGGTAATGATAGAACTAGATCACTCAGAAACTGCATATTTTTACAATGCCTCTACATTTAAACGCTATTAAAATAGGGGTTGGCTGACACTGGCGTTAAAGGAGCACTCTAATAAAATTAAGCTGTTATGAACGGATATTTGATTGAGGATTTAGAAGTTAATGGAAAATGTATCGGATGCGTCAGGATTTTAACGAGCGGCACTTTGAAGGAAGGTCGCTTCGACAATCTTTATAGCGATATAAAACGCCTTCGTCGGATAAATGAATTGAAAAACTGCCGCTAATATCAATAAACGGAGCCTCCGACGGTTAGCGGCTGTAAAATTGAACAGAACAAGATGAATTAAAGGGGATATTGCTTTTTTCATATCCCATTCTACGGACCATACGATAAAACTCTTTTATTTCACAGATACAAATGAAGTCCATTAAACAGTTTTTATTCAAATAGGCGTTTGCTGTAATAGAAACATTGAGTCTGGATTCGCTTAAATTGTATAAATATAGTATTAATATTTTTAGGCACGTTTTTAGCCACAATTCAATTCACTCTCCCAATCTCCCGTACGCGTGACCACCTGCTAAGCTGACAAGAAACGGCTACCAATGCGCTCACAACAGCTAGCTAATTCCGCATAATAATGTCTAGTAACCATAAAACACCTCTAGATTTATGCAAAAATCTATTTATTACTGTAATAGTTGTTTTTATAGAATTTCTGAAATATTTGTGTTTATAGGTGGATATAACGAACTGATATTGCAGTTATCTGTTACCGATTCCCCTCAAATAAAATATAAAGCTTACGTTAGGAGTGAGTGCGTTTACCAAGCGGAATAGAAAATACTGACCAGATACCTTACTGATGTTAACGGGCACTTTCTACCTATATAATCTATTACAATTTTATTATTAAAATGTATATTTACAAAATATTTCGTTAACTATTAAAGCAACACTTAAACGCTTACAGTATGGCTATAAGCATTATTCTTTAAAAACGTCCTCTACCAAATGTGTAGTAACGTAGACAAAGTTATATTTAATTCCTCCTTAAGTACGCGTCAGGCGAGCTCAAAACCATTATATTAAAACATTTTTTCTACTAAAAACCTGCTTAAAATAATAACTCTCCCGCCATCTCTCATCCATATCTGACAGTGGCTGTAAGAAGCGCACCAACACTTAAGGGGACATTATGCAAATAACGTTTCAATTTGGTGTTGTTGTCAAGCGCTCTTTGCATTACGCTCGGCATATCAAAACAGTAATGATATCGATTTCTTATTTTGAAAGTGCTATTTTAGGTAAAATCTTTAAGAACTCGAGTACTTTTTCATATACAAATAACAGGCAGATATTTGAATTTTGTTTAGATAAATAAATTGAGTTTGTGGCATATTTTTAGAAGGTAGTTAGAAATACGATTTAAGAGTAATATTTATTGCTAACTATATGTATAAACAATATGTTTGACACTTATTAAAATCTATGTTAATTAATAAACATAAAACTGTCACGCGACATAGCTGGTCTCTGTTTTCGTGGCCGCCGCCGCTGGGAGCGCTGCGTCACTTAATAGTAAATTATACAAATGACGCTCGCGCATTAAGCTCTCCTTAAACGACGGTCTCGGGGCGTTCATATTAAAATAGCATGAAATATTTAAACTGCATTATTGTACTTACTAAGTTGTAGCGGTGACATATAGATGTTAACTACATTAGATGCGAAAATAACGTGAATAAGTTCATGTGTTTGAACATTGCAGATGTGGCATGTTTATTAATCTTCTTGCCCATCCAAGATCTAAGAATTATGTGACGTTTTTCAAGCTCATAAGCCTCATTTGATTAAAATTCAACACTTGTTCGAATGTGTTAATTTTTATTACTAAGCCGGCATGTAAATTATAAATAATTAAAAAAAAAGCCTTTTATTTCTTACTAATAACAATAATTTTTACATATAACTAACTTATTTAAACTTTTGTAGTACTTATTTATGTTATTATTATTTAAGTAAGAACCCTTCGCTATTCGAAGGTGAAGGCCTCCTCTAGAGATTTCCAGGTATCTCTATTTCTTGCTGCTTCTGACCAATTCTCGCCAGCGATACGAGCACCGTATAATGTACAATTTATTGATTAATGACAATCTACGGAAAGTATCCTGTATTTTTTTAAGATTTTGTAATTCAAACATTGATCCATGACGATTGAGTTGCTTCCAAGGTGAAGTTTTGATAAGAAATGTCAGAAGCTGGCTCTATTCGTTTGTTTCGAGTTATTGCCGTTAATATTTGCTCATGTCTATGTTAAACAGATACTTTAAAATCTATTCCATTCTATTTTTATTTTTTTTTACAGAAGAGAAAGATGGTCGGCGATTCCACGTCGACGCAAGTTCTTAGAGATTTGGAGATTTCCTTAAGAACCAACCACATAGAGTAAGCACCATTTTCAACACATAGGTAAGTGCCTACTAAATCGTTTCAAAGTACTATTCATTTTCTGCTTTTTAGTTCCTCGCCTTTTTGGTTATAAAGGGGTGTTTATCTATTTAAAAATAATTCATTTAAGAATTAGGAATGCAATTCAACATATTCCAAATCTAGATGCCTGTGATCTACGAGACTAGTTTTCGCTTCCTTACGTAATAAATCAAAAGATGTCAACATCTCTTGGTTCGTCATAATTTATCAAATTAGTGCCTCAAACCATATCAATTATGGCAGTTATAGCAGCATTTTTAGAAGATTGATGGTAGTACTAATGAAGACCCTTCACTCTGAGGATCATAAAATCAGACGCACATATATTTTTCATTTACTTATTTATACATATTCAGATCAATTTTTAATTCACTCCATGCCTACGAAATACATTTCCTTACTCTGCAGTTCCGTATCTGATACGCTATAAACGTATTTGTTAAATAACTTCAAAAGTTGTTATCCGATTTTGTTCAAAAATCTGTTTAGTTCTTAATATACGGTGAATAAACGTGGGTATGGTTAACTTATAGTAGGCATTTCTAGTATTAAAAAAAAACACAGGAGAATCAAGATTTTGAAAGCGTATTAATTTAAAAGGAAATAAAAAAAAATTTATATAGATATAGATTTGCATATAAAAGCCCATGGTCATCTGCACGACCAGAAGGCCAGCAGATGCGCTGCCGGCCCTTAATGACGAGTTTAGGCCACCGGGAAAAATTTGTCTTCGTGTCGATATTTGAGACCCTGAAACACACAGACAATTTGTCTATCCTAAGTATAGACTCTGTGTTCAATATTTCTTCGAATAAAAAGTGGATGCTGTTCCCCTCATAATTAGAGAAAGTGTTTACAATTACATCTTTGATTGCTAATTATATTTTTCTTCTATCTCGTACTATAAATTACTACAACGTAGCGGCTACGGCGTAGCAACGTAGCAAGATCTTTTAATCCTTGTAAGCTAAATTACTAAAGCACTTACCATACAATTAGATTGTCAAAAAAACTTTATTAAATTTCTGTACTTTTAAATATTCTCATATATTTAATCAATAAAAATGTACTCACTCGATGACAGAACTTCTGTAAATAAAAATATATTATGCTGTATTCAAATTGGCTTATGTACAATTAACATCTTCTGATAGTGAAATATTTAAAAATCTACATCAAACTTAAAGGAAAGAACTCGTTACAAGAAACTTTTCAAATCTTTCAAAAAGCTAAACTTGAACTTGAAGCTAGAGTTTTTATTATCTTTAATTTAGTTTAGTCTTCCCTGTTGAAAAATTCCCATAGAATCCAATTGAATGGTGTCTGTTTGTTACGAATAATTTGCGAGACGGGAAACGAGAATGGAAACTAGAATATTATAGGATAATAGAATGTAGTATTAGTAAGTAACCCAATGTTCGGGCAGGACTACGTCTGCCGGGTCCGCTAGTATATAATATATGGATGATAGACTAATAAACTATTACTGTCACGTTATGTGAAGATAAAGTGATTAATACAAGGAGTTCTTGGAATACTACTCTGCATAGATATTCGTCGATTGTACGAGACAGAATTGATATGGCAGGTACACTGTATTATTTCATTAATTAACAATTCAATAACGATGAGAGACGTAGATTGAAACGTATATATAAAGCAATGTTTCATATTTATGATTGTCAAAAACTTTGAACTATAACCTGTCCGCTACTAATCAAGTATTTGCAGTCAGCTATTAAATGACTTATACTCGCTATACACGTTTGATTAAATCTTTGAGAAAAATTGTACAGTTCAAACTGCACAGTTTTATTGAAAACATGAGTAGCAGCTATGTGAGCAGGCAGCCAAGTTGATGATCACATTGTTTGTATTCCAGATGCAATATTAAATCTTAAATCTTTCTACTGATAAATTGAAATAACATGTTAAAACACACTTAATGATAAGGCTTTGACTTATCAAGAACTATCAAAGTTCTTTATTACAATGGCATACAAACAAGGACAAAAAATTCTAACTTGCGGTTTCGTTGTGTCTCTTATATATAGTCATACGCAATTAGTGGAATATAATAATTTCGACGTGACAAACAGATCCTCCAATTTTATGTATATATTAGCTAATTTTAGCGTGAAGATCTATATCTTATAGTCTTCCTCAATAAATAGGCTAAGTAACACTAAAAGATTTTTTCAAATCGGGCCAGTAGTTTCCGAGATTATCGCGTTAAAGTAAATATATATATACAGGATAAATATATACAGGACTATATGACACACAGACGTCTGTTCCTAAGGTAGACAACTTAATGCCTGTGTTATAGGTAAGGACTGTGATGGTTGTGCCATATCCTTTAACGCGAAAAAATAATTTATATGTAGAGTTAGCTAAGTAATGTGTTTCAGAAGCACGTAAAACTGCTGAGGGCCTAGCACGAACATTTTCGATTGTTTTACTTACTTTTGCGTTTAAATGCAACATTAAAGCCAACGATTTACACAACTTGGTTGTAGCACGAATGAAATCTGAACTCGCAAGTATCGAATCCTCGTTATTACGGCCATGTAAGTCGTGTAAAATAGAAGCACGAACCTTTATTTGACGTTGCGTTTCGAACGCAAAAGTAAGTCAAACTATCGAGAATTTTCGGGCTAGGCCGCCTGGTTTATAAGGATTTATACCTATAAGCAGTCTGAAATGGGAAGCAAAATGGGTATCCCGTTGTTACTACCGTAGTTAGAGGGGGGGGGGGGACTACTGCCCTTAGGTATTAAAATTTCTTCGCTTGACATTATGAAGCAAAGCAAGAGAAGCAATTAGTAAAGGAATGCAAGTATAACTAAATTAAATTTTTAATTAAAGCTTACAAGTCATGCGGAGTACTAGAAGAGTTGATTATTCTTTTAGAAAACTATAGAAGATATGTAATTATGTATTATGGAATATTTTATAATTGTGAAAAAGAGATAAGACCTAGGGTTGATTAATATAATTAATTCCCACGGTTGAGCATATCGACCTTCGCTCCCACCTTTCATTCCTCGCCGAAAAGCCTCTCACCTTGGTGTGCCTTCCCCACAGGCTGATTAGTTAAGTAGGTACGCCGTAAAGCATAGCAATTAGCGATAACACTAACATTTGCATTTATCCATGGAATACAAAACTTCAATAGCTGGTTGTTCGGCGTGGAAATTTACAAAGTCTCCCTTTGTTACCCAGGCATTGTTGATAATGTATGTGGTATTTTTTCATTACTAGATCAAGCTTTAAATCAAGGTGAAGAAACTGGAATATCTGGTTTGCCAACAAGCATATAGGCAAAATTAAGTTTATTATTATTTTTATTTTTAATGTGCCTAGTGTCTATTTCCTTTTAAAGTTAAGTAAATTAAATCTAATAGTACAGCGTTACCTTTAGTTAGAATTTATACTGGCATATTCTGTAAATAAAATCTTTATCTAATTTTTTTCTTTATATAAACCCCATTGTTGTCATATAAAAAATTATCACTTCAACATAATCTTTTCGCGGGAAATCCTCAATAAAGTAATGTAAGGAAGGGCTTTCGTAAACATGTTTACTTAGTCTTTGCTTCAGTGGTTTTATCTCCTTTAAAAATAATCTATGCCCACATTAGACACAAGAGAATCTATTACGAGTAGTAATATTATTTTTATTTTTTACATGTAGGCATATAAATGTATATGAGATATTATTTTAACCTTAAATATAGTACAAAGTATGTCAAATTACTTTTTTCCTTTGTTATTAAGGTGGGGAAAGAGGCAGTTGATCCGTCAGAAGGGAAACATTTAAGAAGTGACCCATCCTTTCCACCCCAAAGAATAGTGACTTAAAATGATTTATACATAAACATAATTATAATTTAAAATAATGATCAAACAAGTTCTATCACGAGGACTTTGAAACGGCCAAGCAAATCTTCTACGACCGTCCAACTCTATTCCTCAAGCGCTACAACGCACTGGGGGAACGCACCCTGACTCTAGGGGAATTAGGGCGCTTACGCCTTAAGCCATTGCGGGGTTTATGTGCTCTGCTGGCCTTGAGTTTGAGCTATAAGCTGAGGCAGTTCAATAGATCTTGCTGGTCGCAGTAACGTTAGGGCCTTTGGTTTGCCTCAAAAACATGCGTATTTAAAATTGAGCAGGAAAATTAAGTTATTTTGTATTAATTCCAAAAAACTAGTAATTTTATGTTACCTTCATTATTTTCCTGTTATTATAACAATATCAATAGATTTTGACGTGCAGAAGGCTTTTTAATTTCTTCATTGAGTTAAGGCGCTGTGACGCTTAATAATAATGAGTTTCCATACCATTTACCGATCAATTTATTTTTCTAAAAAGGTGTACTGCCTTGCAAAGATTGATGGTGCTATGACTCGACCAGCGTGATTGACGTGTCAATTTGCTCATTGGAATTTTTAATTCGTCCTCTCTTTAGTAGGTGTTCACCTTTATTTTAGCTTCATAAATAAAAACCTTTTTATATAACAATCGACATACGGGCGGGACATCTGCACTACCAGGAGGATCGCAGATTCGTTGCCGATCTTTAAAGAGTGATTTGGACCATCGGGAACATGCACAAATCGAAAAAAAACGTGACAACAAAACCGACGTGACAGTATTGCCGCCACTTCACGCCGATCTTATATGGTACCCCGACGCGCCGGCCAAATTCGGCTGCAGACCAAAAGGACTGCAAACGTGGCGCTACCTCTGAAAGAATCTTACACGTAAGCCCAAAATAGGTTAATATATTTAAAAGCATTTTATTGGACGTGAAATACATTTACGCATGAGTCCGTTTACAAGTACTGTAAATTTGAAACTAATGTCGAAGATATTCTAGATCTACAACATCTTGGCCATCATGGTAGAAGCAAGTCTGCCGAAATGTGGGGAAAATTATGAAATGGTACAATAGCGATATGGTCTTGGTTTAATTTAATTATAGTGAAGATAAAAAGGTTTAAAAGTTCTTATGCCGGAGCCAGATATAGCTTCATTTGAATGATGGTTTCAATGATCATGTAGTGTGGCTGGAGAAAAAGTTGTAGAACTTTGTAGACTTCAAGGTCAAAAATGTACAAAAACCTTGATCTGTCTGGCCCAAGTATTAGGGCATCTGGGATTACCACCATCAGACATAAATCTAACCTTACATACGCAGTTCGTTCTAACCTAAATTCTTCTTTAAAAGAAAAACGAGAAGACTAGTCATTTATAATTACCAAAATGTAATTCCAGCTATCAAATTTTAGAAATGAAACACAAAGGTCCCCGTCAGTGTATATATGTTTAATTCATAAATTTAAGGTACGGGTTCACAGATGCAGCCCAAAGTTGGAGCGTATTCGGTTAAATAATTAAAATTAGCAAAACTACAGTTTGGTGTATTTGAATTTTACAAACAAAAGTTACTCAGTTCCGTAGTTATTCTGGAGCGAACTAGGACCAAAGTTTTGCAGTAAATATTTAACGTTGAATTATACTTTTATTCACTTTTAATGTCCATAGGAATTGTGTATCTTTTTAATTGAAAAACCACTTTGTAATACAGAACACAGAAATAACAATATAATAAAGAGGAACTGGAACTGGGAGATGCGGCAATCTTTGTAGGAATGACGTTAGATGCTAAGCTTCAATGGGGGGCTCATATAAACAATTTATCGAAAACGCTCAGTTCTGGTGCATATGCAGTGAAAACAAATCACCAATTCACTTATGTTGAAACTGCTAGGCTAGTGTTTTTTTTATTAATTTTTTTTTTAGTTACTTTCACAGCATATTATGTCATATGGTATTTTTACTATGGGCTGCTGGTATTCATACTATATTTGTTTTGCAAAAAAAGGCTGTTCGTGCAATACATAACACTAATTTTTACCCACGACTTAGTCCGCGTTAAATTAGGTGGAAAATTTTAGCGCAGTGATATATACAGCCTTCCTCAATAAATGGGCTATATAAGACTGAAAGAATCTTTCAAATCGGACCAGTAGTCCTTGAGATTAGCGCGTTCAAGTAGACAATGAAACAAAATCTTCAGCTTCATATATTGGTATAGATAGTCGCTAAAAACACATTTAAAGTCATTATGATCTACTTATAACGAGTACGTAACACGATAATTAATTTTAATTTGTCGATATTTCGACCCAGTTACATGGATCGTGGTCGCGACTGGACTGCGGGGGCTGCGGTGTGTCAGGTCGAGTTGTAATAGGCAGTATCTGTTTCATATGGAGGAGCCATATAAATTATAAACTTGCCCAGTTTTATATCCCTCAGTCCACGCAATTTTCGTAAAGTCCAAGCGTTGACTTTCTGTACTATTTGATTGTTTATGAGGATTCCAGCGCACCCTGCACTGAGAAAAGCCCGCAACAAATTAAGTCGGGTATTTTATTTGCAATTACCATTTCACAATAATTCAGATATGATTAGAGCAATTTATTCTCAAGCTTTTTCACTTCACCTATGAAAGTATAGAAGTGTATCGATTAGAAACGAATAGTATTGAAAGATTAATAGAAAATAAAATTATTTTGCAAAAGGTATTGCGTTATATTCAAAGTAACTAATGCGTCCTCACGTGACTGATGTAGCTAATTTTAACAGTGAATGTTTTTGAACAGTTGTTACATTAAATTAAAATTATTTAAATGGCGTCCACGCATGTGGCAACTGTACAAATAGAGAATACTATATATTTGATTTTTTTTTTTAGTAAAACTAAGAATAAACACAACTTAAACTTATATAAAGTAAATAAAAAAATAACATAAACATTAAAAGTCTACTAAAGCTGGCCCATGTCGGGAATAAGTGGGGAAGGTTGCAAAAACGCGGCACTGCAGTGCCACAGGAATGTTTGTAGATGGTCGCGTTCCTAGTTTCTGGGCGCTAATGGGCTAAGCGGATTATAGAGTAACGAGCGGCAAAATATGAACTTCTTGTACAGTTTGATATTGTAAACTTAAGTACTTATCTTTATAATGACTTGACTTTTAATATAGCGTATGGGAATTAAGTTAATTTGGCTTCTAATTTACCACGTCATATTTGTTGCTAGCTGTGCTTGTAACTTCGTCCGCATAAAATTAGTTAATAAAAATATTCGACTTTAGCGTCATGATATATTATAGCCTTTCTCGATAAATGGGCTATCTAACACTGAAATAATTTTTCAAATCGGACCAGTAGTTCTTGAGATTAGCACATTTAAGCAAACAAACAAACTATACAGCACCATCCCCGCCGCCCGCGCTCCCCCCGCCCACCGACTCGGACATCCTCCAATGTATCTCTACGTGCGCGAACAACACGCGTCTCTCGCTAGCGAACCTACTGCCCTCGAGGTTTGTGCCTCAAGGGAGAAACAAAGCAGCGTTCGGAATTTGAAGCCGGAGACGTATTCATATCAAAAACCGACAGACACATTTTGCCGGTCTTCTAAAACGTCTGTTCGTCGCTTTAATGCTTACTTCTTGAATTCATTAATACCTAGATGACTTTTCGAAAAATGAAATTATATCTCCAAAATCTGTTTCCCAAGACTTGGTCGAATTGATAAATAAGCATAGAGATACAATAAATTATTTGGACAAAATTTGTTTATGCCTTATTATCGATTTAAATTTTTATAACGTTCTAATATTTTTACTCTAGCGGAAAAATAAGGAGCTAATGAAACTTTTTAATTTCCCAAAATACAATTAATATTTTTATCAAAATATAATTCATAAAATAAATGCTTTAACTACTGTACACTAGATGGCTTTGTAGAAGCTCTTATACTTCGTCGCTAGATGGCGCTACGTTAAGTGTATTTATTCGTCACTAGTTAGCGCCTTAACAACTTTTAGTTTCGCTATTAGACGCTAGTTGCTGAGACTGACTTGCCAAAATGCTAGTAATATTTCTTTTTTTAAAGAATAAGTAGTACAAGAATGGCCTTATAAAGTAGTAGAAGAAGGCTTGAAAGATATTGCTTAAAGCCCTTGTCAAAAGCAAAAATTAAAAAAAAATCAATTATTTTACAAATCACATACATCTTCCGATATTTAATGAGAGAATTAAATGAAAAGCAAATAAACATACACATTTAAGTCTTTAACTACGCATATGCTCCAAATATTTTCTAAATCCATCCAAAAATAATCCGATACTATTTTTTTTTCAAAGCCGTACTGGCTGTATGTAACGTTATAAGTAAAGAAAGTGCCCTTAGAAATGGACAAGTGTAAAGAGGACACATTGGCATTTCGTTAATATTACGAGAGCAAATTTGGAAATAGCTTATTTAAAAACATGACTCCTAACTATTTGACACGAATACAAATGACACCAACTAGTGCCATTCAAAATAGTAATATCGTCTCAAATTGAAGTCTTTAAATCTCTAGTGCTTCTTCATAATTTGGTTTCCATATAATGTTAGACACGATTTATATTTGGGCTCAGCTCGTTCGCCTCTTATATTTAAAGACAAAAGTTATGTAATTACTAGCTTCAAACCTTATAAAATTTCATTTTGAAGACAAAGGAGCCAACGTCCTTCTCCAAGTTCAAATCTATCTCTACGCCGAAATTCAACAAAAAAGAATATAATATGATTTCTAATAAAATATAGTTGTGATTGGTTCACATTTATAAGAAATTTCTAGTTTGAATTTTCAAGAGAAATTCAAATTAAAGACTTTTCTACCATCAACAACAAATATTTCCATTACAATAAATTAAAATAAATTTAATGATAATCTTAAACATTTTTTTTTTTCAAAATAAAACAAAATATTTTTGTTTATTACTCTACAGATGTTGACAGTAATATATCTGCTTGTGTGCCTGCATAAAGCTGATTTTACCAGGCATAACATAGGCTATAGGCTATATTTTTGCATAGCATTAGGGATTTCTGGGCTTCCTTAGGCCCGTAAGACTCATCTATACTATAGACATTTATTAAATAATTGAAGCATGAATAAATTACTGAAAGAAAATTCTAAAAAAAAGTCTGACATTTTAAATGTCTAGGTAATCTATGAAACAGCTAGAACAATTTCTATGGGACTTTCACTGTCTGATTGCTGATGTTAGAAGGAATTACTTATACTGCTTCAGTTTTAGGGTTGAACACAAAAAGAAATCATAAAATTTTAACAAAACCACTAAATTCATACAGACACAGGATACTAGTCCTAATTAAATAAGACGTTTTTACCTGCAGAGATAGTCAGTACACATAGATATAGTCCTCAGTAACATTAATAATTGTGGCACACAATTTATAGATGGACTTTAATTTGCTTGTAGACTTTTGGACGACTCTGCAAATGTTTTTTTATTCCATTTGCTATTTTAACTGTTATCGCACAGATAGTTCACCGAACCAAAATAATTTGGATATCATTTTAAAGACGAAAAAAAAATATTTGATAACTCTACATAAAAAATAATTACAGTGTAAAGTTTTGTCGAAAAAGAAAAACTATTGATTTCATCTTTTTTTGGAGTTTACTTCTTTAGAAAGGAGGTGGAAGGTGGGGGAAAATGGGCGAAGGTGGGCGAAGGCGGGCGAAAGTGGGCGAAGGTGTAAAGAGTAAACTGCAGTCCGTCCCCGTCCCCGTCCCCGTCCCCGTCCCCGGCCCCGGTCCAGCATTATTACATATACCAAATGACTACGAATACGATAAGGCCACAACCTCCTCAAAATAATTAAATAATATATATTTTACAGTATACTGTATAAGTTAAATAGATTTACAGTTCTATTGTTTCTGCAATAGTTAAGAATGTACCATTCATTATGTTATTGATAGTACAGCGTAAGTACTTTTTGTTTTGAAAACGTCCAGATAGTAATGGTAGGGTATTATAGACAGGCCTTGCAAGTTGCGTAAGCTTCTAGTTTTGATCCCAGGTTTGATCCAATTAAAACAGCTTTGAAATTTCGGAGGTAAACTCAGGTTATATTTATAACAAGCAACTAACAAAGCTATGCAGCTAAGTAATTAACTCTTCCTGTTAGATCCCCTATTACTAGGATTTATATAACATTCCAATTTCTTTTCAGAACCTCAATAGCTCAATGGTAAAAGCGATGGACTGGACTCAACAAGGTACCCGTTTCAATCGGATATTGTAGCACCCGCTTCTAACACAAGCTTTTAATTTAAGCTTAAGAGGAAGAGAAACGGGAGTAGGTATTAGAGACATCATAAAAGTTTTGCTATTATTATTTAAAACAAATACTATATCGGTGATTTTTTCCACTTTTGTTTCACATCTTTGCTCTATGTATAGTCGACTAAAAAAGTGCTTTACTATTTTGGACGATAGTTCCTACTTAAAGAAAATTTTGCTAACGGTTATTGTTAGAAATTAACGTAATGTATAACAAGCAAACATGAGCCTTTTAACTAATTGACGTGCAAACGAGACTCGACCTTAGTGTGGCAAACCAATTTCTTGGTCGACTATACTTCATCAAAAACTGAAATTATCGTCAAGCTATATTCAATTTATAATAAAAAAGAATATATTGCTTTAATCGTACACCCTCCCCATACATAAAACATTTTGCCCGGACCAAGTACTTTATGACCTTTTAGTATGTCTTTTCAACTTCCAGAACGAAGAGATTTCAGCAAACAATTTAAAACTTTTTACACAAAAGCCCGATATGGCTTGCAATTGATTTCAAAGTGATTCCATTTTCCTATTTCAACGAACATTTTGTTACAACCGGTAAGAAAGATTGTTTTCTTAAATCTGTAAATACATATACTTTATCGCTTGATGTTATAAAAACTCTTTCTTTATCTGTAATCAATATGAATATAGTTTCTTCTTTAACTATTATTGTCCAATTCTTAAATAAGACATTTCTTATTTAAAGGTAGGTAATTTACCTCTAATATAGTTATTCAAGAATTATTATTCCCATATTATACACCCATATTACACATTTCGCAAGCTATTTGGTTTGCAGTACATTTGAATCGATACGACCTAGGGGCCTTAGAAGCAGACTGATTTCTCTAAGGCTAAAAAAATCTAACAGCCTTCAAGTAATGCTGGTATCTAAATCGTCGATATCATAATATAATCTGATGTTCCGCCTCTTTTATAAATGAAAAAATATCGTCCCCTTCTGCGCTTTACAGCATTTTCGAATCTAATTGTTCTATCTACAATACGACATAACAATATTTTGATCGCTTTAAAGTAAATTAAATTTAAGACTATTTCTATATAGCAAAATTGCTCCATTTAAGTGAACAAAATTGTTATCCGAATTCACACCAAACTAAGTTAGTCTAATCCTCTCTGCCATCCGTTTGCGGCACTCTAAGTTTAATTACCAATTAATTCGTGTTCTGTTTTAGCAGTAATTGCCGTAACCAGACAAATTTACCTGATAATGTCTTCGTGATGTGGTTAATTTACGGAAAAAGATCCGCTCTATTATAAACATTGATTATAATGCAGAGTATGATATTGTTGGCATTACAGAAACGTAGACATATGAACATTTGGGACTTAGTCCATATATTTAAACATTTCTTTGTTCTCCAAGTATGTAAATACGTAACTAATCAGGACGAACACGAGTAAAAAAGAGTACAAGTAAACAGAAATTGACGAAAAAATCTAGTGTTTTTACTTGCTCAGTACACTTAATTATTTGAAGAATACTCAATCGACATTCCACTTGGCTTTTATGAAAAGTGCATTTAAACACATAATAAAACCAGAACATACAAACTAACAGAAACTGTAATATACACTTTAATACACTAAATTATATTCCATTCTTAACTGCAGTGAATATACAGACAGTATTTTTAAAAAATGGCCATTGACAAGAGCCCCTTAGTGCGTCCTCTAGCGATCGTCTTGTCCGGAGTGTTTTCATTTGAAACGTGCCACAAAGTGAAAAGTACTGCAAAAGCTTTTATATGGCCGACACGATACGTACACATGCGAGGTGAAATATATGGAATTCTAAAATTGCAGAATGACTTTATCTATTTCAGTTTGGAAACAACTTTTACTTGACGTTCGAACATTTATAACCAACATTTCTATCTAAACGAATTGAACTCTGAACAAAAATGGCACGTTCCTAATGGTTTACTTTAAAATCATATCTACTCCGAGTAATTCCTGTACGTTTTCTGTTCCTTTTTTAGGGTTCCGGAAACCGAAGTTCCGAAGACCTCCAAAGGAAAAAAGGAACCCGTATAGAATCACTTCGTCGTCCGTCTGTCTGTATGTCAAGACTCTTTTTCTCAGGAAGGCGTAAAGGTATAAGGTTGAAATGAATTACCAATCCTCAGCATATTGGGATTCATTGGTCCCCTGAAGATTTGAAAAAAATCAAACCTCTAAGTATAGGCAATCAAAAGATATAAAAGATTTTTGTCCCATTTCCCATACTAGTATATTCGAAAAGAGAAACAAAACCTATAGGGTATTTCCCGTTGATCTAGTATCATAAAATTCATAGGATATCAGGAAGCTATATCTTAAAGTAAAATATAGGAAAACATCCAAAAACCGAAAATTTGCAGATACGTCACAAATAGAATGGAAGAAACTTTATTAAATTGAAAGAAATCTTATGAAAAGTAAAAAATGTTGAAATAATCTGGTAAAGTATTTTGTGCGTTGGCACCGTGGTGATATACTATATTCATCATTTATTCACATTGGTTTTTTAGCGTAATTATGTATGTAAAAGATGTGTAATATTTTGGTGATAATAAATTCGACTTAGAGCTAAGTTTTTTTTTCAGGCAGACGAGCAGGCAGCAGGCACCGAAGTGCCTACCGGCGCCCATGGACATCTGCACGACCAGAAGGCCAGCAGATATATTGTGATATAGAGTATGGCAGACTATAAATATACTGGTAATACAGACTAAGACTACAAAACTCGTGACTCTACGACTGTTCTGCGAAAAAGAAAAAAGATAATTTAGATTATTAATGTTATCAAAACTGGATTAGATATTTTCAAATTGACGAGAAGAAGAATGCAATTATCCTTTTTCTTCTGATATGGTTAATTATTTACATAATTTTTAAGAGTAACCTGCTTTTGAAATGATTCAAAGACAACGCAGTAATTTCTTTAGTTTTGCTTATTTCAAAATTGTCTATCTAAATAAAATGCAGCCACGGAACCCCTCAGTTGCAAATCAATACTAATTTATTACATCAAATAAGTTGGTACGGTCTAGTGGGAGAACTCGCAAAGTTTGCCGCTTTACTTTGTATCACACCTATAACACATATTGCCGTTGCAGTTGGTTACCAGTCTATTTTTATGATAATGTATATAATAAATTGCAAATTGTTTGCTTTATGACTGGATTATTCCTATACTATAAATGTAGCCATGACGAGAATACGCGACATATCGTTATTTAAAGTCCCTCTTTATTATGTTATTACTTACTTCCTGTCTGAAGATGACATCTTTCATGAGAAACTAAACAACTTTGCTTTAATCCGCGAATGAATACTCTACAAAGCTTATTCGTAAATACTTGAAGTGTCTTAAAAATTATACTGGATTCCTAACTACTCTTAATTAATAAAATAGCCATCTTTTATTGATGTGAGATCGACGTTTATATAAAACAACTAGCTGCGCCCCGCGTTCATCCGCGTGGGCCACCCTTATTATTTAGGAGTATGAAAAATAGCTAGTAGCCGATTCTCAGACCTATGGAATAATCATATAAAAATTCATAAAAATCGGTCAAGCCGTTTCGGAGGAGTACGGGAAACTAACATTGTGACACGAGAATTTTATATATGAACTAAACTAAACTACTTTGCTTTAATTCTTGCGTTCATTCGTGGATTAAAGAAAAGTAGAAATCCCATTCATCCATTAAACTATCCTATTGCATGCCTCAAAGCGCAAAGCGAGTGTGCTCAACTCTCACTTAATCGAAATCGAGTGATTTCGTTAACAAAATATATCATTCTACTCCTCTGGTATGGCACTTATTTACAAATGTAAGTACACACAGATTAAGATGAAAGTCGCGTTTTAACTATTTTGACACTTCGGAAAGATACCTTTTTTATTTAATGTAAAAAAAAAAATAACGGAATTAAAAAAGTATTTCCTTGGACGTCCGGATGTGTGTGAGTATGGATCTGGCACGATCACGTTCGAAGCAGTCGAATTATCCCGTTAATGTTTTTTTAAAAAAATAATAGCTTCTTCTTTAAAAAAGAAAAAAAAAACAAGTTACATAATAAAAAGAAAACAAAAATATAAAATAAAACCAATACGAGCCAGCCAGCCTTTGGATCCCTAAATCCTTTTTTTTAATTTTTAATAATTTATAACATTGAAGACATTTGTAAAAAAGTATATCTTTTATTCATGTTTTTTTTTTGATTATTAAAAAATTAAGAAGCCGTAATTTTTTTAACTTTGTTATGAAAGCTTTTAACGATGCAGTCCAACAGTTATTTTTTAAGATTCATGGACTGGTCCTGGACTTCAAGGTTTAGCAAATTATTTCGTCTTACTACACTCTTATCGAACAGATAAAGGAAGATCCACCCTCTGGGAGTAACATCTGACGATTAGTGATACCTACACTGGTTCAGCACTCGCTTGTAGTTTTTATCATCAAGAAGTAGGGAGGCTTTACGAAAGTTAGTCGTAAGTTGACTAGTAAAATCACAGCTTACAATTTATACCTCAGGAAATCCCATTACCTTCAAACAATCTAAAATCGTAAAAACCTTTAAAAAATAGTTTTATGTAGTATCTATTTATGCTGAATACAATAACATATCGTGTGGTCAATATATAGAGTAGGCGCCACTAAGGCGTCAGCTGTGGTTTTTATATATATTAATTTTATTTGTGATGAATCGTACGTTAGTATGTCGTATCGTAATGTGTTTGGATGAAAGTGCTGGTTTTTTAATATTTTTTTTGTGTGGTTCTTGCTGTTGGCCCTATTGGCTTCGGCAGCGTCATCGGGAAGGGGTTTTTTAATCATAAGGAACTATTTGTTCCTTATGATTAAAATTATAAATTCTAATTCATATACATATACCGAAAGGTCTAATAAAATCAAAGTCCATAACTGTGTGATTATTTAGAAACCTCGCACAATTCCTCAGTGGAAGCAGTTACCATCTTCGGTATTACCGAACCGATACTATTTAAGGACCTTGAAGAAAAGAACATACTCATTTCTTACTGTCTTTTTATTGTTCCATTCCAACGTGGTCCGCATACGCTAATGATTGATTAACACTTCGTAAATAGGTTAAACAAATTCATTTGTTAGAAGCGTACTTCTAAGTAAAGGTATTTAGTAATCATTTTTTACGCCAGTCCCCGTTAATAAGGGTCGATTTTAACACCAAACCGAATAGTAATTTAAATATGTAACTGATAGAATCAGGCGTTACTTTGCGGAAATCCATGACATGCATGAAAAACTAAAATACTTTGTTTTAATCCGGGAATGAATACGAGGGAAAATCGGTGTAATGCTGCAACCCGAAAGCTACACCACCGAATCCGCCACCAAAGCGTTGTACTATATTTTTACACTAATTTTGCATTTTCGAAGAGAACTATTAACAAATTATAACAAACTAGCTGTGTCCGTGATTTACGTCCGTGTAAAATTAGGTAAAAAATTGGATTCAATTTTAGCGTGATGGTATATAGCCTATAGCCTTCCTCGATAAATGACCTATCTAACACTGAAAGATTTTTTCAAATCAGACATGTACTTCCTGAGATTAGCGCATTCAAACAAACAGAACAAACTCTTCAGCTTTATATATTAAAATATAGGACTATAGACTAGATTTGTGTTCATTATTACATTCTTATATTTAGACTTAAGTAATTTTAGCTTTCCGTCCTTGATGGCGTACTGGAATTCGTAGTGGGCGGGAGCTGCGGGTTCCGCATAGTGAGCGACAGGGAGGACGGGCAGAGCTGAGGCAGCTGCAGCCAAAGCTAGGACGATAACAAACTGAAACGAAATGTCTCTTGTTATAATTATTCGAATATTATATTAAATATTACCTTTACTGGTAGATCTCAATAGAGTTATATCAAAATTTTAAATTACAGGTTTAATAAAGAAAAAACTGAAATCATCTAAATAAAAAATATATTCAGCTCTTTTATCTTAAGGAAATGTAAAAAAAGTAGTGATTTACGTTACAGTAGTGATTTAGTAAGTATATATTACAGATCTACGGAGTCCTTTTAATGAAATTCTAAATTTAGTTTGCTGAATTTTTTAAATAAATTTATTTAAAAAAGATCCTAGATTGTAGAACGCATTTCCTTTTTATTTATTTATTTAGTTTATTATTTTAATATATTCTATGCTAAACTGTAAATATTTGTATTTCCTTAAGATATTAGATATTAATTTATTGTAACTCTTATAGTAAAAAGTGTTTAATATTATTTTTTTCCCACCACTTTTTAAACAGTTTTTTTTGTCTAGAATATGACATAATAAAAAATAAATATTGAACGTAGATTATGGTAAAAAAATACAATTTGTTTAATACTTTAATCATTTCAACATAAATCATTAAATATAACAACAAAATGAAATCGTAATTCAATCGGTTTATCTTATAGTGACAAACATATTTTTAACTTTATTTCTTAGCAAAAATAGCGCAATCTATATGTTTTAGATTTTTTTCAAACAGCTAATTAACAGCTAAATTAACGCTATTTTTGTCTAAAGACACGTTCGCTAATTATTATTATTCAGCCTGCCATATTCTTAAATTTTTACTGTTGGATTGTTATTTCTGCATCATTTTGGCCAAGCTCAAGCAATGTACTGTCTTGTATTCATTATTTAATCAAATTCAAATTACGTTTTTTAATTTTGCATTTTATAGTAAAATAAATTAAAGTAGAGTATATATCCTTATTTTTCTGTGAGTACATCATATGAGAACAATACGTCAAAGGTTTTTGAATCACGAGCATAAACTAACTGTAAAAAGTTGAGCTGTCTTGAGTTTAGATCTATGAATTTATCTCTATGGTAATGATATATCTCAAAATATATCTATAAATGGCGACTTAATTATATAACTGGTGACTTATTTTACATATATTTAAATAAACAGTCCTTTTGTGGTTCCGCTTAGTTTTAGAATATAAACCAAACATCAAATAATATTAGATACGTTTAAGAATATTGTCTAGTTGTTAAGTTATTTATTTGTAAAGGCTATGGTTGTCTTTTTTAATGTTAAACTTTTATTCTATAAAAGCTTAGGTAATTTATCGAGAGCTGTAAATAAAATAATTACAGAGTACATCACTATTATTGTTATTTTCGAAGAAATTCGGCAGCCCCTTTGGTGTAACGTTAACTTCAATACATGTATGGTTGTATTCATTCAGTAAAATTATAAATTTTGTCGAAGAAGAATAACTTTTCAAAACGGCCATATTGAAAAAATGACATTGGCTACGTTTCTAAAAGATAGCATTTTAAGAGATGAGTTTTCTCCGTTTTAAGTGACATTGAAGACACAACTTGTGTGCTTGCTGTGCAAGCCATAAAGAAAAGAGTTAAAGAAGAAAATAATTTTCTTCTTTATGCCGGAGCTAGACATAGCTCAGAGTGTTTGTACATTTATGTCCTTGAAGACTAAAAATTTCTACAAAACTTTGCGCAGCTACACAGTCTCCGGCCGCACTACATGATCATTGAGATGATCATCCAAATGAAACTATGGCTGCTCCGGCAATACGCACACAAATAATACAGTAGAATTTACAAACACAAAATAACACAATATACTAAAAGGAAGTTTTTAATTAATATATACAGTTTTGTAATGTGAATAGGTTCATTCTAGGCAAGCGCGTTCCACCGTAAACCGCATCTACACTTTATCAAGTGTGACCGCGGTCAAGCGCTTGTCTATCTCCAATAAAAAAAAAGAAAGTAATACTATATTTCAGTTCGCCATATATTCATCATAATTAATGAAATCTGGAATCGTAATGGTATTTCTATATAATATATGTTTCGATAAAAACAATGGTGTAAACGGGGCTTTGGTTTATTTGAAATGTCAATGTGAAAGTTCTATAAATTAGTTTTAAGTCCGATAATAAATATTTAAAAAAAAAAAAAACATTATTTTTATTTCTATATGGAATAAACCAGTGAAGTAAAATTCATACTAAATTTTGCTTTTTTCAAAGTTCGTCCGTCGGAGTATGGAGATTCGAATAAGGAGGACCACCTCAATGTATGAAAGGGTTCGTCGAAATCCGCAAATAACGGGGACGCCACATTAGAATGAGGAATAATTTTATAGAGTATTATTGGTCAATTCATTCTACAGCAGCGCCATTTCGGCGAATCTTCGAACGATAATTTGCTGTTTACAAATAGCCACTTCAACTAGTCCCTCATAGAAGATGGTGCTCCTTATAAGAATGTCCATATCTCAGAGCTGACACACATACTTTCTCTCTGATTATTTACAGACTGCTTAACATAAAGTCAAAAATGCTTTATCCAAATAGACTTTTACAAGCACTTGTGAATGTCATATGTATTTTTTTAAAATCATTATTTAATATTTTGGTAATAAAATTTACGATTGAAGGGCTAAGTTTACGGGGGTAGTAATTAATATTTTTCTTCCTTCTTTTAGATATCCTCGAAGTATCATCTTGCCATGGGATTTATCTTAAACAGGGTGACTGGTGAGACACAATACTCGAGAACCTGATATTTGATGATAATTTATGACGAAAAAAAATTAAGACTAAATGTAAATATCAATTAACTACTACGTGAGATTAAGAGAAAATTGCATTATTATGTACGGAACGCATGGACATACTAGCGTAGATGCACGATGATGATCCGTTTTCCCTTCATACTTTAGTTCTGGCCTGTCTTTAACAGGCAACAATACCAAGGCACCTATTTCACTCTTTCGAATCACTAATTTGTTTAACATGTATAGCCGTATATATGAACTGAATTATAATTTTATTTCTTATTAATAATGCGTTTAATTCCGACTGACAGTCGTCGTTAAATCTTTTTTATAACTGACCAGTTTCTTTTGCGCTTGGAAATGCATTTACGAACAAAATTTTTCGAACATCTAATTTTAAGAAAATTTGGTCAATAAATAAGTACTTATATTTATTACATAATTATAACAAGAATCGAGTACTGAGTAGTATCCTTAAGTATTCTAAGTGTCTCACCAGTCACTCTGTATACTAGTCTTAGAACTAAATTGAAAAGTTATTAATATGTAGGTACTTATAGTCTCTAATCTGTAATTCCTAGCATATGTCGTTCTAGCCAGGGCAAGAAGGCAGTGACCCTTGTATAGTACCCTGGGACTCCGGGCGTTGCACACTTCTTCAAGCCAAAGGAAATCACTCCGATTTGATAGAAATAGGTTGTAGAGTTTACTGGCTAAAAACAAAACATTATCATCGTCTTAATGTCTGGGCGAAAACACATCCAGCGCGGGATGATAGAGAGCTATTAATGGGGGATTTAAAACGAGTAATAATGAACTTACCGCCCGTAATAAATGAACACGTTTATATGAATTTATACGCGACTGAAGAGGTGAAAGGACGATATTCATTTTGGTCACTTTATTTGGCGTGATTGCAGTTCTTAATATGATATAACTTCTTTTTTTGTTTTCGCTTTCGTATGACTTAAAAGAAATCATCTTATACATGTCATATAGATAGGTAAACAGTAATGTCAAAAAGTTATATCATCTTTGTGTACGAACACATCAATTTTATGTAGTTCGAGACCAATTTAATCCAAAGTACTATTATCGTTCAAATAATCCTTTACATTAAAATAGGATTTTTGGATGGTTTGCGTAAAATAAAAGTTTTAAATTTATTTAATGACATCTCCCGAATATTATAAGGGAGTTAATATAAAAACGTTTACTTTAGTGTACTTTAGTTTACTTTAGTGTACTTTAGTTTACTTTATTTTATTTACGTTTATTTATTTATTTACCTGTACTTTAGTTACACTTAAATGTGGAGTTAATTGTACAAAGCCTGGTAGAGTGCATTAATAGTTGATTTTTTATTTTTCTACTCGTTAAATCATAGGTGGTATCAAAACTAGTAAATTCTATTTACAGACGAAAAAAACTGTAAATAGTGTGCGAAAATCCATTTAAAAAGGATTCTTTCATCCTGTCCATTAAAAATGGGATTCCGTCTAGTGATAAAACTAATCTCTCTTTTACATAACGTTATTCCGGTCTAGTAGAAGTGTCCGCTTAAATTTCAGAGTCCGTCATCTTAACTCGCTCCACAACCACGTGGTTGTGGAGCGAGTTCATCATCCCCGGGACGCCCAAAATCTATACAAGCTCAAGGCTGATAGCACTGAGTGATATTAATCTGTACGGTTTACGTAAAACAACTTTTTTATATATATAACAAACGGCAAACGAGCAGGTGATTATGTGGTCGAAAATGCAGCGTGATCCGATATCTCTCCAGAAAGCCACAGGATCTAGCTACGCGGAAAGAGTTAGACCGATGACAAAAGGATAGTTGACTATTTTTCAGAAACTAGTCAATATTATGCCTTGCAGTTAAATAAACCTAGAATATAAATATTTCGCCGGAAAACATACTTTTATCTGGTTAATTTTACGTTTTTATAAAAATCCCTTTAAATTTTTGCACCTTAACGTCCTGAGCTATCGTGGCGTCTTTAGGATGTAATGTTAGCAAAGATAATTTGTTTGGCAAAAAGTGACGTCATGGCTTTGAGTGCTGTTCGCTGTCACGTGGTCACTTAGGTGAACCGCCTGCCCGTTTGCTCCTTGTTTTATACAAAAATATGAGGGTACCGCCAGAGACGGTCATTGCCGACTTCACAATAGAAGGCAGTTCTTAATTCCACTGTATTTTTTATGTTTGATATCTCAGAATTTTCAACTGGATGAACTCATTTTGATGATTTTTTATTTATTTGAGAGCTGGTGCTTCCCGTTCGGTCCTATTTTTACAAAGCCACAATACTAGTAACAATTTAAAGCATCCATGACCTAGAAAAGGTATTTAATTAGAAAATACAGATTAACAATTAAATTTTGTATGTGTACTGATAATCTTATAGATAAAATGTTCCCCGGAACCCCCACAATCTCAAGACTAATATCAGTCAGTGACATTAATCGAGCTACACGGTTTTGCCCGCCTTCCAAAAAGCGGAGGAAGGTATTTGAAATAGCAGTGTTAGAAGGGGTGACGGTAAGAACTGCTTAACCTCAAATACCGGTAACTGTTTAAGTTACGACCTCCTCTCTTCCTTCCTTTATTTTAATTTGATTATTTTCATTTTATTTATTTTTGTTCTTGCCCTTTATATATATACGATTTGAATGATTTTTTTTTTGTTTGCGTATTGGTGGCGCCCTGTAAGGTTTATATTCACAAATTAACCCGGCAGAAGGCGCTGTAGTCGACTTTTTGAGGACTCTAATTTTGTTGTCGAAATCGGTGTAGACTCATCGGATGTCAATGTTACCAGTAAAAATGGTCACATACAAACAAAAATACTTTTAAGTAAATTTCAATTTACGACTAAGTTTGTTGCGGCCTCTTCTCATTGTAGGGCGCGTTGCACACACGCACACCCAATTATTTCGTGTAAGTTATTTAAATTTCACTTTGTTATTTTATTGTTTAATCTTTTATTATTATTGTTTGGGCTATCTCATGAAGAAATGCTTTTTCTTTCTTTCATATATACATTTTACAATAAAGTCTAGCGTAGTCGTGACGGCCGTATGTTTAGTATGTGTCAGTCCTTTGTGAAAAATTCCGGAGAGCGACACGAAACTCGTTGTACATTTCTAAAATAATGTATTTCAATGAAGTTTGCTTTTCTTAAATATTATTTAAGCTAGCAAAAATATTAACCTACCTGAGTAAAGTTAAATAATTTGACTTCTAATCTTTTTGCCCCTTTGTAAACAGTTACTAAAAAGACAGTTACTTGAGGAGGTAGTTGCTTAATCAGTGGTCAGCATTTGAGTCCATCGCTAGGTTAAGTAGCTCTCGCTGCGACCACGTAATAGATGGGTTAAAAGATTCTAACACTGGTTTAAATCTGATATCCGACCTCCTCCGTGTTTCGACTGTGCTGTTGCCCCATACAGTCACCTGAAAAAGAAAATATCGTATCGTATACTACTATATTGTACAGTACATGCAAAAGTATAGTGTAGCGTAGTGCAGTGCAGTGCAGTGCAGTACAGTACACTATACATTATTTATTGTAGGCAAACAAGTTACCGAAATACACTTAATAATAGTCAATATTATAGTATAAAGGGCGGCCTTATTGCTATGGCAGCAATTTCTTCCAGGCGTGTCATGTCGTATCGTGTTTGATATAATTTAATAAATTAGTATCAAAATCATTGAATTTGAACAGTACAATTGTCTATTAACCTACTTAAGCCTTTACAAGATAATAGTGGAATAATATTCGTAAATAATAAAAAAATCATTCATAAATAAAAATATTAACCTTAATATCTAATTCCAAGAACAGTTGCTAAAATAATGCAAAGAAAACTTAGAAAAAAAAATTACAACGATAACACCACGGCAAAAATAACTCAACATTATCAACATTAAGTAAGAATAATGAAATTAAAACCATTCCTTGTACCTAATTGTCACGAACAAACGACTTTATTTCAAACACATTAATCACAAAGTAGTTTTCAGAAATATGCATAGATGGCGCTATTTTCTTACATTACAACATACGCGCCAAACAAATCGCAACTTCAGAATTGGAAATCCGCCTAGTGCAGGGGCTCTTGCTACATGTTGTTATGAAGTTAAGATACTGAATAAAGCTATTTTTATTTTTTTTATTATTTATTTTATTTTCCGTTAGGAGGGTGATAGGGTGACTATTTGCGATCATTTTAACCCCCCCATATGCATTATGCAAAAGTGGACCATTTTTGAGTTACCTCGTTGTTTTGCTTTTTTTATAAAGTAAAAAATGCGACTTCAAATATTTATTTTAGAAAGAATCAATTTCAAATCTCATTATTTCTTCTGATTTATAAAAATGATTAAAACCGGTTTATTTATAAATATCAAACAAATATCCGTCCAAATATAAAAATGCCTGACGAAAAACGATATTATTTCAATATTTTTGCTACAAAAATGGTATAAAACAAAAAAAAACGTCGTATCGCTTGTGACATTGTTTTAAAAATAATCTGCAAGACTTTTCTTGGCTCTCCAAAAATGTATAATAAAGAAAGAAAAAAAAAACATCTATTCATACAGACACAGACAGCGCAACAGCTAAAAGTATAATTTAGGTCTATAATATACAAAAGATATATAATTATATTCTTTAAAAAAAAATCTAAAAACATGATAACTTAAAAATAATTCACTTTTGCGTAATGCATGTGGGGGTTAAAATTATTTTATGTTTATTAGAGAAACAAGCAGTAATTACAACGCTTAGAATCTAATAGGTAATATAAGAATGTGCCTATACCAATAAAGTTTCTACTTAAAATAACTTATACAAGTACAGGAGCAGTATTGGGCAAATAAAAAGGAAAATACTATTTGAACACAAATCTCTACTGCAGACAGAGCATTTACATTAATGCTACATAAAAACAAATAAACAACATAAATTTATGTACCTACGAATACAATTTATTAGCAAATTAATCGCTACCACTTGTTGGATAGAATTCTAATTATTTCTTTTTTAAAAAACTTCAAAAGAAACTTTAAATATATCAATTTCGGAAAAAAATATCGCAAATAGCCCCTATCAGCTCTTAACTGGAATACATCGAATTACCAATAACCCAGATTAATTCATTATTGTTAAAACGATTTACAGACGACTTTTATTGACCACTGTAACTCAATTCCAATTAAAAATTAAATAAAAAACAAATTCTTTAAATTTCGAACACAATGTTTTTCTTCATTGAAAGTTATTTATCGAGCAAAAGTTTAGCGCGTTCAGCTTAATAACACGGGACATGTGACTTATAAGGAACAGTGAACATCAGTATCGTTGTAGGTCAGACCGCTGCGCTGTCGGCAGTTCGTGATGATGTGTGAATACCTTAGTTTTATTTGTTTAAAAAACTAATAAATGCCAATAATATAACAGAAAAACCGTGAGTGTGTGTGTGTTTTATTTAATAAAACTGTGTAGCAAGGGCATTGGACTTATTATTATTCTCGAAGAGCTTGATGTGTCTTTGTGTTAAGAGTTTATTAAGAAAAGGTGGCAGGTTACGTATTCACTTTGTACATTATTGTATTTTTCAATATTATCCGCGATTTATAATTAACCGTTAAATAATAATTTTAAATAAACTGGAAATTTACTAAATTAATATATAAATAATAATGATTTGCACTTTTACACCATACTGACAGTAAAAATTAAAATAAATATATATTTAAAACATAATACATTCTTAAGATTATTATTTGCAAACTCACCGCCAAGTAATTGCGAAAAAAAAAATTTTCAGTTCAAGAAACTAATCTTTTAACTTTAATTGTAAAAAGTTAACTTCAAAAGGCTTTGTTTAAAAGGCTTTGTTTGCTTTGTCCAAATATTTTCAAAGATTTAGTACCTACAAAAACGTATATAAATTTAAGTAAGTGGGTGAAGTTCGGTTAAAAATGTTAGAAAATAAAAACATGTAATGGACTAATCTACTCGTAGTATTACACATTACACTACACTAGCATAAAATCCAACACTTCACCCGTGTGTTGTCGACCCTAGCCCTCCTCCCTAAAGTCAAAGTCAAAGACAAAATCTAAATTTGTTTATTCAAATAGACTTTTTCAAGTGCTTATGAACGTCATAGGTATATATATTTTTAAGTCATTATTTAATATTCTTTGTGATAAAATCTGGGATTTAAAAGTCAAGTTTACAAGGGTTCCTCGCGGCCAGCTCTGAACAGCGCCCACATCCTACTTTTCAGCATGATCACCAATTTTATTGTTTCCTGTAGGATTTTTTCATTAAGTCCTACTACTCTAAAAAAAAGAACTAAGCTATTAATTCGCTAATTATGCAGTTGGAGGACTTTTCCCAAAATTTGTTGCTTTTTTTTCTGGAATTTGTTTGTACTTTAATGAGTGAAATTCCGTCAGAGGAGGCTGACTTTTTTCGAGTTATGAATGCTATTGTATGCCATATACAATAGGGCATTTTGGAGTATTTCGAAGTAAAATTATAATTTACATGCATACACACATATGCATGCATTTCCGTGATAAAACCAAAAAGAATTGACCGCGAAGCGACCAATAGCTTTGCGATCGCTGAGTAGAAACTACAAAAAATTCCGCGAAGCGGCTAGGACGATGGCTGCGCGATCACGCGTCCGCTTCTAACCTATCCTCAATAGAGTTATGTTTCGCGCAAAATATCAGCCTCTTTTATTATAATAATAATATTTTATCTTCGTACGTCCAGCAGTTTTCGAGATTTCGTGATATGTTACGTGGCTATTCAATTTTTAGACGACTTCGACCACGTAAAATTGGTTAAAACATAGATTCAATTTTAGCGTTGTGATATCTATATAGCATTCGTCGATACATGGGCTGTCTAGCACAGAAAGAATTTTTCAAATCGTACGAGTAGGTCCTGAGACTAGAATTCAAGCAAGTAAACAAAGAAACAAACTTCAGCTTTTTATATTAGTATAGAGTAGAATAGTTTGGAAACTCCAAAGTGCACGCCCCATAACACTAACATGAGTGTTTCCATTTTGTTACAACTTTTGTATTAAAAAAAGTAAAAATATCATTATAAAAACATTATATTATTACGGAAATAAACTATTTAACAACGGAAAAGTAATGGATTGTAAATAAATTTATTATAATTATATTATAATTTAGCGATCAACGACATCTATTAGAAGACGCTCAATACAACTCCTATTGCAGTACAGTAATATTCCGCTAGGGTATCCAGCTGAAATTTAGTTTTTCGTTAATTATAATTAAACAATACCGAATTACACACCCATTTTCAATACCATATTCCATATTTATACGTAGCGCAATTTTTTACATTTCGTGATAGGTTACTTTAGTTTTTATGAACATAGATAAACATAAAATATAGTTAGAAAAAATCCGAACTAAAACTTCAAAAGTATTTTTAAAGAAATTAAGAAGTAAAACTACCATAAACAATTCTGCAAACCATACTACGTCAACTTAAATGCGTACTATCAGCTCTACATAGATGGAATGCCTTCCTCAAGGTAGTCAAAGAAGGAGCACAGAAGGAAACAAAGAAAAACTATATCAAAAAGGCCATCAGAATAAATATAGCAGTATATACCATTCTATCATCTACATGGACGAAAAGATATCCATGGACATCGGAAGTCATTTAGGTGGACCGCTTGTTCGTTTGCCCCTTGTAACATAAAAAAAATCGCCTTAATTGAATATTTATATTTCTAATACATTATGATAATGACAAGAATCATATTTCAGTTTACAAATTCGGAAATCTCTACTATAAAACTGCATATTTGGAGATACGACAAATTACGTAGGAGGTGCCTATTTTAAGAAAAATAATAACAGTTGCAAAAAGAAGTGTTTTGCGTTCATTTCTTCATCAAATTTATTTCACCTTAGTTACTATAATAATTTTTGTTTTCACTATTTACCGTTCCTTAAGTTGAATAAAACGTTCCAAAAAAAAGTGAAACCTTTTCTTTTTCTTTCGTTAATCAATTTTAACCTCAGGCTAAATGCTCGTGCCATTTTTAAGCTATTATATCCTATTATAATGTTTTTTTTTTTGCTTTCCTACCTTTTTAAAAGTTTTTATTAAGAATTGAACACGACAATAGCCAAGAGACTACATTACTCACGTATATTATGCGAAGTAAAATAGAAATAAATTTCTTACTAATCATACTTGTACATGCGGGATTAAGTTTTGAGGTTTCTTAAAAAATCTGAATAAACTCTTACTTGTTCACAGGCACTTTGTAGACTATGCCATGGCCGGCGTCTGCATCGGGGGGACTTATTTTGAGGTACGACAAATAAGTAATCGTTTATCTTTTACTTAGATTTGCGGCGTCACGGAACTAAGAGCTTCACGAATTTCCGGTCACTCTACTACTGAGAATTTTCTATATAAATCCGGTTAGGCCCTTGCCCTTTAAACCAGTAAATTCAATGACCCGCTGTACTCCCCGTTAACTTCACTTACCATAACTATACTTGGGCTTTACTTGGTATAGAATGAATAATTTATTTCGACCCATGGATCATACAATTTGTTAGTAATGACAAAAGAACTTAATGTAATATTACCGCAAAAATAAAAAATATAAATAAGACAAACTTTAATTTCATATTTATATAAAAAGTTAAGAGTGTCTTTCTATATTTTATTAGTGACTAGCTATGCCCGTGTCTTCGTCCGCCTAAAATTAGGTGAAAAATAAATTCTATTTTAGCGTGATGATAGCCTATAATAGCCTTCCTCGATAAATAGGCTATCTAACATTAAATTTTTCAAGTGGGACCAGTAGTTCCTGAGGTTAGCGCGTTCAAGTAAACAAACAAACAAACATGTAATGACGATAATATAACCTATATATAATCACGCTAAATGTCTTCACCTAATTTTACGCGGACGCAGTCGCGGGCACAGCTAGTTTAGTATAAATTTTGCAGTTTCCTGTAAGGGGTTCATTAATTTAGTTGGATGTTTTACAAATAACCTGTAACATTCTTGCAAAATAAATTATTCTTATTCTTATTCTTATTCAAACTATAAATAATGAAAAAAAAAAAGGAATTTACACGTTAATTATAATCAACTTTGATAATAAAACTATTTACTCGTAGTAAAATGGGGACTGTAGTATTATGATGCAAAAGTCGCCAAATTTCCACGTAATATTTTTTTTCATATGCCAGTAGAGTTGCATACTATATGTATAAAAAAGCCTCTCTACGCGTATATGCCACCGAATTCTACCGAAACTGCAAGACATTAATGACTTTATTTTTTATTAACTTTCAAGGAATTCTTATTATAATTATTTACCGATAAATTTCATTTATCGATATGGAAGAGCGGAGCTTCCAGACAGAGGCATTTTTGATAATGCTTACTAGGTTGGCTCCGGTTAAAGAATATAGATACGAGTTTATTAAGGCATATATTAAGATTATTCTTAATTTTACTGTATAATTTAGCTCTGTTAACTTTTTTAAAAACCTACTTTAAGTTAGGGTTTTTTGTCCCTCAGGACATGCCAAACCCATCATAACTTTGTGCGTTTAAAGAACTTTATTTCTCAAGAACAATGTTCACTTAAGAGAATTTTACAATATTTTTCTTAAATGTTAAGTTAAAAAACACGGAAACTAAGGGACGGTAGTTTTCATACAAAAATTAATGACGAAGGATAACAAAATAACTTTAGATAATCATCCACCATAGCAGCTAGGCCTCATGAAGACTATTTTTTTATGTACCAATAATAAGGAAAATTAGTGTACAGTGGATTAACTCAGCCCTAGAAGAGATCTCTTTCAGTCATCCTTGAGTGTAGGAAAAATAGTTAAGACTGAAAAGGTGCAGGTATTAAACAAGTGAAAAAAACCAATAAACAATAATAGTGATAAACAATATATCGACTATACTAACGCAAGTGATATCGCAAGAAAAATCTAGTAAAACAGAATAAGGGCGATTTAAACTTTCCATGAAATAAGTGGAAATGGAACGAAACAAACAGAATTGATATCTGTCTAGCCGTTTTCGAGCTTTAGCGAGACTAACGAATAACGATTGATATTTATATATACACATAGATAATCAAGTATCTGGGGTGAATTTAATTGTTTTGCTTCAATTAAAAAATACAAAAAGTCTTATACCATTATTCGTGCAGAAAGTTTGTAACAAATTACTACGTGACCGTTTCTTTTGCAGTATCTTTGGGCACTATTGTGTTCACTTTCCTTTTTCTTTTATCATCTAAATATCACAAAGTTTTGTGCAATATCCTTCAAATTTATTGCTCCATCTTCAAGTGTTGCTAAACCGTAAAATTATGGAAGCGTAGATCTTTGGTACGATACATAATATCAAAAATCATTTAAAACGTATAAAATACATACATACATACATCTAGACATATAGAAATAAATGAATATTTCCCTTGGTCACGGCGTAACTCGAAAACGGCTGGAATAATTCAATTATTTTTTCATATTCTTTAGCGCCCGAGGAAGGTTATTAAAAAGAGATAGGTTTCCCCACAAAAATCTTCAAACCAACAAAGTGGACAATATCATTAAAACCAACGCGAACAAAGTCGCGGATTTTTGTTTGAAACTTTATAATATTGTTGTCCCGTTCGAACTTTCTCTGGTCGTGCAGATGTCCATGGGCGCCGGTAGGCACTTCGGTGCCTGCTGCCTGCCCGTCTGCCCCCTTGTAACATTAAAATAAAAAAAAAATAAGTCTAACAAAGATATATGTCTAACCTGGAGACATACATACATATATAGACATATTAGGTTCTACCAGCTACATATAAGTTTTTTTATTTTATTTTAGGCCACTGATTTAATCCATGTATCCACTGTGGCTTATACAGGCTTAAAATTCAGTACCTTACTTCTTTCCCGTGGGTACAGCTTATTTTCAACACCAATTTTCAAGCCAGTTGCAAACAACACATCTCTAATTTCTTGATGGGTAGGATTTTCAACACAGATCTCTTTGGGCAATCTCCGACCCTGAGCAAGAGTCTTTTTGCTATTCAAGTAAGCTGGATATATACAGATCCATCTAAAATAAAACAACAATTACATGTTTTAGAATTTGAAATTTAGAAGTTTAAGGAAAATAGGAACTGTCTTAAATAGTTAAAAATTATGCACATATTACAAATTTACCAATAAATTTTAATGGCATTAAAAGTAATAGCACTTTTAAAATCTATCAATATTTCCGAAAAGTAGAGTACTGTTTAAATGTAATAAATCGTAATTATTTCTTTGTTAAAATAGGGGAGAATTAATAGAAAAATAAACTAAGGTACAGGTAATCGATCATGTTTTAATACACGTTCATTTTGACATTTCATACCAATATTAAATCGATAGATATTGTGATAATTTTATACTTTAAAAGTAGTACACATTTTACCTTTCCACATCACTGTGTTTCTTATCGGGGCTCCAGGATGTTATCATGGTTGCCATAATAGTCTCTGCACTCTTAATCCAAAACCCTTAATATCTTGATATAAATGTAATTTAGAGAAAAACTCGATGTAAGTAAGTAGTAATGTACTACGTAGATTTAAGGCATCTAATTTAAATTATCGATACAAACATTTATAACTAAGAAATATTCATAAAAATATTTTTCACAATATAACAGAGATATGGATATTATAATTCGGAACTACTGAGTGCGTAGACGAATAGGGGAAAATATTGTTAACTTTTTGACATTAGAATATATTTCACGTTTAATGTCATGTCCATAACGTAAATTGACTGACGTGTGTGATTTTGTAATCTGTATATTAATATTATGTAGTCGTAGCCGCACAAGGATCAATTCACAATTGATATTGTTTATGATATTTGATAAGGATTTTATTATACTTTACGAATATTTCTATCCCCCACTCCTAATATAAAGTATATGTAGTTACAGAACTTGCAGCGAATTACTTTATATTTTGAAATTGTGATATCATGTATAGTTTTTCATCGTACACCAGTTCAAAAGTTTTAATGGCAACTCTGATCATCTGTCAAATGTCCATGCAAATGTGTAACTAAGAGGTTATTATGCTATTGCATATAAATGAAAATTTAGCTAATTTTCATTATTTTTTAAATTCGGTGTAGAGATTTAACAATTGTGAATAAGTTTTCATGAATTTGTACTTATTGTGAACATGAAAATATAAACATGAGTCTTATGGCAATAGGTGCCGGATGTATTATCGCCGCCAAGGAGTCTCATGTTGATTATTACGACTTTACAGCACATACTATTCTTCAACTAACTGACACAATTTGTGATGAGTTGATTACAGATATAAGTTTATCGAATGACGAGAAACTACTGGCTGTGTTATTTGCTAAAAAAGTGTTAATATACCAACTACCACACCTGAAAAATATTCGAAGTTTTATTCTTCCTAGAAGTGCAAGTAAAATACGATTTAGTGTAAATAATACAGAGATATTTGTCGCGGATAAAACTGGCGATGTGTTATTGTTTAAGCTAAATGAAGAAACTGGCACACAACTCTTAGGGCATTTGAGTCTTTTATTAAATGTCTTACAAACTAGTGATGAAAAACACATAATAACCTCGGACAGAGATGAGAAAATTAGAGTATCTTGTTATCCAAATACTTACAATATTCAAACATACTGTTTGGGGCATAAAGAATTTGTAAATCACATTGAACTCTTACCAGACACTGAGGGTTGTCTGATAAGTGCATCTGGTGACGGAATGTTGAAAGTTTGGAATTATATCACTGGAAATGTTCTTTACACTATTGAGACTTGTTCAAATATAAAGAACATTGGTAACCTCAAACAAGATTTTGTTAAATTAATGAGTGATGAGGGGATAGAAGTTAGCAATTTACCAATAATAGATTTCACAATTATAAATTTAGATAAATCAACTAGCCTTATAGCACTTACTGTTCACTCTTATATGAAAATCATTGTTTATAAACTAAATTTTGTTCATGAAAAAATTAACCATCATTTGATAAAGGAGATTCCTGTTGAAAACTTTCCTGCTGCTATAAAATTTCACAACTTATCCTTATTTATATTTGACAGTGTGAATTCAAAAGTAATTGAACACCAAGTTGATAACAGTGAAGATAAAATAACATTAAGTTTTTGCAAGACCATGAAAGTGTTTGAAAATAAAGATGTAAAGTTATGTACAAATGATTTTAATTCTATAAAACAACTATTTAAAAGAAAATTTGATAATGTACAAGAATATCAGGAAAGGAAAAAACACAGATTAGAGAAGTCATTGAGCTGATTTAAAATATGTATTATTGCATGAAATTACAAAATGGAGAATTGACTCTTAATACTATGGCATAATTAATAACAAGTAAAACTGTCAAATACAAACAGCATCAAGAAACATATTTCAAATATATATATATTAATATCTCTGTTTGTTCAATACACTTCAGTCTCAATTATATGTTTTTTAATTTATTTAAAATGTGCTATTCCCGACAATAAAATGATAGATATTTATTTCATTTTTATTTCATCTTCACCTAAATGGTTTAACTTTTCATTTTATTTTTCTTACATTTTAAAACTTATCTAATTTTTATGTGGGTATTGTAGAGTTGTAGGTTAGAGATATATTAAGCATTAACTATTCCTTCATTGGAAATTCCACTAAAATCAGGTTAGCTAGTTTAAAGACTACCTCAGTTCAAATTATATAATTATTTTAAATAAAAAGAAACCTGTCTTGTCTTTTTTTTCGATACAAAAAACCTGTAATATTTACAAAATTGCCAAGGTAGTTAAAAAGAGACGAATTTCTTAGCATTCCATGGATTCACCGTGCGGGTGCTGGGTCCATCGCGTTGCAGAGGAAGGAACCAATTGGAGTTGGTCAGCTGGATCCGTTATGATCTGAGTTTTTAATTGTAACCGGGGAGTTAATGAGTTAAGAAACTGGAGATTATAAATATAAAATATCCTCTTGGACTTTCCGCGAACATCTATTGAAAATAGTGGAATGATTGTCCAAATTGCGAAAAAAAACATCGTTAACTTAACATGAAATTATTTATGACTTCTATGGCACAAAAATATTCATTATTTTAAAAATTATATTTAATATGATAAGGCGAGGACGTGATTAAGATAGACAATACAAATGAATCGTTGAAAATGTATCAGAACCAATGTGATAATAAAAATATTAAAAAAATATATAAAATTAGCTCAGTTACAGAAAAATTTAAAACCTTTCGGGTGATTCATTTTCATTCATCTAATTTCAAACAACATTCGCAGCGTTATCTTCGAGTGAAAATTTATAGCTAGGTTTCGGTGGGCAATTTGCGCGATTAGCAGATGGTAGGTAGCGGTTCTAATTATGCGGAATATCATTAGAGTGGAGACGCGCTGCACCCCCTGCTTAGCTAACCGATGACAAATTACTGCCTGCCTACCCTCACTAGTTCGAGCAGTAAGGGCTAGAGAGGTGCTAGCCATTTTGAATCGACAACGTTATAAATTAGTACGTCTGTGCATAAAAAAAGATATAAATTATCAAAAGCCAATCCTCTTATTCCCACATCAACAAGCTTAGAAAGCAAGATCGGTACAGAAACAGTGTCAAAAGCCTTTCTGGATAAACAGGAAAACCCTCAAGCGGAATATTCCATTCACTACTCAAATAACAATTTTATTATTGAGCCTGATGGAAATAGAAATTGTTTTCAAGTGTTCGACTTGAGGAGATTTAGCGTCTTGGCTTGTAACGATAGTGACCATGATGATCTAGAGCGCTCTATTTTCAACTTTGTAAGACCTTTTCCTGTCTTCGGCTAATCTGGTTGACGTCACTTCGTCGGGCAAAGCATCCTGCCCAACTCCACTTCAAACAAAATACTTAAATATTAGACTACGTCTATTCAATTTGTAAAGACGATCATAAAAAGAATATTTTCATTAAAATTTTGTAATTTTAGTCAGTTTGTAATGAATTTCTGTATTTGATTTTTTCATAGATATTAATTCACGACTTTCAAGATTACCATATTTTTAAAATTCTTACTTTAATTCAATTCTGTCGCACTTAAAGAATTTGCATTATTTCCTTGCAATGTATTTATTAATTTTCTGAAAATATGTTGTTTCAGAACTTGATAGCTGGGTTATTATATGATTTTGCATTAAGAGATAGTAAATGTGACCATATTTGTGGAGTTCCATATACTGCTTTTTTCCAGTTTTTAATCATTTTTTAATTACTATGACTGTGACACAGTTATGCGATCATTTCAAATACACTTCACTGTCATTAGATTATTAGAATATAATTAACCTTTTTTTTTTGCTTCGTGTTTTAATATTAATCTCGCGTTTATTAAGCGTACTTTGTTTATAAAACATTTTTCTTTAGTCCTTGTATAAGGCATTTTAAATGTTCAATTTATAAATATATTTTACGTATGAAATGCTCAGTACTAACGCCATCATATATTATGATGTTTTCCGAAGATGCGACAAACAGCATTTTTTATTTTTTAAATATTCTTTTGAGTTCTCCTTTCTTTTGCCTTGTTTCAATACAATTATCCTTGTGTATATGTGTGTATAACGTTAACATTAATTTCTAAAAGGTCCATCAAGCCCTAGTTTAGCATTTCTAACTCGAAAAAAAAAATGTCAACCTTCCCCGACGAAATATCACTGATTGGAGTGCAAACAAGTTCGAAAAAAAATTAACATGCATTTTTTGAAAAAGTAACCAAATAACTGCATAATTATCGAATATTTAACATACTATGCTAACTATTTAGGTCACCAGTTCACTTTTGGATCTTGTTTTGTGACGTTTATTTTTAGCAGATTATTACCATACAAGGGTCACCAAACCTTGGGATTGTATAACCGAGACTGCCAAAAATCATGCGAAATTCGACTTTATATTCACGGATTGTGGAGCATTCGACTGTCAGTTTGCCAGTAAAGTAATTTTGCAATAGTTTAGAAGGATCCCATAATTCCAAGAAAGGACATTTACCCTCAATAAGTGTACCTGACCGTTGAAAGAAATGCAGGTAAATTTGACCTGAAGATTTTTAGGGTTCCGTAATAAGCAGCACAAAGGAATGATTTCGCCTCGAGGGTTTAAAAAAATTGTTCTTATATATTAAATAGTTATTTCGATGAAAGCTTTTAATTACTCTCTCTTTGTTGTAGTTTTTTGTTTTTGTAAGATGCTCAACTCATGGGCAGAATTCTGTCATTTTGTTTTTTTTTTTAATCACCTCCAATTAGACGAAAGGGTGTGATGTAATGCCAAAAAATTATTAGATATTTTCTTTAATTACTCGGTGGAATGCCGATAAAATTTACGTTTACGTATTAAATTAATTTTAATATTTATTGGAACGCTGTCAATTAAAAAAAATACATATATTTGATATAATTATTTTTGTTAAACCAGTAGACTTACTCACCAACTAATATTTTAAGCCTGCTTAAATGGTGTCTTTTTGACAGCTTTTATATAATTATTCTTTTATTAGTATTTTTATTTCGATATGTTAGATATTAGTCAGTAAGATTAAGTATATAAACAACACTTTTCTATACGATATAAACGATTCGTAGTCATTCTTAAAAGTAAATTTGAACTTTAATACCATAACATAAAGTTCAAGTGTTAATGGAGAGGTTCAGGAAAGCCAAAACTGAAGTCAATATTTGTCAATATAAGATAGTAACATTAGTCAAACACGAATTGTCTATGATAAAATGTCAATTGAAATGTAAATGTCTCTCGAGAACGGGAACAGAAGGTCATCGTCTCCCGAGTCCGCTAGTAAGTGTTGGAATATTAAACATAAAGTTTTCCGAACGTTTGTTTGGTTTCCGTAATAGCCGCGTGTGGCGCTGTACAGTGGTGGCTGCCAGCAAGGTGGTCCTCCCTAGCATTTCTAAATTACTATTAGGCTTAGAGACTTGATATTTTCCATGTTGATAGATCATGCTAAAAACTCATTAGGAAAATTATTTTGTGCGAAGTCGGACGACAAGTTTTGAAGTAATTTAACAAATACGTTTATAGCGTATCAGATACAAAACCCATCACGCTCGCTTTTGGCAATTTTTATTAAATTATATACATATGTTAAATATATGTTATCTTACTTTTGCTTCGATTCGATCTTCCGAAGTTTCTTCTGGGTGCAAGTGAATAACTAGAGAAAAACAAATATTAACCCCCTCAGTGCCACATAGCAAACGCCTTGCACGGGGGGTCCCCCCCCCCCCCGGATTTTAAAACTATTCTATAGTTTAAATTTCAATTCTCTAGAATTCAAATTTTTCATGTACATAGGATATACCTCTTTAGGTAAATGGGACAATACTTTCTGAATTTATTTAAAAAATGCGTTTATCGCGTATTAGATACGAAACCCTTCTATACTAGCGTATCTTCACACGCTCCAGGCCACTTTATTTATTCGTCGATCAATTTATTAAAAATAGACAGCTCGGTCAACAACCCAGCTAATTTCAACAAACCGTTTTATTTTAAAATATGTCCCCGTTTTATAATAATGCCTAAGTATAACATGGTCTTTTATATTAACGTAATAAATACGATAAACGTTTTTATTACTTTCATCACAAACTAAACAAACAAATGAAATTAAAGTGTCTGTTTTAAGGTCGATATAAAATTCCGTTGCTAATTGACTATTTGGATACCTGTAACAAAAATGCAATTTTTTTTTGTCAGTCTACTTTATTAAGGATACTCTCGTAAATACTGGACCGAACTTAACTCGCAGATAGCGAACATAGCAAAACAATTAGAGTTCCGCACTATTCTCTCAGAACCCTCAAAGTTTAGCGAGTCGCCGAAATGAACGCAAATAAAGCTTTCTATACCCGAGTCGTGTACTATTTCCCTGTGCTAAATAGAGTAGCACATACACCGTTACTATATCGGAGTTCATCAAAAGCTTCATAGGAAAAGCGGCACTAAATTAATTGTTCCGCGCTTCCGCGCTTTTGTTGCTGCTAACTGTTAAAATGCTCTATTTAGCGACAGCAACCTTTGCCAGAGAACAATTATAAATTTACTAGCTGTTTCCCGCGACTACGACCGCGATTTCTTCTTCGATTTTTATATAAATTTTCAACTTCTATTACACCCCTCCCACCCCTTTCAGATATCACTTTCGCGACAACAAATACCCTATGACCTTCTCCAAGGTCCAATTTATCTCTACAATGATATTCATCACAATTAGTTCAGCAGTTTACAGACAGAGTTAATTTCACATTTCACTCGAAATCAAGTAGTGTTTAATAAATGCTTAGGGTCCCGTAGACCTTGAAGGAACCCTTATAGTTTCTTTGTGTTCATCCGTCCGTCTGATCGCTCGCAAGGTGGTTCCCCCTAGGATTGTCTACTACTATTAGATGTAGACTTGAAATTTTTCACGTTGATGGTACATGCGTGTGTGTGGGAAAATTATATTGTGCGAAATCAAACAATAACTTACGAAATTATTTAACAATTACCTTTATCGCCTATCAGATACGAATCCTGCTATATAAGCGTGTATTGACACGCTGTTAGCCCCTTTAGGATGTCCCTAAACCTTATTCTTTAGGATACATCAGAACTGCGGAGTAATTTGACCACCGAAATTCCTACGCAATACCAAAAGGTAAGTATAAAAAGGTTTTTCAACATAATTTTTAATTTCAGCCTACAATTGCGACGCGGACGGGTAAACGGAAAGTACTTGTGTGAAGCAGGAGTGGAGCGGAGCGAATCAGTGGCTTTTTCAGCCGGCCCTCGTAAACTATACTCCACTCGGAACGAAATACTAGCTCCTTGGCTTCCAACCTTTTTTGAACATGGGCCCTTTTTTTTGGCTAGTTTGTATTTGCAGAATCACGTGGTAAGTCAATAGTCTAGCAATCTATCTAAGATAGGCTCATCGGAGACTAAAGAGGGAAAATGGAGGGAAGTCGCAGTAAACGACATACTGACAGATTAAAAACGCCCTAGTATATAATATATAACTACTATATATTTAATCAACGTTTAATAACTATTTGGCAAGAAGAGATATACTCAATAAATAACTAATTTTCAATGTGCTTTCAAGTTTTTTCAAAAATACTGCAGAATTACTATCGAAATTAGGTGCCTTCACCTAAGATAACATTATTTTTTGAAGTTATTAAGACTGTAATTTCTTTTGAACGCCTTTGTAGGTAACATGTAACTGTATTGTATAAATTACATTTATACTATCTATGTTAAGAATGCATCTATCAGATGTAAGCAACAAAATATATTTTTATTTTCTTGATATTTGTTATGTGGTAAACCGTCAAGTTTTCAAAGTTACGAGCATACTTTACTTGGCACTTCGCTTGGCACTCTTATCAGCACAAAGTCCGCCCAGTGGGATCAAGTTTAACCGAAAATCGTAAAAATCCTAGCTCCCTGCAATTTTATTCATTCGTAGAATTTTTCGAACCGTACCATATCCCGAAGACCACAAATTGTTGAGAAGCCCTGCAAGTGCGAGATCCAGTCGAAATCTCGCGACAACAGACTCTCATGTACCGCCGTGCGCTCCGTGCGGGAGAATCGACGGGTCGCTGAACTTTAACCTGATTTCGAATGCCATGCCGAGACGAACGCTGTATTTCAGATTGGAAACACGAGTGAGAGCAGGGGCGGTTTTAGGCTAGGGTACATGCCAAAATGGCCTCAGTTGGAAAAAGAAATAAAGCAAGTCTGATATATATATCTATGAAACATATACTAGGGTCTTGTCGACTCTGTTCGTCTTATAAAAACTTCGCTCACAGTTTGGTGTTATCGCGTTGATATATAACGTGAAGAAAACAGACCATCTTATCCATTTCTAGTCTAGGCAATCTTAGTCCATATCAGAGTCCGTGGGCAGAAGACGAAGTGCAAATGAATATAATTATAGAAAAAAATAATGTATTGAAACTTTTTTCTTTTGAAAGATAATGGGGTTTGGTTTTATTTACACACGGTATGACGGTGGTCAGAGGGAAGTAGGTGCGAAAAAATGCACAAATATGAACTAACATTTCTCGTAGTGGAAAATCGATATTCAATCGAGGGTGGCGTTCATTGAGGGTGCGGACGCCCCCGCCCTTCCTCGGGCCGGACGAGGAGGGGCGGGGGTGGTTGTTGGGGCGCGTGCGCGACGGCGGGGCGGGGCGAGGCGCGGCGGCCGGCCACGGCACTGCTTAGGCCACAACCTCTTCGCTTTCATAGATAGACCGATTGGTGAAATTTTTAAACAATCGTCTGAGGGCTTAGAACGAAACTTTTCGACGCGAAGTAAGTTGACGAGTCGGCCTTATTTAGGATGAAAATGTTCTTACTAGTACCACAGCCGACCCTTCTTAGCGGCGTGACACGATTAACACTTGCCTTGTGCGGGCCTAGCACGAACATTTTCATCCTAAGTAAAGTTGACTCGTCGACTTACTTTAAATGAGCTATGCAACACCGAAAGGATTTTTCAAATCGGACCAGTAGTTCCTGAGATTAGCGTGTTCAAGCAAACAAACAAACAAACTCTCAGCTTTACATATTAGTATAGATTAGTAATTCTTTCCATGTTAAACTGTATAAATATAATATAATTGGCTTTCCAATTGAAACACTTTGTCTATGTTTATGTATAGATCTGTACATATAAATAAAATTGGAGTGTCTTGTCGCAACGTTTAATCCTTTTTTACTAACTGGATATGGCTTGATACACAATAACAATAACAAAAAAGCAAGTTAAAACATTTTTTGTCTGTCTGTCTGCTCGTTCCGGACATTAAGCGAATAATTTCACAAGTAAATGTAGGATTATTCTCGTACAACGCGCTTGTACGACCCCGAATGCACAGAAAATTATATATTATAATATTATATACTATAGAATAATATTACTGCCTTATAAAAGCACCGACTTATAGGGGGATTACTGTACTTGTTCCTTTTTGGAAGATATTAATCTATAAATAATAAATAAACTTTTAAATAATAAATAAATATCTTTTGCTTCATTAAGAAACTGAAAATATATTAAAAATCCTTGGTGTTACGAGTAAATAAAGTAATTAAAATAATAAGGATACAACAACACCTCATAATGTTGTATCCTTACATAAATATTAAAGGCGTTTAAATAAAGTGTGTGTAATTAATAAACATGGATGTAAAAGAAAGGACCTTTTTATAAAATGTGTTTATAAATAAATGTTATTTATTCGACTTCGAACACTGAAAGAATTTATCAAATCGGATAAGTAGTTTCTCTGATTATAGGCGTTCAAGTAAACAATCAAACAAACTCGTCAGGTTTATATATTGTATAGAAGTACAAATATCCTCTTACTCTCATTAATATATGTTTTTTTTTTATGTTACCCCTGTAAATCAGTCCTTATAAACAGCATAAATAAAAAAATTAAAAAATGTTTTTTTTTTTTTAGATATATGTAACTTCACCAAATTACATCAAAGTTGGATGTAAATGATAGGATTGAAAAGCTATTTGCACTTTGTATGGAGATTAGAAAAGGTATAAGAGCGAAAGGTCACCCAATACGAAATCTCGAAAACCGTGGGACGCATAAAGATAAAATTTGACGAGAAAGTAGGACAATAATTAGTAGACATCCGCTAAAAACAGATTCTTTGATAGAGATTAAGAAGGTCTTAGCACAAGTTCAATTCAAATTCAAATGATATTTTATTCAAGTACACTTTTACAAGCTCTTTTGAACCGTCAAATATTTTAAAAGCTACCACTGATTCGGAAGAGTCGAGCCACGAGAAGAATCTTATTTATTCTGTGTTAGTTTTCATTTTATCAACTCCAGAAAAATGTTAAACTTTCAGGATATATCTTAGTAAGGCTTAAATATATCATATATTTAAAAGATAATTATTGTCAAGGCTTTCTTTTCTTGTGAGGGCACCTGTGGGCATGCATGGCCATCCAGAAATTTCAAAAATATCGAGTAATTGACAGTTTTAAAATTAAATGTATTAAACATGATTATAGTAGTACAAATAATTATAGAGTTACAAATTTAGATGACCAGAGTGCTCCCAGTAAAGAAGTGACAAAAAAGGCCTATTTATTGTTATTATATGCAAGTGTTATAAACTAATACTGTTGATGATGAGCCCAACTACACTTCCAGACAAAGATACACGTAATAATCACATGAGAATAAAATTTTAACAAAAAAACCACCTCCAAATTTTCAGAAGTGGACACAAATCGACATTGGGCCACACGAAAGTACCAGCTTTCAAATAAAAAAGGATCATCAAAATCGGTCCACCAAGTCAAATTTTATGGGGGCAACAAACAAAAACAATGTAAAGCCGAATTGAGAACCTTTTTTTTTGAAGTCGGTTGAAAAACATCAAAGTTGTTAGAGGTAGTCAAAAAATATTAGTAATATATTGAACTGCACCTACAAAATGTAATAAATAACCAATAGAATCAAAATTATTTCTACATACTCATATTAACCAAGTTATTTCTATCATTAGAAACATTCACTGATAATTTACTTGTGAATGTATGAACAACAATCATTTGTATATTGTATGTTGCCATACAAAATCATCATATTGACTGATTCTATTTAAACCAGCCAGTTTTAAGATATGTTAATCAATATTGTATATTAATTTAACCTAGAGGGATTATTATTAAGTAAGACTACAATATCTGCTGCAACATATTATCTTTTGATACTTTATATATTATCTTTTGATATTTTAACTTCCTTTTATGTATAATTTTAGATATTAAAATGTGTCATATGCACCATTATATTGTCATTTTATTTCAAAAGCAATGGCCAGTTTATAATTAGAAATTGTTATATTTATGAACCTTATTTTAAATGTATTTAATAATATAATTTAGGTTACGTTTTGATTATTCGTCATGGATTTTTTAAAGAAATTCTTAGATGGGCTTGTTTTTAAAACTAAATATTGGCGCATAAATTGAATGTATAGGTTTAATTGACTTCTCACGTATAAAGATTTTATCATTATTTGTTTTTCCCTAGTACTTCCACCGTATTTTAAATTAAATATATTTTTTTAATATTTAAAACTATTTCTCCTGGAAGAGATCTCTTTTAGAGTTAGAGTTCAAGCTTTGTCTAATTTAAACTTTTCAATAGAAGAATCATGTTTTTACATTAGTACTTATCTATGTATATTTAATTCCTACAAGAAAAATAAGTTTCTATTATTACTATCTTTATTATATCATATTTTTTTATTAGTATCATACTAACTACATTTATTCTATTGAAACCCTCCGAAGACTTCACAGCCCTTTTTTTACTCTACTTAATTAAAAAATAACGTCGGTACCTAAATAATTTATGACAAAATGAAAAAAAACAGGATTAATTAGAAGAAAATGTAAGTCAACAGTTAATAATTAAGAGGTATTTATGAAGTCATACATTTCTGATAATGATAAATTAGTCATTAGTAGTGGATCGAATAGAATTGAAATGCTGACGATTCAGCGATTTAACATATATTACTTATATAATTTTATATAAACCGAGCAATTTTCATTGAGGCGAAAAATTTTAAGCCCGATTTCACAATTAATATTGGCTTGCAAATATTTTACACACCGCACAATATAACGCCCGCCAACCGCTAATTAGCGCTCAGCCGAATAATTAATGATTGTTAATGATGTGGATATTACTAAATATCCTAACAATTAGGGGTGCGTTGACTCTACATTTATAGGCATTTATAAAACGTTTATCCCTGTTTAGACTAACCAACGGAGGCAGGGTTAATCCAATCAGGATAAAACGAAGTGGAGATTGGGCAGTTTTTGCCCCCCCCCCCCCCCCCCAAGCATATCGGCGTAACAAGTAACGAAAAGTCGCTTTAATACCTTTGTTATTGTTTTAGTTGCATTTACGGCAATAATAACAACTACAAGAGATTTCTTACAGGCAATACAGGCGTACACGTACGTTTTAGGAAAAATAAGATCCCATTATTTCAGTATTTTTTATTTTTATATTTTTATGAAACAAGATCCACGGATCAATACGTCCGTGCTCTTTTTTACTTGTATATATTTTTTACATCTTATTCTTTTGACCGCTTAGGGCTCTCAAGAACAGCAGTAATCGTTTTATGGAAAAAACATATAGGAGATTTGTTAACTAACTAATAGCAGATGAGCCAAAATGCTTGCAAGACAACGTCTGCCGGGTTCGCGAGTTCAAAATAAATTGTCCTTATCATTTTATTCAGCTGTTGACAGATATGTGTTGTTGGATAAGTTATATATACCATACCTACTGTGGGTGTTATCAAATATTTGTATTGTATTTTTTGGATCTATGTTAGTAGCGTATGTAGAGGTAAGTGTTTTGATATTCTATTTATTAGCTGTGCCCTGACTGAACGAGTAGCCTCCCGAGGCAGCCTCGGACGCTTGCCGCGCAACGTTTTTCGTTTGGAGCACGTGCATTTTCCTCGGCCGAGGGACGTCCTGACTGACCGAGAAATTTTCCTCGCGGGGCTGCCTTCGCGAAGCTGCCCGTTCAGTCAGGACATAGCTAATGTAGCTTACATTATAAACAAAGGAGTCTTAGACAGTCCCAGTCTTTTTTTATATATTTTTTCAATTAGATTAAAACATATAATTTATTCAAAATATCCTGTTTCTATATAAAAGCGATTGACGAGAGTTGCTTGTGGGTTTTTAAGAAATTAATATGCTTTTGGCAATATTGCTGGACATTTACATTGAGAGAAAATTGTTTTTCTGCTTTTATCGTATCAAATACTTAGCTTTTTATTATGGCCCAGGAGCTAGCGACGTCGAAATAAAAATCGTGGTTAAATGGCTGATTCTTAGATATCATATTCAGTATTGAAAGTGGATAGCTATGGGGTATTTTTTGTGCCTCAGAGCAGTTGCGTATTTTGTATAGGTAACAATTATAGTTTTTGCATGCCTGTCATTTTTACGTAGCATTGTAGAGCAAACTCAACTAATTTTATTTTAGCTAAAGAATTGGGGTTCTACACAAAAAATAAAAACCCTCAAAATTTAACAAAATGACTGAATTCACGCAGGCGAATTCGTGGGTTATAGCTAGTACAAAATATTTATATTTGTAGCCCGTAGCTGCCGGGAGCGGTATACCGCAAATAAAATGTTACTTAAACGGCGTCAAGGTGCCGCGGGTTGTAAGAATCAAAACAGTGTTTGTCAAAGCTGTTGGCGTGATATCGGCTGTTGTTGGGGGCTTGGCTGGGGGAAAGGTAATGTATACTCCTACTTTACCCATTTTCTTATTTATTAGATAAGGTTTTACAAACAAATTATATATAGATATATATATTATGATGTTGTTACGATATCTAGCGGTTATAATAATTAAATAGAATCATTTTGAGCGATCGGACTTTTTTTTCAGACAGACAGATGGACGGACAGAGCGAAATTATAAGGGTTTCTTGTAGTAGTAGTACGGAACCCTAAAAATGAGTTTACAAAATTAACGGAACGGGAAAGGGAATATAGTGAATAAGTAACCCTACGTTCGGGCAGGACTGCGTCTGTCGGGTCCGCTAGTGATTTAGAAATTAATTTTATTGGTTAACGAAAAATTGGGAACTTCAATGTTTTTTCGGATAAATACATGAATATGAATATTATATTTCAGGAAGGACCCATGATACACAGCGGTTCCGTCGTAGCGGCGGGTATATCTCAAGGGAAGAGCACTACATTCAATAAAGATTTTAAAATCTTTGAGTACTTCCGGGAAGACCACGAGAAACGAGATTTTGTATCTGGCGGTGCGGCCGCCGGGGTCTCTGCAGCCTTTGGTGCTCCTATTGGTAAATATCATTATTAGTATTTATTTAGACCCTATTTTCCCACTGCAGGGCAAAGGCTTCCCCGCCCTCTTTCCATAAGGTTCTGTCTAAGGCCATGCGTTGCCAATCTCCATTATAACGATCCAAGTCATTCCTCCATCTCATTTTTGGTCAGTCGTTTCCGATCTGGGGTCCATAAAGTGAAGACTTTGGCCCAAAGATCATCCGATATGCGGCAGACATGTCCAACCCAGTCGTACTTTAACTTGGCCGCTGTTTGGGCCACATCGGCGATTTGTGTTTTGTAGGGTAGTTTTGTTTTTTACTCTGTCGGCGAAATTTACACCAAGAATCCGACGCTCCATAGCTCGTTGGCAGATACCGAGGGTGAACTTATGTTTAATGTCATAACGGAACGGATTCTAATGCAGTTTTCACCAATAAACAGAGCGATTCAAAGAGAAGGTAAAATTAATAAATGTATTATATCTATAATACATTTATGTTATAGATGATAAAAGCCGAGACTTTCAATGATTTTTAACAAGATGTGGTAAAAACGAATTTTTATACATGCGGGTTGTACGTCTGCCGAGTCCGCTATTTAATAAATAAACCGGACAAGTGGGCGTCACACTCATGCACTAAGATAAATATTTTAGAAGAGGCCGTTGGTTAATCAATGGCCAACATTTGAGTCGATCGCTAGGTTAAGTAGCTCTAACCACGGCCGGGTGATAGATGGCTGACCATATCTAACACTGGTTTTCAAATATTTCACCTCCTTCGTGTTTCGGAAGACACGTAAAACAGTAAGTCCCGATTAATCACTGAATGATATTAGTTGTTACATTGCAAAGATCGCGGGGGTTCCGGGAGTGACGTCAGACGGCAGCTCGCCTCACAGCCACATCCACAATTTAAGCGGACCCTGGTACTAGACCTTGATTACGCTAGGAAAAGATCTAGTTTATAAAATTTACGGACTATTTTTAAAAAGAGTGGCTAACGAGTTTCTTGCTGATTCTTCTCATGGCTCGATTTTTCCTAATCAGTGGTAGCTTTCAAAATATTTGACGATTCAAAAGAGCCGTTGAAACTCTACTTGAACAAAAAATCATTTGATTTGATAAATGTTTTACAGGAGGAGTGCTATTTTCGCTAGAAGAGGGCACCAGTTTCTGGAACCAAGCCCTAACATGGCGGACGTTCTTTGGCACTGTCGTTTCTAACTTTAAATGGTGCAGTACAAAAAGTTTCAATATTCGATAGTTGCCGCATTAGGGAACTGTGGCGCAGTTACTAAAGCTTTAGCGCTACAACCATCTAATGACAATTAAACGTTATTTGAGATATCAAACATTATTAAATTACTATAAATATATAAGAAAAAGCAAAAGAAGAATTTTGGAAGTGTGTGAAAATGTGAGTGAGTGTGTTTTAGTTATTAGGTATATGTATAAATAGCTGTGCCCTCGATTTCGTCCGCGTAAAATTAGGTAAAAAAATAGATTCAATTTTAGCGTGATGATATAGTCTATAGCCTTCCTCGATAAATGAGCTGTCTTCGGTTGTTGCTAAGTAAATTATCTTCTGTTCCTCAGTGCACGTTGCACTCCAAATCCAAAGCATCAAGAGATGGATTCTACAAATATTGTTGGTAAAGAAATAAATTTATCCTTAAGACGAGTTTAGACCAAACGAACATAGAGTTGGAGCTAGAACAAGAACATTGTAACTCTATCTTTTGGTGTAAAAGAAAGCTCGTAAGTAGCGTTTACACCAAAATATCAACGAGCAAAAAAACTAGAGTAAGAATTATAATCTCTTTGAATGCAGAGAGAACAGCGAAAGAATGCTCTACGTCTGTTTAAACTAAAAGAATTTGGTAGAGTAGAGGTAGAACTAGTTTATAATATTAGTTAAGATTTTCTTTGATTAGCGATCTGTATTACGATTATAACAACAGAGGACCCATCACGAACATTCTCGATAGGTTTACTTACTTTTACGTTCGAAACAAAACGTCAAACGAAGGTTTGTGCTTCCATTTTATACGACTTACGCGCCGTAACTTCGAGGATTCGATACGTGCGTGTTCTGATTTCATTCATGCTATCAATATTTAGCAGCTAAGTTATTCAAAATGCTACCATTAATGTTTCATTTGACGTTCGTTTCGAACTTAAAAGTAAGTAAAACTATCGAGAATATTCGCGATAGACCCTCAGGATAGTTGTCGAAGTTGAATCACTCCCACTTTGTAGTTTATTTTATACTTTGTACCTTAACACAAAAATGTATTTAAATCATTTTTTGTTAGAACTATTTTAACAGTGGTGCTTTACCGAATCTGTGGTAACATTTAAAATTTTCGACGATTCAAAATAGCTTGTAAAAAGACTTTTACAAGCTTTAAGCAAAATATGTTTTATTCAAGTAGACACTTGAATAAAACATATTTTGATTAGATTTGATTGTAATAGTAGTAAACAGTACGACCCCTGTTTTATGCTGGCTCATCAAAGGCATTTGCAATTTATTATAATTTTTTAAATGTACCGGGAATACCGTGCATTTATTTATATTTTTAAATAACCTTTCATTCGAATTTTCCACAAAACGGTTTTTTATTTTGACCAGACTTACGAGCAACATTGAATTAAACTTCTATCAACTACCTAGAATAATGTACTCGATTTAAAACCACTTTAAGGAGAAAAGTTAAACTTGAATCATTAGGACATACCGCGTTATATGGGGTCGTACAAGCTCGTTGTACGAGGAAACTTCGACAATGCGTTTTTCTATAACGCGGAAAAAAATAATGCTCACCCTTTTCACAAATATCTATTTTTGTAAACGCACATCATTACTTTGAGTACTTTTACGAAATGATAATCGATGTGTATGGAAATATAAAAGACTTTGGACTTCTTATTGACACTTCTATGTCTTGGATTCCCCAAATTGCAGAAGTGAGCCGGAAAATCTTCACAACGATTGGATACCTCAGACGTTGGAAGGTACATTCTTCCTATGAAGATCAAGATTTCACTGATTCACTCCTCGCTGTTACCTCTCTTGGACTATGCGGATTGTTGTTACAATGATTTGAATGAAACGCAATTTAATAAACTTGAGCGCTTACAGAACGTTTGTATAAGGTTCATCTTCAATCTACGTAAATATAAACACATCACCTCGTATCGTAAACAATTAAAGTGGTTTCCTATCAGACTACGACGGAACAACCAGAGCTTAAAAAGTTTGAGCCCAATTAGGTTATTGACCTCATACATAATTTGATTTATCACTAAGTGACTTGGCACAACGCACACAATAACTGTAAACCGCGATCATTCATTTCTAACAGTGGCATTTCTTATTGTTACCATCTAATGTAATTTTTTTAATCAGTTTAAAAAAAACGGGATGAGAGTTTTAAAAAATATATACAGGACTATATGACGCACAAACGCCCTTTACTAAGGTAGAAACTTAATGCCTGTGTTATAGGTAACAGACGCCTGTTAAACACAAATATTTTTTTCTTTGTAAAAATATATAAATACATACATATAGATAATACGTCTCTTCATCCGTCAATCATGAAAATCGAAATCTTCTACGTATCGTAGAAAATATGTAATCAATCATGAAAATTTTTGTACCCTAAAAGCCAAGCAGATATTTAGTCCAAAATAAAATATTTTCAATTTTACCGTTAAATTCTCTTAACCTGTCAATCATGATAATCGAATCTAGTCCTGGATAGTATGTAGTCAATCATGAAAATTTTTGTGCCCTAAAAGCCAAGCAGATATTTAGCTCCGACGAAATCTAAGCGCGATATCGTGAGTGAATTGCCAACGCACGCTGGATCAATATCGCTCGCCGTTTCATCACGTCGATGGGAAAAAAGAGGAGAAACTTAATATCTTGTACTGCGTGTGCGCTACATACACTAGCATACTTAGCAGTGAAAACAATGAACTTTTTACAATGCTTCTGTTTTAGTAAGGTTTTCACGAGATTTCTCGTTCAATAGAGCAACCTGACTTTGGCAATACCTTCGCCTTAATCAATTAATGAAAATATATTAGTATAAATCTATATGACTAGACCTTTACAAGTTCCAAATTTAAATACAAATTTATTTAATGCGAACTTGGGTTACACAAGGTTTATAGTTAAAAAGTACAGGGTATTTTTAAATCGTCAAATAATTTAAAAGTTACCAGTCGTTCGAAAAAGTTGCACCCTCATTTACCGAAGCATCATCAGGAGATAGACTCTACAAAGGTTATTCGTAAAGTTCTTTACGAATAACCTTTGTAGAGCGAGCAAAAATTTTAAACGAAATCGGAGAACAACTTTTGAAGTTATTTAACAAATATGTTTATGGCGTATCAGATACGGAACCCTTCTATATAAGCGTGTCTTGACACGCTCTTGGCCATTTTTAATATTATTTTCTTGCTATTAATAATAACAGGCTGTGTTACTTTATAATTACTAACATAATGTATGATCCAATGGGTTGAATTTAATTATTGTAGAGCCTCAATAGCTCAACGGTATAAGGTATGGACTGAAATCCGCAAGGGTGTTATTTGACATTAGGAAAAGGTTAGGTTTTATATCACAATTTAAATAAGAAAGTTGTATTAGACTGTATACTATTTGTTATCCAATAAAGAGCTGTAGGTACTGTTTACACTAGCAGCAGAGGTCTGGTATAAGGAACTGTTCTCAGAAATGTGTTCCATAAAGGAACCATATTCATAGAGTCGAATATACCTTGTTATATAATTTAAATATAAGTCAAGTGCCGCAATATAATATAGACAGACTCAAGTATGAAGTAGATGGATTCAAAGCATCGATTTTGCCGTGTAATAAAACTTTAATATAAGTCAAGCGCTGGATCATGATTAATGTGATACCTTTTCCGACCAAATGAGATATAAATTTCATTTTTCCAGTAATGCCTCCTCTTTGTGCCTTAACTTCTAATATTATTTTCACCTGTTGCTCCGAAAACTCCCGAGGGAGAAATTGTATCATCCCGCAGTGTTCATAATTTAATAACATTACATTATTTCGAGAGAGTTTATTATAGTACCAAGCCGCTACATAATGCAATCTTTACAAATTCTCGAGGGATCTCTTAAAACTAATGGCCTCTTCAGTGCTTATTTTTAATATTTTATATAAAGGCGCAATAAGATGAGTGAAGGCTCAACAGTGGGCTTACTTTTATAATAGTGGTTTGGTGCGTTTGTCATTTTTCATAACTGGGTTAACTCAAACAGTACCTGAAGTTGAAATCTAAAAGAGACGGAATTCTTAGCAATGCTCCATGGACTGACTGTGCGGGTATCGAGTCCTTCGTATTGCAGAAGGAACCAGGGCAGTGCCTGGGACTTATGACCCTAGCGGGGGGTCCCTTTAACGTGCACACGAATACTCACCTCCACTGCCCGTGTTACATTCCCTGCCCAACCAGTTCCGATCTGATCTTGTCATACAATGATATCCTTCTTTAAGTCCTCGTTATGGCGACGATAATCAATCTTATTTCGTCAAACGTCTCTGAGGTTGTTCATAGTTGGCGCTTTCCTAAATTCCATTCTCCTACATGTATATTATATTATTTATTCTTTTCGAAACGATATATCAATTTTTATGGTGGCACCAGACTTTTAACACAGATTACTATGAGCGTGTTACTAAGGATAAGTTAATACAACTTCTTTTATAATTTAAATTATAAGTTTAACTAACAATACATATTTTTTTGTTGACAGGGTCGTGGAGCCTTCGAAACGTATATATGATTATTCCTGAAGCAGTCGAGAGGGGTAAACCGGTGGTACTCAGGTGTATGTACGACCTGGAGAATGAAGATTTGTACCAGGTTAAATGGTACCGCGGTGACAGAGAGTTCTATAGGTACTCGCCTAGAGACGTGCCGCCACTTAAAATATTTCCCATTTCTGGAATTGAGGTTGATGTGAGTATTATGAGAGTTTATATTAACTATGATAAATGCAATATACTTGATATACTATTATTATTCTACAGAAATATTGAAATGGCTTGAGGGATTTACCTTTTTTCACGCGGACGTTTGCCTCACAACTCAATATGACCACCTTTGTCTCTACACACATTCATCATTTAAGTGGTGACAAAACAGGTTTTACTTTTAACCTAGGTTGGTGAAGAAACCATCTTATTCGATAAACCTACATCATTATTTTTCTTCAAAATTATTTTAAAATTAAAGTATTTATTTGTCGTCAGTCATCTGTGTCCCATTGCTGAGCAAAGGTCTCTCCCAATCCCCTCCATATATTGCGGTCTCTGGCCACGTCCGACCAATTCATCAGGCATTTATCGAGGTCATCCCACCATCTTTTCCAAAGTATTATTTAAAGTAAAATGAACTGAAAATTAATTATACTTAAACCGTAAAAATAAAACGAATTCTTCCGGGAAGACATCTTGACACGTTACACGAGAAAGCAGGTTCGACTTATTCGACATCGTAAATTTTTCGTCTTTTTATATGTGAAGACATATATCTATAAATTTATCTTTTCTTGTTAAAATTTATCAATTTGACGCATCGCAGACTACTCCTTATTGAGTCTTCAAAGGATCTGTCCCTTTTTTATATAGGGCGATACAAAACTTAATGTAGGTGTCGTTCAGGATCAATTCAATTTAGGATGGGTCGAATATAATACGAACATTTTATATCCTTTGTATACAGAATGGATGAGGTTTAGGTTTATTTTTGGAAAGTAAACAATTTCAACCATTCTAATGTATGTCATTCTAAAGCGATTGCCGCGAGCGAGTATGCTGTAGTGGAATATTACCACAGAGCGGCGATCTACCACCGTGATACTCATCTCATTGCAAAAATGGCTGCCCCAAAGACGAACCGAAATTTGTATAAGGGACTTGAAGAACGATAGAAATGAAGAGTGAAATCTCAATAAAATAGAACATAGTACTATGAAATGGCACGGGCATTAGCCTGTGGTGCAAATTGATGTTTAAATAAAAAAATAAAAAATTCTAATGTTATGTTATAATTGGTGGGGGCCCGCATGTCGGATGTACCTCGACCCTGTTGGATCTTTTGTGCTCGCTTCCTGCCTTTGTTCTCTCAGCTGCAGTGCTCAAAGATCCAGGTCAGTAGTTTCAGGATCGCCCGCAGCTTGAAGGAACTGTAGTCCTCTGGTCTTGGATAGGTTATGCCGAAGAGATTTATTCTTATTCTGGCCAGCCCATCGCATTCGAACAATAGGTGTATCATCGTCTCCGCTTCTTCAAAGCAGGCCCTGCAAGTTGCAATGCTACTTAGTGCCATTCGAAACAGAGTCGCCCTAGCCCCTTAATGACCCGTAAAAACCGCCATGACGTACCTCAACTGTTTCTTACTCAAACCTAAGAGGCTTTTATAGAAACTAGTCCCTAATTTACTCATAAACAACTTCGAGTGTCTGAGTTTTAATAATTCTAATAATAACATCATTCTAATAATCTTTAAACGACTTGAATTTAATTAAGTAATCATTCTTCTATGTGAGGGCTATAACTATAAAGCAGACTAAATATATATCACCTCACATTTTAGCAATGCACCTTTATAATCAATCCATTTCGTGTGAAATTAAAAATACTAAATTAAATTGTGCAAATATTTGAGCTATAATTGAGCTTTTTGCAGCGATCCGTTTGAACACCTAAGCGGATATTTACATTATGAAAACAGGTCGCCAAATATATTTGAACGAATGAAAGCATTATTCATCGTAGTTATAGGTACAACTGACATAAATATTTCACGAACGACGAGGAAACCGAGACACCTGAAGGTAAGCCTACACATAAAACAATCACAAAACGCACTATCAAAAAGAAACGCGGTCCTATAGTAGAAACCACACAAATCATAACTGAACAAGAAGATGACAAAGCGCCAGTCTCTACAGTGCACACTACACAAGAACTCGTTGACGAAATGCTCACACCCTTCGAAGATACACACTTACCAGATAAAGCACAGGTAGTTGAAGTGGCGCCGGAGGAAGTAAAAGTGACAGAAGTTAAAACTGAAACGGGCGATGTGAAAACCATTAAGCGAGTGATAAAGAAGAAAAAGGGACCTAAACAGGAAGTCACCGAAATAAGAACTGTCGAAGAAGATGGAGCAGGTCCCGTGACGACCGTATCTATTACAGAAGATAATGTTCCGGAGGATATTGAAGAAAAGCCGCTTGAAGTGATTGAGCTTCCTGAAGAAACCATCGTTGAGGAAACCGAGACACCTGAAGGTAAGCCCACACATAAAACAATCACAAAACGAACCATCAAAAAGAAACGCGGTCCCCAATTAGAAACCACACAAATTGTTACTGAACAGGTAGATGATAAATCACCAGTCACCACAGTTCACACTACACAAGAACTCATTGACGAAACACTCACACCTTTCGATGACACACACTTAATTCACTTCACTTCACGAGACACCTGAAGGTAAGCCCACACAAAAGAAAATCTTTAAACACTTTTCTTTAAAGAAATATGGTCCCATATTAGAAACACACATCATAACTGAACAGGAAGATGACAAAACACTAGTCATTACAGTTCTTACAACGCGAGGATTCGTCGAAAAGATGTTTGGAAGAACCAGACTTACGTTACGTTGTCGTTGATAAAACTACATAAGCAGAGTATGGAGCAAGTCTTTCAGCGACCGTATCTTTTACAAAATAGCTTGTGTCGAAAGAAAATTAAGATGAGCTATTTAAAAATATAGATCTTCTTTATGAGAACATTTCTGAGAAAATTGGAACACATAAAGGTAAGCATTATTATCAAGAGTTTTCACAAGGTTTCGAGGTAAGTTAAAAACCAAACATATATAAATATGACTTAAAATATAACAGTAGCAGGGTTTGGGGTACGTAGACTTTCCTGTATTAACTCTATTACGGAAGTTTATAAATCCAGAAAAATAGGAAAAAAGACCATTATAAGATATTAAGCGTCTTTCGACCACCGCAGTGCAGTTATTACACTTATAATAAATATTCAATCTTCGAAGTGAGACTAATCATTTTGAAGATTGGAGGCGGAATCTCACTCAAGTTTGACGATTAACGAAAGTTTGATTCTGTTTATTGTGAAAGTTTACAGATGACCGAGTTTGTTATAAAGAAATGGAGTTCATAGGTATGTAATAAAACGACGATTTTATTAATTACATACATAAAAGTAATATTGTATAATTTATATAGTTGCTAATGTTCGTATATTTTACTTTCTTTTTAATGTATATGTTCAAGGAGGAAATAGGTTCAATTTATGATATATTACTTAGTATACCAACTAAAGTGTAAATCATTGCAAAGATTAATCAGCTATCATCTATTTGTGATAAAACGTATGATGTTATCTTATCACATCTATATGAATAAATAAAATCTTATGTGACGTCATTGGGATACATTTGTAATTTTATATATACAATAAACTTATCTTTTAGTGGTAACTGAAATTGCCGTTTTTGTGCAATGGTTCATGTATAAATACTTAAACACCGTTTTCGGATGAAACACACTATGTAGTTGTACACTAAATTACATTACACCTAGGTGAGAATAAAAATATTATCTGTGCAGATGGTATTAGTCTCATATCATAAGTTTTCCTGGATGCTGAATTTATCAAGGAAAAATGTTAATGTCTTTATGTTTTACTCATTAACTAAAAAAAGATTTATGTTACATTTAAGTTCTGTTCTAATTCTGATTTTGTGTAATTAATTTTTTGTATTACGAAATAAATGATTAATATTTGTGACATTTTACCGTAATGTCGAATATAATTTTGTTTGTTTGTATGTATGTATTGGTTTATTTAAGAAAAGACCCATATACATGTACTATTCAAAATTCAAACACAATTTAATATGAGAAATAAAATAAAACAAAATGTTACATACATTTTGTTTTATTTTATTTCTACATTTTAGTAGACAATTTTATTTTAATTCATATGCTCTTCGGTCAGTGTTGTTATATTTTGTATTTGTTAAGAATTCAAAATCTAGTTTCGAGTGTGAGAGAATTTGAGGCGAACAATACATCAAATGTTTATATAAAGCTCTACACTTTTCATTCATGTTACAAACGATACAAGCACTATTGTTAATAAAGTGTTATTTCGAAATGTTCATTTTTTATCAAGCTTTTTATATTAAGTAAATATGTCATCTATTTCGCTAAAAATAAAACACAAAAATGTTGGTTATGTTTCAGGTGCGGACAGAAGATTTATGTCCTTAAATGATGTCAATCGCTCGATGTATCTTGCGAATTTTTTGTTTTAAAAATACAATTTTTTATCTACAGGTTATCCAGTGGCCGAAGATGCAAAAAAGGGTCCTGAACAAGATTTAATAGAACAACCTCAAGAACAAGAACGTGATCAACGTCCTGAAATTAGCAAACCTAAGAAAGTTTTAAAACCACAGAAATTGGAGCATGTCGCACTAACATTAAATCAACCTCAATTCCCGAAGGAAGTGGATCAAACACCTCAATTCTCTAAAGTTAAACTTAAAAAACGTGAACCACAACAACCTAAACAAGAAAAAACAACCGCTGTTTTGCCTAAAATACAATTAAAAAGTAGAATTAAGCATATAACAGATTGGCCACCAAAAGATATTAAACCTATAGTTACATTCTTAGGGAGTGTTAGACAAAACGGTGAACTCTCTAGAAATATTAAAGAAGCTGCAAAGTTGAAAAAGAAGAAAATCAAAACTCCCGAGCTTCCCGATTTGGATAAAGTTGAGTTAGAAAAACCGGAAAATCTGGATTATGTCAAAGAAAAAGTAATAGAGGATGAATATCCTGAACAAACAGAACCCAAAGAATTAAGTGTCTATAATAATGAATCTGTACAAAAGAAAGAACCAATTCAAGAAAAAATTTTGGACGATGTTATTCCCGAGACTGTTGTTAAAAAGAAAACTAAATTAAAACCTTTGATTGCTGAAGAAATAGTAGTGGATATAAATAAACCACAGTTTGCAGAAAGCGTAGAAGAACCTCAGTTCAAAAAAGTTCAATTAAAGAAACCTGTATCGAAATCTAAAAAAGAGACCTCAGTTGTAAAAATACCCAAAATACAACTAAAAAGCCGTATCACATACGTAAATAATTGGCCCCCAGAAATTATAAAATATGATGTTTCATTTTTGGGAGATGTTCGGCAAAATGGGATCTTATCAAGAAACGTAAAGGAAGCTACGAAAATAAAGAAAACTGTTATAAAACCTCCAGTTCTACCAGATTTAGAAAAAACCGAGTTAGAGAAACCACAATTTACCTATGAAGATATTGTGGAATCAAAAAGTGTATTACCCGATGAAGAGTTAGTAAAAGAAGAAGTAAAAGAAGAGGAACCTGAACAATTTACCATAAAACCTCGACGTCCTAGTGCAAAAACTAGTGAAGAGATCGTTGATGAAATTACCATAAAAAAGAAACTAAAACCTGTTCGGAAGTCGTCAGTAACTCTTCCAGAAATTACGGAACCTGAAGAAGTTACCTTCAGGCCTAAAGTGGTAAAAACGAAAGAAGACGTGGAACAAGAATTTAATATTCATTTGGATTCATACGAAGAAGAAGAAATATCTATGACAAGTAAAGTGAAATTAAAGCAACAAAGACAACGCACATTTGATGAAGCGGCGAATGAAACGTCAATTAAAGTTTTTGAAGAAGAAGATAGGGAAGGAGTAGATATAATAGAAGTTATTGAAAGTGAAGAAGAAATAGATGAAAAGACAAATATTACTATGCCATTGAAGAAACCAAGCAAAAAATTGAATGAGGTGACTGAGGAATTTACTTCAACAATATCAGTACCAAAACCAAAATCAGAATTTGTTGAAGATGTGACTGTAGAATTAAGTAATAAAATAAATTATAGCATCGATGATCAAGAGATAAGTTTTGAAATTAAAAAACAAAAAGAGGGGCCCAAATCTGAAACTATCTCGTCGTCGCGTAAAGTTAAATTGACGTCTAAGAAAAAGAAAACAATAGACGAAGCTAGCGACGAGACATCTATACAACTACAGAAAGAAATTGAAGACAACAGTCAAGCTGAAGAAGTCATCATAAGTGAATCAGAGTCTGAAGAAAATGTACAGATGTTTATAAAAAGAAAACCTAAGACACCGACTTATGAAGTGAGTGAAGTGGAAGAACTGAGCGTTGACTTAAAACCGAAAAGAGTTAGCGGTGACACTTTTGAAGAAGAAAAACTAACTATATCAACAAAACGCAAACCCAAAAAGTCAACACAAATTCAAGGTATTGCTATTGTATTTCACTTATAAAAAATACTAGTAATTTTATTATGCGTAGTTCTTTCATGTTGACTTTTAAGGTAATATATTAATTTGAATGAAATCCATGAATCCATCAATAACTTCAACATCATTAATGTTGATATCGACGACACGGCAATGTTGATGTCGATATTACACATCTAACAAACGTCATTGTTTATGTGTGTCTTCCTATTGAATTACTCATATAATTCAATTTCTATCTTGTTTCCCATACACAACAATTTTAACATTCTGATCGATTTAGAAATCTATGTATTGTTATTCTATTCTAAAGGAACGTTATATCTAACACAATTTTATATTAGGCAGGTTTCTTAAATTCACGTGTTGTACAAACCTGTTAAACTTACAATATAATACTGTAATACCTCTTGTAACACGGAACTCTTACAACGCTTTAATATTGTTCCACACTATATATAATATTATATTATGCGCTTTCGGGGTCGTATAAGCGCGTTGTACGAAAATATCCATATAACGCGTTTTCCTATAACGCGGAATAACACTACCGTGTTATAGGAGGGGTTACAGCACAATAAAATACAGTAAGACGTGTCTAAATAATATGTTCACATTTGCAGAAGCTGAGGCCTCGATGAGCTTAGCTAAAGAACAGGAGTTCCCAGGTAAATTTAGTTTGGATTTGTACGTCCTGAAATTAGCGCGTTCAAACAAACAAACTTTTCAGCTTTATATATTATATTATATTTATATGTAACTTATAATATGATACTCAGAATACTATTCTCGTGAGTCGCTAAGGTCGACTAAGGTTGCTTCGTCATTTCGAACTCAAAACATAGCTCACAGTGTTTGTACATTTTTGTCCTTGAAGTCCACAAAGTTCTAAAAAACTTTGTGAAGTTACACAAAGTTTCCGGCTACACTACATGACCATTGCAATGATCATTCAAATGAAGTTATGTCTGGCTCCGGCATAAAACTAAATAACACTTTTCCTATGATTAACCAAAACTTATGTCAACATTTTAAATCAGTTTTCTATTGTAACAAAAATGGACTTTGACTGAAGGACTGAAGAATTGCCCCTAATTTTCAGAGACCCCAGTCGACGTACGCTGCGGTGATACCGTGTTCGCCGTGTACTCTTATGTGGCGGAATCGGACGAGGCCATCAATCTGGTCGAGGGTGAACGATTGTACATTTTAGGTAAGTGTTGAATGAAATTAAATCAAAATTCATTTATTCACACACTCAGGTTATTTGCAACACTGCTAAAAATCATTTTACCATGTTGAAAAAAGCGTGTTTTCTGGTGATACTGTAGTCCCCCCTATAACACGGTGCTCTTATAACGAATTAATGTTATTTTATAACGTATATGTGTGCAATGCTGGTGATTACCGTTGCGGGGCCGTTGAGGCCCAAGCCGTCAGGTGAAGGTCTGAAGAGAGCCGAGGACGGTAATCACCAATACAAACGTGTTTCACCACGTTTTTCAAAACACTTTTGAAGAAAATAATACTAAAAAATCATGTTGTAGTTTATTTAGAGAAACAAATAGTAAATGTACAGTTGTATTCATCATATCTGTCGTGTTTAGGGGCCAAATAAATTACTATGTAAAATCATATTTGTCGTGTAATTTAAAAATGGAACGATCTTCTACTCCGCAATATGGCGACCAAAGAGGTAACTTGTCAAAGGTTTAATTTAAATTTCGAACTGGCTTGCACATAGAAAGCTGTTAAGTGAAAAAAAAAAACTTTGGCGCGTAAAAAACTATTGTTATTAGTTGTTCTCTAATTTCGTCATTGGTTTTAAATAATTTTTCAAATAAAAGTTCTGAATTGTACTACTTAGTTTAATTTCCGCGCATTATTTGAGAAAAGTACTATACAAGCCTTGGCCGCAACTAGGCATTGATGGACTTACGTATATGTGCCTCGGCTTCACCTCGGCTCACATTCACACGTTCGTCCATCACGTCCGTTGCACTTTTGAATACGACCTTTTTTGTATCGAAACTTTTTTAAGAACAAAGCAAGTCAACTGATACAATAGAAATAAAAAATCTATAACTTCCTTGTGAATGATAGCAATGAAAAAGTCACAGTTTGATTATAGGTGTCATTATGTGCCTTATTGCGGTGAAATTAGAACCACTTTATGAGCAAGTGTGTTGAGAAATATATCATGCGTATCAAGGGGCCGTACTAGCGCATTGTACGAGAATAATCCTACAGCGTGTTTTCCTATAACATGGAATAAAGCTACATTGTTATAGAGGTGGGGGGGTTTGCAGTAATTTAGTCGATTTGGAATTAAGTTTACGTTAGTGCTTATACATTACAAGGGCTTATATTCGCCAACAGTGGTCAAAATCAAAGAAAGTTGCCATGTCTATGAATATTAATAATTTAGATTTAAATATTAATTATGTCATTTAAAATAGCGTTAGATGATTGAGGCTAAAATTGAGCAATGTGTTTTTCAAAATATGATTATATATATATTTATTTAGTATAGTTAAGTTTTATATGACCTAATGAAATATAACAGGTTTAACGTGTTTCTATATGTGGAGACATGTTAATGCTTTCCACTTTTTTTTCTTACTGCTATGCAAATCTGTTGTACTGATTGTTTCTGTTATAAAATAGAATAAAAGCTTCTTCGTTGTGTATATTTTTATATCATTATGTGTATTTTTTTTTCTAGACACGACAAATCAAGACTGGTGGTTTGTTCGTAAACATCTTACAGAGGAGAAAGGTTGGGTGCCAGCTCAATATTTAATGGATGAGGCTAATTACACGCTGTACCTGCAGAAGAAGCTCAATGAAAAAATTGATAAGTTGCCAGTGTTTGAAAGTAAGTTAATTTAGAAAGAAAGAAAGAAACATTTATTTGATACATCACACTATACTAATAACGTTATAATTTATTTAACATTACTTAGGCTAGATAATAATATATATGTATAGTGTGATGGCCCAAAAGGGCATGACTTCTCAGCGACGTTCGGAAGTGAACGTACAGGTATGGACCCACTTTCAGCGCCGATTTTCAGAAGTCACCCGATATTATTGTGCACGTTTAATTTAACTTTAAATGCGATTAACTCTGCTTTTAAGACCCCATAAAAGTCCATATTAATTATGTAAGCGGTGTCCGGTCAGAACGGAAAAGTGTTAGATGCACCTTCCGTCACTGTTTACGTCACAATTCACTTCGTTATTTCCAAAAACAACTCAATTCACCACTCAAGCCTATCCCATTTCTGGAGCCTTGTTGCTTCCTCTGCTCTCTCTCTCTCTCTCTCTCCGCGAAAAGCGCCCCCCCCCCCCCCCCCCCCCCTCTTCCCCCGGCCCGGGGCCCAACCCTACACCCCTTGGTGTTTTTTGTTTTTCTGGGGGGGGGTTTTTTTGTGGGGGCGTTGTCTTGCCCGAACGTTGGATTACTAACAAGTTACTAAATTTTATTTAACATTATTCCCCGCTCCCGTTCCCGTGCCCATCCCCGTTCCCTTCCATTTCCTTTTCGCTTTGCCGTTCTTTTTTTATTATACAAACCTTTTCCTAACAATAACACCACAAAAAAGAAATTATCCAATTAGGTGCAGTCTTTCGGAAATTATGCTCGTGCATACATTTCAGCGAGTCATTTTTATTTGCGACCAAAAACTGACATGTAACCTATCCTATCTTTCAAGTAGGATCAAACAGCATACGTTGTACAAGTTTGATTAAAATCGGTTGAGTAGTTTAGGAGTTGGCTGATTCCCAATCTTTCAACAAAGCCACTCCCCTGTAAACCCATTAAGAGTTAAGAAATAATAATATTTAGAATAATATGCAGCGGTTAATAGTCAATCTAATTGTGGGTTCAATTTAAACCGACACATGAAAAAGAAATCAAAAGTTACTAATTTTGTTTTTTTTTTATTTTTAGTCCTTCATATTACGTAGATTTCAAAATAGACAAATCTTGCATCTCTAACATATTATATTTAACAATACTAAGAATATTTACTCTTCTATTGCTCTGGGTATTTTATAAATTTCATCTTTTTTATATTTAAAAGTGAAAGGTCATCTAACACGAAATATCACTTTTAACTTTATTTGTTTGGATATTTTCAAGGATTAGTTGCACGTTTGCACGCAGTATGTCTTCAATCTGAATAAAAAAAAAGTAATGTTTTTATTAATTCAAAACAGTTGCAGTTGTTCATGGGCGTTAGTAGTCACTCAAGTGAACCACCTGTCCATTTGCCTACTATTATATAAAAAAATAGACAGATACTTTATGATATCTGTGCAAAAGTATAAAAAACACTTTTTTTACTTTAAGCAAAAATAGACCAGCACAAGATGGCAATTATATCTTGTTGAAGATGCTTGTTTAGAAGATACCTAAACACTATTTGTTTCTTTTTATTATTATAATTGAATGCTATTTGACGTATTTGTGGTTATAAACTGTGACATTTTAATATTTCATCTATAAAACGAAAGTGGTTAAAACTCTATAGCATTTTAATAATGATTCTACTTTTCATAGTCTTAAATATTCATTCTACAGGATTTTTACCGTTCTTTATCATCATCGATGCCACAGCGATAGAAAAGCGGGCCAGAATCTTTCGGATACTCGTTTTGATTTTGGATCAGTTTATTCGGATCTATACTAATATATGAAGCTGAAGAGTTTGTTTGTCTGTTTGCTTGAACGCGCTAATCTCAGGAACTACGGCTCCGATTTGAAAAATTCTTTGAGTGTTAGAATATAAAAAAGCGAAAAGTCACCTAACATGAAATCTCGAAAACGGCGGGACGTACAATGATGAAATTTGTCAGAGACGTAGTTTACAGTGAAAAGACATCCGCTAAGAAAGGCTTTTTTGATAGCGCCATATTAGGGAAGTCTCTTGCAAGTTTACGCGGGTGAAGTCGCAGCAAAAAACTGGTATTCTATGAGATACAAAAATCGAGCCACAGCTTAGACGTCATAAATAAGAAATATTTTTCGTTTCTTTCTTTGAACGTGTAATCCAAAACCCGTTCTGTATAATCCGTTTTTGTGGTAAAATTAATTCTAGCTTTTTTTTCTTTTCTTTTTTTATTATCTTCGACGTATAACAATGATTGATAACTGACATTGAGAAAGTTCGATAAAATATTCCAAAAATTAAAGTTGGCCAACACATAGAAATAAATTCTGAAAACTGTTTGGTCAATTTTAAGTTAAATATTCTTTATTTTTGACTTAAAATTATGACTTCATGTAAGATTCTAGTTCCCATACAGAACGCTCAAATTACTACAGTACTTTGTAGTCTAATTTAAATACGGTTAGAGTTATTTAAGTTTTGATCTACGGATCTAATTATTCTGTAACACTATATACTCGTATTAAGGCCTTGAGTTACCCTTGATCGATCTACAAGGAACTTTTCCGTTTATAACCTATTCCCAAATATATCATGAAAAACATTTCTTACTTATCAATATATTATCGTTCTATTTCAATTTTTTTTTCTACTTTCTTATTATTTTGCGTTTTTATATGGACGTACAACAATTATCGAGACTCATCTATTAACTGATGATGTTATGTCAGATATTGAATAAATCGATTCATGTGTTGTGATTTTTTTGGATTATTTAAAATATATATTAAATTGTCCCTTACAATTAAATGTCCAAAATAAATTTTATATAACAAAAAAATAATTCATTGATTTAAATGGAGCGATCCGTCAGGTGGTTTAAATATTAATTATGATCACTGTTTAATTGACCGTTACGATTGCGTCAGAAACGATTAGACCGATTATGACAAAAAATCTTCTGATGATATAAGAGACAAAATTGGCTACTTTGATTTTAACATAAGGCTACAGAACAAGAACCACAAAAATTACTATGAAAAAATTGACCGAAATGAACTTGACAAATTGGTAACATTAAGTGCGAGTGAAGTCACTGGTCACAGGATTTAATTATGATACATATATATAAATATATATATATATAACCTTTGCAGTGCACCCTTACAATAACCAGAACATACATCGCGGCACTTTAGCCTGCAAAAGTGTCGTCTACCAGATGAACTGTGAACAGAAATGTGGAATTTTTCAAATCGAACCAGCAGTTGCTGAGATTAGCGCATTCAAGTAAACAAATTCTTTAGCTTTATATATTAGTATTGATAATATATAAAGCGGGCTGAAAGAAAAAGAAGAAGATCGATAATATATGAATTTATGTATATATATTTTTTAAAGAATATTAGGAATACTTTTTAGGTATGTCTAATACTTCTGTTTCTCCTCCTACTAAGTTTGAATTAAAAGCTTGCGTCAGGAGTGACAATATCTCAGCGGCCTCGGGGATTGATCCGGGTACCTTGCGGATTTCAGTCCATACCTTATACCGTTGAGCTATTGAGGCTCTTTATGAAATCTTATTCATGGCGAAAATGATAAAACTAGCGTATTAAAGACATCGTAAAATTGGCTTTGTACGGACGTAAAACTTTTATATGCCCATCCATATTGGTTCTACGTGGAATATTAAAATTATTTTATTGCTGACAAGAATACTTTTAAAGATAGTACATACGTAGTAGTACTTTTAATATTTTAGACTTAAACTATTAAGTCGCTATAAAGTCGTAAGAAAGTCAGTATGTACAAAATTTTTTAGGGCAAAAAAAAGGAGAAGTCGAGCCTGATTGTTGCTACAATAAAACAACGTTTATATTGTATAATATATTAAATCAAAACGATTATACATTTATTATTGTAGCCTGTTATACACAAATATTTTTTTTAGAAATATATAAATACATACATATGGACAATACACCCAGACTCGAGGTGGGAATCGAACCCACGACCCACGGAGCAGAAGGCAGGGTCACTGCCCGCTGCGCCAACGGGCCAACCTTCGAAGAAGAACGTCGAAAAGCCCCAGAATGGCTCTATTTTAGCATTCCAAACCCGAAAAAGAAATTTCCGTCTCTCCCGACAGAATTAAACTCATCAGAGTGCAAACAACAACATCGACAAGAAAAATAATTTCTACATGCACTTTTGGGAAAAGTAACTTATTCTACTACCCGTACCATGCCGTACCGTACCGTAGTTACCGTGATCTCATCTTATCGCGAAAATGGCTGCCCCGAAAAAGACCGAAGAACAAACTAGAACTGTAGAAGAATAATGAAATCGAAAATAATAATAAAATAAAACGAAGAAGATAATAAAATAACAATGTCAAGGGCCTTCAACCAGTGGAGTATACAATGACAATAAAAAAATATTATGTGAATCGAGACCTCGTAAAATGCTTAATATACGTGTAGAAGCATCTGTTTATGCAGCCATCGTATAAAAGAGTATTATGGTTTCCAGCACTTGCAGTTTTTCTCTGTCAACAGCGCCCCCGGCGAACAGCTAGACAAAACGCATTCTTCCTGAAACTCATCGTCTGGAAAATTTCATGCATTTAGAAATTTTTCTTATGGAACGGGCACTCGGCGTTTTGTCGGAAACTTTGTGTTTTGCATATTTTAATATTAGGTTGCAGTCTGATTTTTAAATCTTTTTCGTAACTGACCTTATTTTTTTTTAATATTAATTATCCGACCGCCTCCTTCAAATGATTTCGATGGACAAAATTGAGGGAAAGCGTGGCGTCCCGAAATCCAAACCCGCGATTCTCAAGAAATTTCTTACCTCACACAATTCCTCTGTGGAATCGGTTACCAGCTTCGATATTTTTTTCTTCTTCAAGATCACATGAAGTCACGTGTGGCAGAATGGTGCACAATTCCTCTGTGGTTCAGTTACCAGCTTCGATACTTTTTTCTTCTTCAAGATCACGAAGTCACGTGTGGCAGAATGGTGCACAATTCATCTGTGGTTCAGTTACCAGCTTCGGTATTTTTTCCTTCTTCAAGATCACATGAAGTCACGTGTGGCAGAATGGTTCACAATATTCGTCCGAACATGAATATCGCAGTAAGTGAACGAAGAGCCGAACGAAGGAATTATAAAAATGCAATATTAGTGTATAATGATATGTAACAAAGGAACGTACAATAAACGTCATCATTGGCTTTGCTCGTGATAAGGTAAGAAGCGATCGTTTGCTCCACTTATCAGTGGGTCATTAACCTTTTATTTCATTCATTGACGAATTCACGATAAGGTATTATGTCATTAAGTCTCGTTAGACGCGTCTGAGGTAAAAGGCCAACGACCTTCAATATTGTAAATTAATACGAAAAAACTCGTCCACTTAGCTTTTTTGTCTCGGCAACAGATTTTTGAATAATAGAGACTAGAGGTAATTCATAGACAAGAATATTGGTTCCAGAATTTGGTTGCTGCATGTGTGAACTAAAATATCTAAAAAAAATTGAAAGTTTCTGGTCCACGTCTCATCTTTGACCCCCTATAAAATAAAAATAAAAAGTGGCCAAAAGCGTGTCAAGACACGCTTATATAGACGGGTTCCGTATCTGATACGCTATAAACGTATTTGTTAAATAACTTCTAAAGTTGTTGTCCGATTTCGTTCAGAATAATTTTCCTAATGAGTTCTTAGCTTGTTCTATCAACATGAAAAATTTCAAGTATCTACGACTAATAGTTTAGAAATGCTAGGAGGGTGACCATCTTTCCGTCAGACTGACGGAAGGACGGACAGAGTGAAATTATAAGGGTTCTTTGTACTACGGAACCCTAAAAACATTTGGAACTATAAACAGAGGTTAATGAAACGATAAGAGAGTAAAGACAAAATAAAAGATAAACATAATATAAAAATTGGCACGGGCCTCCTGTCTGCGGTGCGTAAATTTAATGACAAAAAAAATCATTCGAAAGTAGAACATGTCATGACAAGTTACAGCATGTATCACGAGGTCGTTTGGCGGTCACGATATGCGACTCTTGCGGCCAGCTGTATCGCACTTGATTGATGTTTCCTAGACGCGACCAGAGCTGATACCCAGCACCGGTTTTGTTTGTTTATGAAGAGGTAATAGGTCTCCTCGTGTTATCAAAGCCGTCTTAAACGAGATCAGCGTTTTTATAGGAGATAAGATTTCGTAGAATGATCGCACTAATGATATAGTGTAAATAATACCAGAGATCAGAGTGCTTAGTGCGAGTTTCCTAACTTTTACGCGTTGTTAAGGTTTACTTCAATTTGTATGGAGATTGATCAGTGTTCCAACGTTACCGCTAGGCGGCGCTTATCTATCTCCATACAAATTTAAGTAAACTTTACCAACGCGTAAAAGTTAGAAGCGGCTGGTCGAAATTCGCCCACAAATTTTTATATTTGCGTACCGTATGATTATTTAAAGCTATATACATAATTTAAATTTATTGTACAATGAACGACATTGTTATATTTGACAGTTACTGTACATACGGTCGTCATGACTACGGTATGTCTCCATCTTATAGTAAAATGTATAGATGTGTGTGTAAATTGCATTGGTGTGTGTGAGATTATAATAATAAGGCATATTTTATAATATAATTAGCATTCGCACAGTTTCCTCTATTTCTATAAGTAATATATAACGCTGAAGAGTTTGTTTGTTTACTTGAACGCGCTTATCTCAGGAACTACTGGTCCGATTTGAAAAATTCTTTCAGTGTTAGATAGCCTATTTATCGAAGAAGGCTTATAGGTTATATATCTTCACGCTACGACTAATAGGAGTAGAGCACCGATGAATGTTTCAAAATCGGGGTTGTTTTTCCCCTCTTTAACCAAAGCGTGCCGAAACATGTCGCGACACAAATCACATACTATAAGATTAGGAGTTATATTTATTGGTGGGAACTTTATATAAAGGTTTTGGGTTGACAAAATACGTTAATTAGAGGTATGAATACATTTTCTTGATAGTTGAAAATTCGTTATAAAGAGGTTGTTCTCAAAAATGTTCGCATTGTAATATTTACTGGTATTGGTATATTTTATATTGACTCTTATGGACAATTCAAGGGGATTACGAAGAATTTGTTAAATCGAGGAAATCGTTATATGTATGCTGTCTGCTTGTTACGGTTGATCTCCGAAATAGCCGGATCGACTTCGATGGAATTTTCACTGACACTGAATTTGATACTTATATAATATTATAGTCTAATTTAATTTTAGGAAAATGGTAATTAAAGCTCCGCACAAAAAATAAACCATCGGCTTCTTCTTCTTAATTAAGCTTATATTAAGAGTGGACACAGCAAATTGAACAATAACCTTTAAAAAACACATACAAAGACGCGAGTGACATATCAAATCAAATCATCAAATCAAAAATAATTTATTTGGCAAAAGAAAAAACAAAAGATAAACAGAACAAGAAACAGACCCTTATTCTAAAATTCATATATTTATCTTTCATTTAATTTCAACATAAATACAGTGCAACCTCGAAATAACGAATCAAGGCACTTAAAAGAATCGCTATATCGCGTAATTTGCTACAATGACGTTTGTTGTAAAGAAGTAAGATTCGTTTTTAATAAGGTAAACGTGTCTCAGCCAGTCGAGATATGAATGATTGTTGTACAACTAAGTCGGAATTATTGATAGGATACATTATGTAGTTGAAAAATTCGTAGAGGTTAATGTTTTTTTTCTAATATTCTGTATTCGTTATAAAAAGGGTTTCTTAAATGTATTCGTAATGTAAAGGTATATTTTATACTAGCTCTTATATTTCATTCCCGCCCGACGGATTCACCCGGGATTCTCGGCTCATTTTTTACTCGTCCCAGGGATGCGCAGTTAGTTGGGAGAACCCTTTAATTTGCCCAAAAAAACCGTGTAATTGCGTGACTAAAATTTCATTTTTCAAAAAAATGCTATTAATTTATCTTTCATTGAGTTCACTTGCCTGAAAACCGCATAAACATAGATTTAATATTGTATAATACCTTATTCCGGTATGGAGAAATTAATAAAAATTCGTCAGCCAAGGAATCGAAAAAAGTCAAAACTATGTATCAAACCAATCAGACATTCAAATGACGAATACACCTAATATTTAACAATATTAATAATCTTATGTTACTATATTGATTAATAAATATACTATAACATTTTCGTCAAAATAATTCAAAATATTAAAATATAATGTCAATGTGTTCAAATAAATTATTATCGTGTACAAATGCATTCTATTCTAGTCAATAACGTAATTATATATTTTATATCTATTAAATATCTTTTAAGACACATTTTAAAATTAATTATGTTCTCAAAGTTTTTTATATCATTCGGTACATTTTTAAATACATTTATATGCATACAAAATCAACTATTACGCATTAGTGCCGTTTCTGATGTCGCACTTTGTAAGCACAGGGGATATCTTTCGCTCCGTAATTTCTTATTTGTCGTTCAATGAACGTTAAAATGTTGTATTCTTGGTTATAATTTCGAATTGTAAAAGAGATGTATTGACTTAACCTCAGTTAAATGACTCATTGTAATCTGTGTTAAACGTCTATCAGTGTTGCCACCACTATAACTATGACGTAATGCCGGAGCCAGACAACACTTCATTTGAATGATCATTGCAATGGTCATTAGTGTGGTCGGGGACTTTGTGTAACTTCACAAAGTTTTGTAGAATTTTGTAGACTTTAAGATCAAAAATGTACCAACACTTTTAGCTATGTCTGACTCCGGTATAAGACGAATGTTATCGTTTGGCCGCAATGGCGGCATATGTTGAAAGTATTTTCACAATAAACTAGCGTGCCCGGTAGGCGCTGTTCTGTCCGAACGTTACTTTACTTACTTTTGACTACATTCTATTATCCCTTAATATCTTTCCAGTTTCCGTTTCCGTTTCCGTTCCCGTTCCAGGTCCCGTTTCCGTCCCCGGCCTCGTTTCCGTTCCCGGTCCCGTTCCCGGCTCCGCTCCCAGTCCCGCTCCTGGTTCGGTGATAACTAGATAAACTATAAGAAAACGAGTTTTAAATATTTTCTGATAGATTATAATTAGGTCTTTTTTCCTCAAACCGATAGCTAATGCATATATCTATTGTATAAACATATGTTAAGTTACAAATCAATACGTCACCAATAAATATGTAGTGATTGCACATACATTATTATGATACCTTGAATTATTGATAATAATAATAAAGAGCAGTATTTTAAATAACTAAATAGTCTTATTTGTTTATTTAAACGATTATAACAATTATTTAATACGGCAACGTTTGATTTATATAATTTCATTTTGCATCAAGATCATGACGTCAATTCCAATTTCTGTTATAAAACTATTTATCCTAGATGTCTATCCTTTAAATAATTTTTATAATTTTTGTCTTAATATTTAATGATTTTATTAGTAATCAGTTATTTTATTAAGTTTAATAAAATGTACCGGACAATAAAAATTGTTTTATAGTAACAAATTATCTATTTTAATATTAGTTATGAAGTGATTAATGAAACTAAAATGTTAATATTATATTGTTCTTTTGTCTATTTAAATAAAATAACTGTATCTCAGTATTGGATAGAGATATTGAAATAATTTTTAGATTGGCAGATAAAGGATATTTAAATGAAGATGCCTGTATCATTAACTCACTTTAGACCTAAAATATAATCGGTCAGTTTATGATTAAGCGTACGATATATTAACTATTATTGTGCCAAATTTCATACTCCCCCATCCGCGAAATTTTCGTAAAATGCTACCGAAACTATTCGTTTCACATATTCTTGGCTATTATAAGTGGTGTGAATAAATATCATCACTATCTTTATGGTCGTCGTTTTATAATAAAAACGGACCATAATTCCCTTTTATTTATTTTCGGTTCTAATTCGGTTTACCACAAACGGTTGCCAGTAGATTACAAAGGTACGCAGTCAAATTAGCTGCTAATGATTTTCAAATTGAATTTGTTAAATCTACAGACAACTGCAATGTAGGCGCTTTATCTCGTTTACCTTTGCCGTACGCACATAAGGAACCGGAATTGGATTCAATTGGTTACATAAATTATGTAGAAGAATCTTTTCCCATTAGCGCTAGGGATATTGCTTGTGAGATTCAAGTCCATCCCTTTAACCGTTGAGATATTGAGTCTAATTACATAGACATGAGCAAATATAAAACGCTAGTAGATTCCCACGACTTAGTCTGCGTAAAATTATACTTGTGACAGCCGTTTGACCACCTTAATCTGGTCCTATCGATAAATTCGTTGTCAACGATTGTCCACTAACTGTAACCTGCTTGCCTTTCATCTTTATACGTCCCGCGGTTTTCGAAATTTCGTGATAGGTGATACCTTTTGCTTTTACATATATTGATTATGTTTTTCTTTCTTGTTTCAGCCGGCCTTGATATGCTTTCCATTCCATATTCTTGTTTTAGCGTATTCAGTTTATTAACAAATTTGTTCTAAAACAACGCATTATTTCTGAAGGTATTTTAATAAAAATGATATTAAATCCTTATCCAAAAACAATTTTTTAAAACCCTAAGTGATAAGAGTGGCCCATGCGGACAAAGTCACGGGGTACAACTAGTTAAGAAATAAAGACGAGAAAGAGAGTTTTGCCAGCAGAACATCTAATTTTATACAAGAAAATATGTCTGACTGTAACACCAGATAGAAAACAGGTGTACAGCCCAGCTTATTTCGTGTATCAAAAATGCTTATAACACACGATGCTGAGTTTCAACTGAGACCCAAGTATTAAGCCGTGGACAGCATCTGGAGGAAGAAAGAAATTTTTTTTACAAGAAGGCCTATACCATTTGAGGTACCACGTAATGGTATTGTAGTCACGTTTTCTTCGGTTTTGACAGTTCCAGGTGGCTTAAACGCTCCTTAAAGGCCAGCAACGCATCTGGGAGCTGGTGGTGCAGATGTTAATGGGCTTGTAATAAATAAGAAATATAAAGTACATCAAATCGAAACATATTCCCAAACTACGCGATCGATTTTAGATTATAACATCTTCGTCATCCAAGACTCGTTTCCCGAAAAAGTTATTACTTTCTACAAAGAAAAATGATACTTATTTTGTGATGGGTAAAGTTGATATTACAGTTTTGGATTGTGGGTTAGAGTAAATTTAGTTTGTTAGAACTCTTCCAACCAAAATGATATCTTGTTGAGAGTTTATGATCGCTTTCGCTGAGATATGGCCGGGAGCTTGAACTGATGGTCGGCCATCGGACGGAATACTGATAATGTAGTTATTTTATTATGAGAGTTAATACTCTTATGCCGGAGCCAGACATAGCTCAAAGTGTTTGTACATTTTTGCCCTTGAAGACTACAAAGTACCACAAAACTTGCGCAACTATACAAAGTCCTAGGGCACACTACATGATCATTGAAATGAAGCTATGTCTGGCTCTGGCATTATAGCGAGACTATTGTATGCATGAACATTATTCTTATATTAAGAATCTCATGATAGAACAAGAAATATTAATATGAACTAATTGCAAAAACAATTTTATACAAAAATGACCAATAAATAAATAAAAATAAAATTGTGTAACATTCGACTGTGGCGTAGACATTTTTTGCCACAGTTACCCTAACTTGAAAATTTTTTTTTTTACTGTATTTTTATTGCTTTGTTTTATTTCTTTGGCTATATATTGTAATTTAGCTGTTAGTTTTTAGATCATATTTTTGTATTA
>JANCMC010033613.1:18383594-18451706 GCA_024363005.1 Charaxes varanes | reverse complement strand
TTTTTATTGCTTTGTTTTATTTCTTTGGCTATATATTGTAATTTAGCTGTTAGTTTTTAGATCATATTTTTGTATTACGTTTATTTACCAAATAAATGTCGTATTATTGTTCTTATATGTTATTCAATAAATTTTATGTATAAATAAATACGTAATGTCATTTATTGACACTTTATACAGTTATAATATTAGAGTAAGAAGGTGGATCAAGAATGCCTTTGCCCAGCAGTGTGACATAACAGACTAATAAAAAAATATTAGAGCAGAAAGATTTACAAAATCTGGCTAATTATTAGTTTTGTCACACTTATAGTTAAACAAAACTCAAACAAAAGATAATTGAAGTGAAACATGAAGTCGGCGCGTGTAATCTATGTTAACTGAGTGATAAAGTTTGAATATTGACTTCCCAATAACCGATACGCGGCTCTGTGCGAGAGAAAACCAATTTTCCCCTTCGGATATATCCCTTAATACTAACCGAAGGTAATTCGGAGGTAAAAGGACGATATGGACGGTTTCATGCCACGATGCGTCACCCACGTAAAATAAATATTTTTATGTATATATATCAAGGGTTAAACGGACAGACTGTCTATCACAGTGACTATCAATGCTCATAGACAGCCACAGCACCAGAAGACATACTAAGCGCTTTTGCTCATGCCGCGCCCTCTCAGGGAGGGACTCTTCTTAGAAGCTAGCATCCTGCTGAGACAGTGTTCCTTCAGTCCTTAGGTCTGATGACATCCATTGTTGGAAATAGGTCATTATTTATGTCAGCATAAAATAATTATTATCTTATACTCTTATACTAATATATAAAGCTTGTTTGTATGTATATATGTATGTTTGTTTGTTTGCTTGAACGGGCTAATCACAGAAACTACTGGTCCGATTTGAAATTTTTTTTCAATTTTTCGAGATAGCCCATTTGTCGAGGAAGGCTATATTTTCACGTGATTTTACGCAGACGAAGTCGCGGGGAACAACTAGTTAAAAATAAAGAAGTCTAATCCTTCTTCCGTATTGCATAACAGCATTTAGACAAACAACTTTCGGTACACTTAATAAAATCTTTAAGACAGAGATCGTGCGTAGACATGGCTTCTATTATTGTAACATACTCTATGTAAGTAACTACCTTTATAAGTATGATTGGACCGTTGGCGCAGTTGACAGTGGCCCTGCCTTCTGTTCTATGGTTTGTGGGTTCGAATCCCGCCTCGAGTCTGGGTGTATTATCTATATGTATGTATTCATATAATTTAAAAAAAAGCATTTGTGTATAAAAGGCGTCTGTTGCCTATAAAACAACCATTAAATTGTCTACTTTAGGTAAAGAAGTCCGTGTGTTCAAATAAAAAAAAAAAAGGTTGACTGTCCCGTTGGTGCTGTTGGCAGGGACCCTACCATCTGCTCCCGGGTTGTGAGTTTTAAAAATTAAAAGTTTCAAACAAAGTTTTTAAAATGGCATTTAAAAATTTCTTCAAGGCAGGCAACGCACCTTATGTTGTCGTCCATGGGCGATGGTGATCAACTACGATAAGTAGTACAAGGTTGCTCCCCTCTGCTCGTTTGACTCTCTTTTCTTATAAAAACATATCTGACAAAAATCAATTATTTGGTTCTACCATTTCATAAAAATATATCCAAGCGTTCGTATGGAAAATGTCAGATCCACCGTTAAATAACGGAACAGCGGTAAATTCATTTTTGCAACTATTAACTCACAGTTACTCTCTGACATGGAATATACATATTTGTAAATGGCGGAATGGATTTAAACCCATTATCGCCACGGAACAATGTAGTCGAATCAAACAGTGCGAATAAACGCGCTGAATATTCCCAAAATATGCAAATCAAACGGACCGTTTTTCACTTTTCGCACCGACGGCAAAGAGGTCGCCCGCACATATGGTCGCACGCACACATACGCACATGTGTAGGGTGGCTACAGGAGCATGGATACGCGGGGTTGGAAACAGATGTTTATGTTTTGTCCCTTTGCTTGTAAAACAATAATTGTAAAGACTTATTGTTTCTTAACTCAACTTTCGTGATGTTTATTTAATACGAAAAATATTACTTATGAGGGCATGAAAAATAATAATATAATACATAATATTACATAAGGTATGAGTATGCGAGGAATAAAACGATAAAAACATTTATCTCCAGGGGGTGGATCTTCTTTTTTTTCTATCTCATAACTAGTTATATCCACTACCTGGGGTTTGAACCATCACCTTCATTTGTATACTCGTCTAGTATTGATTTAGAAGCCACTGAGCCACAGCAATTGTAGCACAACGGAACCCTAATAAGGAGCGTTTTTTTAAATACTAGATGTTATTTAAATCCTTGTCCTCATTTTTCTCTCCTTAACTCATATTTAGAAAGTATCAAATCTGAAAAGTAAGAAATAAAGCTTAGAAGGTACATGTATATGGACTAATCTATCTACCTATAAGATCTCGAAGCCACGATAGAAGTGAGACGAATTTCTTAGCATTCCATGGATTCACCGTGCGGGTGCCGGGTCCATCGCGTTGCAGAGGAAGGAACGCGAAACACATTGTCGGATCGTGCGTATACGACACGGCTCACTGAACTATATAGGGTGTTAAAATTATACAGAGAAAAAAAGCGAGAAAAAGAAAAATATAATTTGGTACAATTTTTTTATAAAACAAGAGGTAAACGGGCAAGCGGTTAAACCGTGGACAACTGAAACAGCAGAGGGCTTGCAGTTGCGTTGCTGGCTTTGGAGGAATGGGTATGCTATTTTCGTGAAGGTCCCTAAGTCGTATTTGTTTGGAAACACCTAATCTGGTAACTGGATTCAATTTCAGATTCATATTTGATAAATCTACTTGAGAAGTGCTAATATTTCATTTGGACAGTTTACTCTCCAGATTTATAGAATCATATTTCAACATTTAGAAATTTCTGTACATAATTAAGGATACAAGAAAATGTTCCTATAACTTTATTTGTGTGTATAAGAATCAATTGTTTCTTAGCCTCGCTAAAACTTGATATAAATTTTGTTTGTTTTGTACTATTATGTCATTGACAATTTAAAAGAAAAGAAATAAAGGAAATGACAAAAATTTTAAAAATACTAAGAAATGCATATTTGTTTCATACTTCAAGTAGATGACGTGTGCATTAGACCTTTTTTAGAAAAATTATTACTTCATAAAACATTTGGCCTGTGTCGCGTTATTTTTATATTACTGTGGCTGTTTTTGTACATAGTTATAAATAATTATATTACATATTATTGTTATACTTCCTTATTATATTGTTATACACCCATGTACTAAATAATCCATAATTATTTTAAGGTAGTAGAAGGCAAGGCGCCTTCTATAGATCATTACAATTTGACTTAAAAAAAAAAACATGTAAACTGAAATAAAATCGTCAATATATACCACATTTGTGTATACCATAATAAATTCAGTAAGGACAATCACATTATTGTGTACAATAGTAAATTATAAAGTGACTGTTATATTACAATTTAGTTGCTTGTAATTAGGTAGATCTCTAATTAAATATTATTATACAATTTAAAATCGGACCAGTACTTCCTGAAATTAGCTCGTTCAAACAAGCAAACAAACTTTTCAGTTTTTTATATCTATATTTATATATTAGTATAGGATAAGATATAAGATACATATTAAAAAAGTATGATTTATATCTGACTTATACGATTTTCCAAAACCTTAGTTATAGTAAGAAAATAAAAGGCTACATTACTTTTACCAACATATACACACATATATATACTTCAATTCTATATATGTGTATAGATGTTTTAAGCTACTAGACCGTTATTATTGATTAATTAATGTGTTAAAACAACTGTAGGGATTTACGTTCTGATGTATGATTTTCGAGCTTGGTGTGTAAGAGAAAGAGTTATGTTTGTACGTTAATTAATTTTAATTTGTCAATATTTTTTCTGTTTCATCATAATTTTGAAAGAGTCTTTTTTTTTTTCAAGAATAGATACAGTATTAGATGTTAAGTACGTAAAAAAATTACATGTTTATGTCACGTTAAATCTCATCATATTTTTTTGCGACATTCACTGTCAAGTACTTTCCCGGCGATGTCGAATAGACAATAAAGGGAATATAGACATAAATCGAGAAATATCTTCATATAACTATAATGCGAAGAAAATTATGACGGAAAAACTCATTACGAACGAAAGAAACAAAATTTATCACTTCAATTTTCCAGGCTAGTTGGAGTTGTTCGTCGGAAAGTCTATATATAGTAATCGTAAGTAGAAACTTCGCTAGCGTGAGTTAGATATCTAAGTCATTTCTTAACTAGGTAATAATATCTTCCGTAGAAAAAGTGTTTATTATTGCCAACTAGCTTCTGGCATTATGCTGTGAAAGCGGCCCTGTTGACTAAAGTACAATAATCGTTTAGGCGTCCTAACAGAAAAGGGAATGCGATATGCAAGCGAACTTGGTTCGTACGAACGTGCGATCAAATGTATTGATGTCAAAGGTGGGTTTGGACCAAACGATCATAGAACAAGAGCATTATTTCTCGATCTTTTAGAAAATTCGACTCTACCTATTCAAGATTTGCTATTGACTTAAGGTAGGAATCATGGCATTAGTCATTGTGTTTGAAAAAATTATGAAACATGGTTTTTCTTTTTTTGCTTTGATTACCTAAGCGCTGCCGGCCTATTCACGTTCACATTTATTGACTAGTAATTCACCCCGCCTTCTCATGTTGTACTATTAACTAGATTTATTTTAACTTTTAGGAAAATGTGACACATTGTCAGCTATATATTTGGTGAGTGAATCGAAAACTTTCGGTACCATTTACAGAAAAATGCGCTGACGGAGGAGTTTGAAATTTGGCACAATTGTAGTTTATGTAGAGGAAAAAATATTTTATTATGAATGTATTCGAGAGTGTTGTGTTTGTGAAATTGTTTGGAATAACAAGGGCAGCTTATTTTAAACATCGAAAAGAAAAACACCATCGGAGAAACAAATTTCATGGCATCATATTGATTTGGTGTAAATTGCATTTTTCGATGTTATTTCCAACTACATGAAGTCGGACCTTTTCGTGCCGAATATATATATACCAGAAAAATTACCTCTATTTGGCTCGAATTCAGTTTAACAATATTCTCAAGACGTTAACACTTTTTTTTAAATCCAAAGAGCCAAAAAAAGTCCTATTAAATATAATTAAGGGTTCGTTGCTACTATAAACAAAATTTTGTAATTTTTATAATGCTCTATTTATTGTTAATAGTGTATTTTATGTTGATAAATAAATAAAAAAATTAAAAAAAATCTTCAATATTTTTATATCAAACCGCAATGTAAATAAAACTTAAAAGTACTTCGAAAACCAGAACAAAGGCAGCGCGGCGCGGATCTTTGACTTGTTTTACGCGTCAACATTTTGTTGACGATTGCTTCCCAATATTCACGATACATTGCGCGCTCAAGAATGGAATGAGGATGGCAATATCTGTAACTTCCCATTTCCGAGATGAATGATTTTTGTGATTTTTTTAGGACATTAGCCTTATCACAAAGTTAACGGTACGATGTCTTTTGCACTCAGCATATTTTGTAGAACACAAACATTTATTTAATTTCTCGCTTTCTTATTTTCTCTCGATCTATGTGATTCCTACGCCTCATGGCCGCCGAAAAGAGGTGGAATTACGATCACGTACAATTAATTATATTCACCTTAAAAACTTTAATAAGAAGACTGCTTTTAAAAGTAAATAAAGTTTCCACAAATTGTGAGACATAAAGTCCGCCCGCGTATCTTAATTATGCATCATACGAGTAGAATTAAAGTAAATAAATAAATCGTCTCTATTAGCACATTCAGAGATTTTAATCTGTGACTAAATTATACTAAGATTAATTTAAGTCAACTTTTAAAGTATCGCATTCAGTAATTATCTTATATATAAAATTCTCGTCTCACAATGTTAGTTGCCGCACTCCTCCGAAAGGGCTTGATCGATTTTTATGAAATTTTATATGCTTGTTCAGTAAGTAGGTTTGAGAATCGGCTACTATATATTTTTCATATTCCTAAAGGTGGCCATCGCGGACGGAGTTGCGGGGTACAGCTAGTATATACATATATTTAATACAATCATAATTAAAAATGGGCAAAACGTGACAAGCCTATAAACTAGCCGTAGCATGCGGCTTCACTCGCATTTTCTGATTCTATTCTTTAAGTTTACTTAAATATAAATTTTCCTTCCTTCAAAAGTATCAAGCGTCATAATGTCACTTACTGTTGGATTTAATTAATTATTATATTTTCAGTATATCATTTTTAGGGATCTGTAGTACTACAAGATACTTATAATTTCGATCCGTCCGTCCATCTGTCTGCCCGTAAGGTGGTCCCCCCCCCCCTTACCATTTCCAAAGGATTAAACGTAGAGACTTAAAATTTTGCATGTTGATAGAACATGCTAAAGACTCATTAGGAAAATTATTCTAAACGAAATCGGACAACAACTTTTGAAGTTATTGAACAAATAGTTTATAGCGTATCAGATACGGAACCCTTCTACATAAACGTGTCTTGACACGCTTTTGACCATGTTTATTTCATAATTATTTGGTTTGACTCGTAACCTCTTGTCACTTACCATACTCACAACCACTTCTTTTTCTTTTCGTTTCAATTTCAATGTCAAAACTATATTTTAGGTGTAAGGGCCTATATGTTCAAATCCCAAAAAGTAGCGATATCGATTGCTCGACCGGAGGCAGCCATCAAGTCCTCCCGGGTTACAATCTTGAAAATCAAGACCAGATCATGGATACCACCTCCTCTAATCAGTTCTGCCAGGCGGTGAGGTCAAGTTTGAACCGGGACCAGTGGAGACGGATTGTCCGAGAAAGTGGAACTTGTGATCACAATCCTCAGTAATGAGGGAACGGATAAAGAAGAAGTTCTTACCTTATAAACCCGAGATAGTGCATTTGGGGGATATTAATAATTTGTATAACAAGTTAAGTTGAAGCTCTGCTAGGTTATTGTGGAGTATCTATTACTTAATATATATATAGTATAACCGAAGAGTAGAATTCCAAACACAAGGTTTGCCAAAAAGCCATGGAACGTAGCATATTAGGTGAAAAAGGACTGATCGAGTTCGGAACACCACCCTGAGTTCCATAACAAAGTAAGTAAAGCTCAAGTGGGAATGGGCTGGGCATGTGACACGAATGGACCCGCAAAGGTGGGCCAATGTTGCGACTTTATGGATTCCCCCCAATGGCCACCGTAGACCAGGGAGGCCGAGATATTATTTTAATGTACCTAAATTATTATTAGCCGGTTGTTTCCCATTTCAATAGCATTTAAAATTGAAAACGATGCAAACGCCAATGTGGGCCCGAGCCAAATTCGGCTAATGGGTTGTTCAGTTGGCTGCCACTGGCACAGATTTGTCACTAACTGGAATGAACTACTGAAATATAGTTCACTGCACAATGAGTTTAAAAACTAACTTTTTATATAAAAAGCGGAGGTTGGTGGGTTACATGTTTATTACAGTTGACTATTGGCGCTATGAATAACAGAACGCTCGCAGATACGCTGCCCGCCTTTAGGAAAATTGTGAACTTTTGAAACTGAGATTGTGTCATGTTCACATATGTTTATATTTTGTCAAGCATAAAATTTGTTTCAAATCGCATCGTTGCAAATTATTGTTAGGAGGGGAATTTCAACCTTTATCCGATACTGTAATTGAGGACCTGTTGTACTTTTTAACTGTTTTATCCTAATAATAGAAAAGATTTCGAGTATGTTTGCGATACTTTCAAGCCTTAAATACTTAACAAAAATTAACGAAACAGGGGTACAATACAGAACTTAGGGGACCTATACCGAAAAAAAGTACTGTTAATGTACAATAACGTTAAGGAAATCACATGCAAAAGTATGCAAGTATATATAAGGAAAACCTTGCTAACGAACATGCGTATACATTTTTCAGAACCGGGTTGAATGTGGGTTGTAATTCGTAATCACATCAATTAGTCAAGCTTGCTTGAAACGTGGACGAATTCACATCCCACTGTGATATTTTATACGTATTTTACGATGCGTTATTCTATGAATGTTAAAAAAGGCACCGAGAAGCACATTAACAATACATCCATTTAAATAATCATTTTGTATCAGGGTGTATGTTCGCGACTGAACCGATTTTGATGACATTTCGAGACTATCTGTAATTAAGTTCAACAAGACTGGATAGTTTTTGTCACGACTTTATACCATAGTATTACCTATTGCGAACTAAATGTTTAATACCATAGTCGCGTATATTCAGTAGTAAGCAAGCCAATGTTCGGGTCTTCCAAATAATTTGTACTTAAATACATATAGCATATTACGTAAAGAATGATTAAAACTAAAGAAATTACGAAAACATCCGTCTGTTGTTATCACAACAAATATCACTCGGTGACATTAAGAAAACACAGTAATAGTTTCTCCACTCTCCTTCACTTTACAACTCAAGAACGTAATACATATATGCTGGACAAAATTCTGGTGAAATACTTTTTTATCACAACAGTGAATAGTGAAGAATAAAACTATTTTTACATACATACAGTTTTTTCAGTTGCTCCAAAAGAACTTGTATAATAGGTGCTTGCCAGGACACAAAACAAGGAAGGCACTGATAACCAAACGCACACACTTTCTTGCACACTTTGTAACACTTTTAACAACATGGCGTACACGCCAAAGGCGTAAACGCCTTTGATACATCAATGGAAACATTTAATGCATTTTTCACCAACTAGTAATTGAATTCGCCAATAAACCGCTGAAAAACACAAATCCGAATAATAAAGATTTTTGGTGCGATTGGTTTTTACGAACACAATAACGTAATACTCAAATCCATTGTCGCGATCTCTCTTAACTCTAAATTTTTAAACATTTAACTATAGTGGTAATAAGGATATATCATACTAGGTGTGCCCCGCGACTTCGTCCGCGTGGAGCACTTTTATCACTTAGGGATTTAATAAATTGGTTTGGATAAAGATCAATATCATGTTCATAAAAACACCTTCGCAAAAAATGAATTATTTTAGAAAAAAATTTGGTTCGCATAAAAAATGTTATCGGGAGCCAACTTAACAGTTATATATTATTTTTGTTGCTCGATATAACACAACATATTCTGACCTACAAAACCAAATTATGTTTACAATGCAAAAATTTGTGTCAAGACATGCTTATATAAAAGGTTTCTGTATCTGACACACAATAAAGGTTTATTTGTTAAATAACTTCAAAAATTGTTGTTATGAAATAATAATGAGTTGTTCTAACGAATTTTTAGAATGTATTATCAACATTGAAAAAAAAAACTTTCAAGTCTCTACAAGTCTCTGTAATAAATAAATAAATAAATAGGACTATATGACACACGGACGTCTGTTCCTAAGGTAGACAACTTAATGCCTGTGTTATTTTCATCTAAATATTAAACAATCTGACATATTTCAGTAATTCCAATTGATTTATGTAATATTTAAATCTCTGTCAACTAACTAGCCGAGCCAAAAATTAATTAGGATTTCTTTTACTAGAAACTACCCTATTGTATTAGTCTTTATACTTTAAATTAGAAATAAGTTAATATTCCTTGACTGTATACTTAATTTAGTTCTATACAGCGTGAAGGACTAAATAAAATGAAATAAAAATATTTATCTTTAAATTTCACGATTTCATATCAATCATATCCATCAATTCGCGGTCAGATGCTGATATTGGTATCAAGCAACCACATTTTGGTTCGGCTGATTTCGTTCATTTGTTGCGCTAGTTTCTTTGGACCTAATTTTCTGGCATCTAGGTAGCTGCCTGGAGGTAGAAACCTGAAATGGAGAATTAGAGCAACTTTATTTTGGTCCCAAATAATATATACATAAGCTCATTTTTTATTTTATCCGTTTGAATTGACAGGAAAAGACTTTCTTTCAATAAAGTATCACGAGCCATCATTTCAAAGTATTACTTTATTAAAACTCTTCTAAATAGTTTTACAAAGATATATTTTATTAATACATGAAAAGTAACAAACCAAAAAAAAAAGAAATTAATAATCTTTTCACGTAATTTCACGGTAGGCGGATCGATCAAGATTAACTTAATGTCAAAAACGTTTCTATCCTTTTTCGAACTTCTTTAATTATTTATGTACTAATAAAAATATACATTAGAACAAATAGGGAAATCAGTGTGTAACGAATTAACTTATCCCTAGAAGATATCTCTTCCTGTTACCCTTGAGTGTAGGAGAAATAGTTAAGAGTGAAAAGTTTTTAATTAAAATGTGTTTTATTAAAATTGTAAATATTCATAGTAATAAAACCCTTTTAAATAGAAGAGAATTTGTTACCTACCATTAAAAGTAAAAATTCAGCTATCCAAATACTTTTATTATGTTTTATTGATAGTATATTTCTCCACATCAACCATATGGAATGTATTGTAAGGATTTTCACTAAACGTTTTCATTAAAATGTTTAATTAAGTATTTTTTTAGAAACATCTTGTCGTGAGTTTTAAAAATTACTGACATAATTGTTTTTAAACTATTTATTAAATAGCACGAATCAAAATCCATAGTCAACACAACTATATAGTGCTCCTTACCTCTACACGCCATAGTTTAGCAATGGACTGTAGTATACAATACAATTAAAAAAATATATAGAAAATATAAATCACAATATTTTAATTGAGATCGAAATTGCGTCATTTATTAGATTATATTTACCAAAGTAGTACAGTTATACAGGGAAAGAAGTAAATGACCTCAAAAATATATTTGAAGCCAAGTAGCTTATTAAATGAACCTGGTGTCTTAATCCGCATGAATTCAGTGATCTTAGGTTTTTTATATTTTTATACGGAATCCTTTTTAGTTATCCAAAATTAAAGCCCTGTTAGTTCCTTCAAAACCCAAGCAGCCGTCCGAAACCAACAGGCAGGATGTTTTTTAATCTGCGTTTATGTTATAAATATTTTGACGTTACAAATAGACAGTTCAATTTTATATACATATATTATATAATATAATATAAAAAAAACAATAACAACTAAAAAAATGAGGGTGACTATACAGATAATTTATTTTTTCTTTTTATTTGTGGGTTAATGTTAGTTCAGTTTTTTGTAACATACAAAATGAGATAGCAATTGCTTAGTACAAACTGGTTGAAAGGCATTTTGCTACAAGCAATTATCTGTTAGCTGATAGTGAAACTTTACACTTACTACATCAATCTCAGTAGCGAAAGTATTGATTGTTTTAAAAATGCTATTAATGTCACCATTAATATTTAAAATGTAATTAATTTATTGAGGTCATTTAAAAACTATATGATATTATGAAATTCAGTTGACGTAGTCCTACCTGAATGTTGAAAAAAAATTACAAACTTGATTGCAGCTTCCAATATTTTAGAAATACATCATACTTGTAGGTCACGTTAGCAGAGGTTAATTTATTTAAAACTGGATCTTAATTATGCGGATACGCAGAGGTCTGGTCAGTAAATCACATTTTTTTTAATAAGATTATTTATATTCTATAACAGTTTCCAAAACTATTGTCTCGCTAAAACTAAGGATTGAAGATTTTTTGTAAGAATGTTAAATACTTTTGTATTTTTGAAATACATGCAGTAAATACTTTTACCAAAATTTACTACTGCATTAAACGAATTTGAACAAACAATCAATGTATATATTGACCTTTGAGAAATGAGTGTACTTTTTTTATAAAACAAGGGGCAAACCGGTTGGTGATTAACCTATGTGAATCGCTGGGGTATTATCGCACCCACTACTAATACAAGCTTTTAATTTAAGCTTAGTAGGAGGGGGAAAAGAAAATATTACACATACTTAAAAAGTATTCCTAATATTCTTTAAAAAAAAAAACACTTCTCATCCGAAAAAATCGAAACATCTTGCAAGTTTATGTTTTGTAAGGAATATCAGAAAGATGTGTACATTCATTGTTCTGATGAGTAGTATATATTCGATAATTATCCTTACAATAACTATTATTTCAACATTCTACAATAAGCATTTTATTGGAAGAAAAAAAAATAACAGCTTAATTCTCACGCGACTGTATTATAATAAAGTCGCGTAACACTATATATCCATGCGCAAGCTCATCTGTTCCACGATCGCTCAGTGGTCATTTTACGTGACGGGAACTATAGCATTACTATGTATTCTATATTAATAAGATTAATCTGCAAAAGAATGTATATATGTCATTGCGTGCCCCAAAACATGTACGCGGTAGGGCTTGATGGTCGCCTCAGATCGGACAATTGATGTTGCTACTTTTCGGGCTTTCAAAATATAAGCTCTTACTGCCAAAATATACCGTTTGCCATTGAAGTGAGAAGAAAAAAAGAATGTAGAATTACTGCGTCTTGATAATAATCGAAATCGAAAGCTATGAAAGAAGAAGCATAAATGAAGATGTTGATATTACTTAAAGTGGTGTTTTTAATGCGGAAGAATTAAAAGATTAAGGAGATATCTATCTAACATCTATTCTCTCATATTTTCGCACTTTCCTATTAACCTAATTATGCAGTATCGCAAGTAAGTAGCCAGTGTGCCGGTCGCATTACGGCTTCTTCACATTCCAAATTATTTGTGTAATAATGAAGTAAAAAATAAAATAATAAAAAATTATTTTGACATAGATTCTTTATTTTTCACCTTACACTACTATTATAGAGGTATCAGACTCATGTTGGCAAGTTTTTAGGAGAAGTTCTTTATGAGTGAACGTGGAATCATCTTAGGCCTCATTTAAGGAGACGCGAGCCGTCGCGCAATACGTGTGGCGACGCGGACCGCACCGAATTCAGACATATGACTTTGTATGACTGCATTTACAGAGAAGCGATTACGTTTCCATTGAGTAACACGATGCGAGACGCCACGCCGTACGCCACGCACATCGCCCCGCGTGTCCCTAAACGAGGCGTTACGTTGGATCACAAAAAGCGTGTTGTAGGATTCCATGTCGAAATTTGAGACAATCCCTTGATTAGAATTGTTGAAGAGCTGTATCTTTATAGTAATTTATTACTCGATTTTTCCCCCAAGTTAATACCTTTTCATATAGCACGATACTTGACATCTTTAATGTCTCTAATTGATATATAGTATCTGTGTGTTGTGAAATCGAGTAAAATTGCAATAGAACAGTTTCACAGGTTACATACAATTTTGACCTATTTTATAAAAATATAAAAAACAATATTCATTAAGAGAACAAGACAGAATTTTGATAAAGTATTGTAAGTAGATATGTTCTTACATACACACTAAAAGTTCTATAACATTCAAATGATCTTTTTTCGCACTATTAAAGATACATGTCTCGAAACAGCACAGATATTTCGTTGCTTTGATGAATTGGAACTAATCCCCCATATATAACACGGTCGGTTTATGCCACATTATAGGAAAAAGCGTTGTAGGATTATTCTCGTACAACGCGCTTGTACAGCCCGAAATGCGCATAATGTAATATTGTATATATTATACAATAATATTCATGCGTTATAAGAACAAAGTGTTATAGGGAGGATTATAGTAATGCGTGCAAATTCATTGATCCATTATTTCCTCACAAGTCTTATTCTTTTATTGCTACAGGACTGATAAAACATATAATATCTATCAAATAATAATTAACATAAAACCATAATAATATTTTGTTTGCGTGTAAGAGTTCTTATAAAAAAATTGTTGTGACATAAAAAAAATAATAATAATTTGTTATAAACATGATTGGAAAAATATTGATATTTTGGTAACAGTAATCATTTAAGTATTAACAGTAGATACAGAATACTGGAAGATAAAACTATTTATTAAAAATGATGTTGTTACATTAGGGCAGCGGTCGGCATATGGCCCGCGAGCCCTCTCTTTGTGGCCCGCGAGTACTCTTTGTGGCCCGCGAGCCCTCTCTGTGGCCCGCGACTGTTTTGCAAATGGCAATCTAATTCGTATAAATAGATAATAATTCCATTACACTAGCGCAAAGATTAGTTGTGATGTATTAAAATGTAGCATTTTTACTACCGCTTATAATGTCTACTACATTAACAGATGATGAGATACCTATTTGCAAATAAATATTTTACAAGTATGGCCCGCCAACATCTAATTTCTTAACGATGTGGGCCGCATCTGCCAAAAGGTTGCCGAGCTCTGCTTTAGGGGATGTTTTTCACGAATTATAAATCGTCAGTATTGCTCGGGAAAAGTCAATGTATTTTCCCTAAATTAAAGAAATGGGAACTTTATTGTATAAAATAGGAAATTGATGGATTATAAATAAATCTCTCATCATCGTAGGAAACATTTCAGATATATTTACACATATTGCTTTCGGTTATTTATCTTTTATTGGAGCATTATAATCAGTAGGTACAAAAAAAAGAATCGTGAAATAAATACATCACGGTGTTTACAGGTAGCTACGCATTTCTTAAGTCTAAAGCTAATTAAGATTTAATACTGCTGCCGTCTGATGGGGCGAGCTCGTGACCTCATAAATACTTAAAACTAATATTTACACTTACTCCAGAATAAGGCACCATCCATAGCTACTTTGTGATTCACTAAGATACATTATAAAAGTTGAGTATACCAGAGAAGGTGACGATTTGGCACATTTCCGATTTTATAAACACGTTTAACTGATTTAACTCGTTTATTTTCAAGTTAGGAGTCTGTAAGGAACGTTGGTGTAGTCTAAACCAAGCGTCGCGACATATATATTTACGTTAAATTATGTTCGACTTTATCGTAATTCAGAAACTATACAAATGTTTTCAAGCTAAAGTAAAGACGGTTGGTTATGAGTGACAGTTCGCTCCGACTCAGCGTCAATTTGAATGGGACCTGAACTAATCGTCGCTTACATGGGCGATATGAGTCTATTGCTCAGATTATTAGGTTCGGAATCACACTACAGACAATTTGGACTTAACTATAGGATTTTCTATAGAGTTTGATGTCTGGTGATTCTGTAGGTTCAGGGAATATCGTCATTTCTAAAAGATAACATCGGGAAATTCTATTCGCCTAGCCTATGTATCACCGATTTTTATTAAAATATTAACTATTCTACTCGAAATAAAACAAAAATAAACATACCAGCTTTTGTAACACTTTCAAGATTACTCCCTGAAAATAATAAGAACACAAGTTGACTGAAACTTTGGATGCCTCCATCGAACCTTTTTATGACGTCAAAACAGCAACGACTTTCACTTACCCGCGTTTTTAGCAACATAGTCGCTTTTTCATTTACTTTTTTGCTCAAACTTGGCCACAGCAAGGATTTTTGTGTAATTATTGTATTATTTCACGGAGATAAGGCCGCGTAATTCATTAATTAGTTTCATGTTATGATTAAATATTAATATATACCAGAGCTCTCCGACTGGTCGAAATTCGGCAATTTGAAATCTTTAGAATTGCGTAACACATGTTTATTCAAAGCTATGTCAATTTTTTGACAATTAGATCACGTTAAATGTTATAATTATCAAATTCTTTATTTTGTGATGGTTGTCATGACTACGATTTGACACTATCTTACAGTAAAAAGTATACATGTGTGCGTAAATTGTTTCGCATTGGTGTGCGTGTGGTTTTATTTTAATAATTTAATATATTTATAATTCATATTGTATAAAAATATTACCATTCGTATTTTACAATTTTCACTATCCGAGTCGTTTTATATATTATAATCTTCGTAAAACAAAAGTATTCATTCTTTACACTAGACAATACAATTTTTATATCACATTTTCAAATGTCAGCTACACAGATGGCTTCTTAAGTTTTTATATAAATAATTTTAAATACATCTTTGCTATAACTGTTACAAATATTATATAAGCTAATACTTGTATTTATTTACAATTTCGACTATTTGCAACTAAATGACACAAATAGCATTTTTAGTATTTACACTCTTTGGTTGTCGTCGCCCCTTCTGTTTTTTGACATCTTCATCTTTCAACACTAATCATCTGTTTTTTCGACTGTATATATCCCTTGGTCTTGATTACAAATTTTGATGGTTTATTACCATCAAAATTTTAATTAGTAATAGAAGTAGCTTATATTTATTTATTTGCAACATTCTAGATACAGTATCTGTTAAAGGATAATATAATATTATCATTACTTACAATTCAATACACAGCCTTACAGCTATTGAAGTCCTTTGTTATAGCGATATCGGTCGGTCCTATCTGCATATATTTCAAGGTATTTCCACTTGATCGCACCAAAACTATAAATTTAGCAAACATTGCGGATTGTTTTATCATAAACTATTGAATTAAATAAGATAAAAAGTACCACAACATACTTAACTTTCCATACGTCACTTATCCCTTCTTTTATCCCCTTCATTCGCGTCATTTTGAACTAGTCGAGACAGTCTTGTGATAAACTTCAAAGTGGCAACAAGTGAAATAAAGATTTATGGTAAAGTTGTTTTTGCTTGTGGAGAGATACTAATCTCAACAGTCATCGTGTAGTTAATAATCTAGACAATAGTTAAGCTGTTTTTTTTTTAACAAACTGTCCAAGAGTATGTCAAGGCACGCTTATATAGAAGGATTCCGTATTTAAATGCGATAAAAGTATTTGTTTAATAACTTCAAAAGTTGTTGTTCAATTTCTCTCAAAATAATTTTCCTAATTAGTTTAAAAGTTTATTAAATGACTTTCTAGAGGTAAGTCTATCAATGTACGGGAAAGTTGAAATGAGATCTATCTGCACGCACCCCAATATAGGCGCTACTGCGTCTAAGTAAACTTCCGGTGCCGGATGGGAATCCTCCCATTTGGCGGGAACAACATATACTATCAGAAGGTTCGGTAATGCATTGCTGGCCTTAAAGTCATTTGAACTCGATTCATATTATAATATCTTTTATTCTAAAAGCTAGTTTATCAATTATTAGAAGACATTTTAAAGGTAAGTTTATTAATAGACACATTTTAATTTAAAATTAAAATTTTAATAGTTTATTAATAGTACATCCAAAAGGAAGGGGGCGGCAAAAGCCCCGTCCAAGATCGCGCCATTTCTCCAACATTTAGTACAGAGAGCAAAAAAAGCCGTTTAACTTACTTACGACACTTTTTCGTAGAAAAAAATCGTCTGATGCGGTGTTAAAAATGATATTTACTCCGAACATGAAAACCTAAACGATTTTGCTTAAATCCGCGAATAACGTAAGTTGTTTAATTTTTCATGCATGTCATTAATTTCCGGTAAGTAACGCCTGATTCTATCAATTAGGTTAATGGTCATTGAAATATTTATTAGTACTAATCTATAAGAGATACCTTAGAGAATAATTCAATTAATTATCAGTAGCGTGTAGTCAAATAAAAAAGGACCCAGTTAAACACGTGTAACCTCAATCTCGATGAGGGATAGAATAGAAAATAGTATTGTAGAAATAGCTGCATCAATACATTCGTGAATGAACTATAATTAATTAATCATTAAGGCTCTCGTCAAAGGCTTAATTAAAATTAATACAGTAATTTGTGACATAACATCTATTATACAGGGTGGGCCAGAAAGAATTGCGAATTTGAAAAAAATATAATAAAAAAACTAAATACAGTTGACATACAATTTTTATTTCAATTAAAAGAAGACATCCGGGAAATTCATTTCTTAAAAATAACATCATTGAGGTGTGCATTTTTGCCAACTTTTAACGAAACCGCAGCGACATGCCACCTGTAATGTCTGCCGAGTTTTGAATTTTGGCAATTTTTTGGTCTGTTTCTTTCTTTTAAATTTTAGCCCAATGGGTTTAAAAAATCTGCTCCAAATTTGAGTACTAGTATTTCATACGAACAAACATACGTTGCAAGTTAAATAAAAGCTTTTAAAAATGGAATATTAGTCATATATTATTTAGCAAGTATTATTTGCGTAGAAATCGCGATAAAAAAAAAATCCATCACCAGTGTGGAAAGTTTTTAATCATGATTTTTTATGTGATAGTTCACATAGTAATTTATCAAGGATTTAAGCAAGAGTTACTAATAACTTCATTGCTTCCGACCGTTTCCTGTTAAATTACCTCTAATCGCTTCATGTGTTTAAATTGTTTCTCTTAATTAATTACTTTTGGCAAATACAGCTCGTTTGAGTGTTAACTGTGATGAACAATCGCAACACATGCGTGAATTTTTGATGAAAAATGTTGTGAAAGAAGCTGAGGACCTAGCACGAAGATTCTCGATAGTTTTACTTACTGCTACTTTCGAAACGAAACTTCAAATAAAGGATCGTTTTTTCAAATCACACCAGTAGTTCCTGAGATTAGCGCGTTCAAGCAAACAAACAAACTCTTCAGCTTTATATATATATATATAAATACATACATACATATGGATAATACAACCAAACTCGAGGCAGGAATCGAACCCACAACCTCCGAAGCGGAAGGCAGGGTCATCGCCCACTGCGCCAAGGGGCCAGTCATATATATTAGACATATTAGTATTAACTTGTTATAATGTTTTTGTATTCTGATCTTGAACTATTCTTTCGGAAATTATCTATTCTCTCCATTAAATATTCAATTGTATTGTTCTATAAAAAACAGACAGCATATTTTTAGATTGTTTAATATATAGCCAGCCAGCTCGCCAAAGCTTTCTGTTCTTGGCGGTTGCCTGCAATAGATCTTTTCCAGAAATTCTTGAGCAGTATAATGTGTTCAAGAAGTTTAGCAATAAAGACTGGCCATATAATAAATCGATGGCTCCTACGTAAATAATCGTAACCCACATTTATGTCATGTTCACTTCTTTACGTTTTCCAACTTCATGAGTTCTTTTATAGCGGAGCTAGACATAGTTCAAAGTGCTTGTACATTTTTGTCCTTGAAGAGTACAAAGTTCTACAAAACTTTGCGCAGCTGCACAAAGTCCCCGGTCCCACTACATGATTATTGAAATGATCATTTGAAATTGAAATGACTGGCCCTTTGGCGCACTGGGCAGTGACCCTGCCTTCCGCTCCGGGGGTCGTGGGTTCGATTCCCACCTCGAGACTAGGTGTATATTTATATGTATGTATTTATATATTTAAAAAAATATATTTGTGTATAGCAGGCGGCTGTGACCTTATAACACAGGCATTAAGTTTTCTACCTTAGGAACAGACGCCCGTGTGTCATATATCCTCCTATATATTTATTTATTTAAATGAAGCTATGTTTGGCTCCGGCATTAGATGAATTAATTTCAAAATGAAACACTAAAAATTCTTGACTTTGAAATTAATACAGTCACATTACAACACATCATATTTATTTATAAAACGTTTTACGTTTCTGTGAGAGAACATGGCAAAAATGTGACTTACGATACTTATGTTGCAGCCATCGAAATATAGATTCTCTTTGATGTTAAAACTCGTGCAACGTAGCATTTTGGCACACGGTAGATTAAATATAGCTGATACGAAAACTAATCTCAAATTTGAAACGTTTAAATTGACTACTTCCTGTTGCCAGCCTCACAAGAGATTAAACGCTCAATGTCTCTTAGGTACAGTTGAATGACTTTTAGAAGAGACTTGTGAATCACAGGTACCTGAACTCTTAATTTGCTTATTCGTGTTACGTACGCCACGCTATATATTACCGAAGAACGTTGAACTCGAAGCAATCTGCTAAACTTTTCTTATCTCTCGGCTTCTAATCTATTGTCTTCGTCTTGGTTATTTATTTTTTCACACACAAACATTGATTACGGCTGTAACGACTATATTACACTTCCGCGGCCAGCGTTCACATCGTTGGCTGTTTTTAAAAGTGTTTTAAAGACTATATTTGTAAACGTGCTTAAAGAAATTATGATGTAAAGAATATTCCTTAGGTTAGATTATGATGTTTACGAGAGGAAATCTTCAGAAATCAGCAGAGACATCAGGAAATTGAGACGGTGCAACGTGAATGGTAGCACGTTGGTTAGAGGGTTGCTTCAAGGAATGCGTGCTAAAACCTCTGATCTTATGGATATTTGATATACTGTATCTGTTAGAAATCAAAGTGAAATGAGAGTATAAATGGCGATGGCTTATATAGAAGGGTTCCGTATCTGATACGCTATAAACGTATTTGTTAAGTAACTTCAAAAGTTGTTGTTCGATTTCGTTCTAAATATTTTTCCCAATGAGTTTTTAGCATGTTCTATCAACATGGTAAATTTCAAGTCTCTGCGTCTAATATTTCGGAAATGCTAGGGGAGGGATAGAGCACAATTATAAGGGTTCCTTGTAGTACTACGGAACCCTTAAAAGATCGTCACTATTTATATTATACTAGGTGTTTCCCACGACTTAGTCCGCGTAAACTTGTGGGTCGTTTAGACATCCTTAATTTGACCCTATCAAAAAAACTACCTCCCAACCAAATTTCCTGACTGTACGTTCCGCAGTTTTCGAGATTTTGTGTTAGATGACCTTGCGCTTTTATATTTATATTATAAATCGTTCGTCCCCCAAAAACCTCACTGAGGTGAACCCCTTGAAGTTAAGTCGCATATTTTCCAATTTTATGCATTTATTATAGATAATTAAAAGAAAAAACAGTTTCAATCGTTTTAAATTTTGACATGTGGCGTCACAAATCTTTTCTGAGTTGTCACACATCATATTTTGGTGATACCCTACCCCTCCTTCAATATTTAATAACGCCACATTTATCAGCCAGAACACGATATTTTTTCAAATGCAAACGAAGTCACGTGTGATACATTATGAAAAAAATGGCAACAGCGCACGCCCGTGGTTTGTATTGCTTTTAACCTCGTAAAGTTTTTAGCATACGAGTTTTCTGAGGCACCTTTCAGGTTGGCTCTATGGCTGTAGTGAATAAACATTGACATTTCTCGCTAGTAGCATTCGAGAGGTGACGAATTGATTCTTTCCAAAAAGTTTGCTTATAGGAATAGCAAACTACTACGCAGTATGATTTGAATACCATCTTATTATTCTGTGTTAATGTCATCAAATAATATGTCATATTGAAGAACATAAAAAACTGTATTGTAGTGTTGTTGTAGAATCACCATATTTATATTATATACTTTAACAATTTTTATATTGTGAAAAATTCCGAGTTACACTTCGTTGCCCAATCTCCTTTGTGTCTTGTCCATTGAACGTGACATTGGCGAAATAATTTGTGCATATGCACAAAAGCAAGCCATCTATCAAATAAAAGAAGAAATCGTACCGTAACTGTCGTTGTAATAATGCAAGGGAAAGACGAAATGATAAAATACTGAGAGTTTTTTATGTAACATGAATAAACGCTGAAACATAAAACTTCATAATTGAGAAATTACAGATAGGTACGTATTTTCGTACGGAACCTTTTATAGAATATTGTGGATTTCATCCGAGTAAAATTAGATGAAAAATTTTAGCAGCATGATATATAGCCTATAGTCTTCCTCGTTAACTGAACTGTCTAACACTGAAAGAATTTTTCAAATTGGACTAGTAGTTCCTGAGACTAGCGCAAGGAAACAAACTCTTCAGCTTTATACATTAGTGTAGATATATGAAGTAAAATATTGAGAGCTTCTTGTGTAACGTGAAATAAAACTGGAACTTAAAAGTTGCTTTGATTGATCACGTTCAGACGAATGTGATAACTGAATATGCTATTTATGTTTTTAGGACAAAAGTCTTGCTCTCAAATTATATGTAATGGAGTTTCTCAAAACTTTTAATAAAGTTACTGACCCATAAAAACTTTACAGTCATGTATCTCGAGTGAGATGTGGAGATAATTGATAGAGATAGACAGATAAATAAAGTAATAATATTTGTTCTTTATCTATTGATATCTTTATAGTACTGATTATGTATTGTTATTCTGATTATATATTCTTCATCAATAATAATTTTTCCAGTAAAGCAAGGCAGGTTTTCGGGCTATTAGGTCACTAACGAGCAGAGTCTGCCTTTAATAACTTCTATGAAACATTCCTTCTTTTTTATAGACTATGTTTTCCTTTAATAAAAATAAAAATAAATGTAAGAAATTCCGTGAAATGGATCTCAAAGGGTAACAAAATATGTTCTACGAGAAAACGGCTATTGCTGTGGCAATATAGGAAGCAACGCAATGAAAGCAATAAAAGAGAATTTAAAAACTATTCAAAGCGTTTAAATAAAATCATTAATCTAACACAAAAATCTCAAAATTCGTAGAGAATTAGTACCTCTACTAATAAGTCTAAAACTACATGGAATATTGTAAAAAATAAACATAAACTAAACGAACCCAGTAAAAATATGGATTATATAATTTTCCAGGCTAAATAATTTTAAGCGTGCCCCTGACAACGATATTTTATTTCCGTCATTTCCCTCCATTTCATTTCGTCTTAAATGCTACGTTACATTTACAGTAAAAACTTTTTAAAATTCCCTATTTTTTAATTCAACTTTTTGTTCATTAAAAATTGTGTATACTGCGTTGTCTACGGTATAACGTTGATTGGTAATTAATATTTTTGCCATATACACAGAATAATAAAAAATATAACTTGGTTACATAATCTTGGAGGTCAAGTTCAAATTACAAAATTTGAACTCTATATTAAGAATGTCTTTTTAAGATTGAAATGGTGGTGATGGATAAGCAGTTTTTATCGTAGATTGTTGCACTGAGCGCAAAGTGAGTCATTAATGCATGATTGCCCTGTTTGTGCTCTACTGCTACTGCTAGCGAACGCGAGGGCACTAAATTCACACGAGTACATTAAAATCTACTTCAGCGAGGTGCGTAATCTAATAATTCGCTGTTTATTTCCATTTCCTTAATATTTTTTTGCTAAATATGAAGTATCAAACTTTTACAATGGTATAGATTACGCATTGTCGTTGTTACAAGTAATTGAATTTTTTTATTTAGATTAAATAAGCAAACCAAAAAAATTATGTCGATATTCAGACACAAATGAATACTATCAATGAAATTCAAAAACAATCTAACTTCAATAGAAAAGATGTCTGGAGACTCTATTAAGAGACCATGGTAGACCACAAATATAGCTTATAAATAGCTTTTATCTCAAGTTATAGTAACAACCGTAGTATTAAGTATTATTTAATACTGTAGTATTAAAGCATGTGGATCAAAACCCAGTCTAACCTAGATTCAAATATAAATCCTTCTGCAGACACTAAATAATTAACATCTTAGTCAACAGAGTTTCTTAAACCAGGATTATATTATATTCATTAGTGCTAAGTCTTGCCGCAAAGAACCTATATTCTAATCTTTATTTGCCGAGCAAGATTTCCATCGCAATTTCTACTGTTGAAATATTTAAAAAAACACAAGGTTGTGGAGATCTTTATTGTACTCCGAATTTAAAATTCATATAGCTGATCTGTTTATTAACACTTGTATAGAAAAATTAATATCTATACAAAAATATGATTTCTATGTTAAATCACAATCACATTGTATGTCTTCATAACAACTTTCATAAACAGATAAATTAATAAATAGATCATTCGTTTTCATGCATTTACTTCATGTTATTTATATGTAAACTCATACGAAAAAAAATGTAAGAAATTAAAAGAAATCTATTGTAAGAATGCAACAGAATTGTTTGTGAATGTTGCTATAAGATATACTGAGCCATCCTTACATCTTACTTATGATTTCGGGGAAAGATAGAACTTTTAAAGGGGAACAATTTTGTCATACATTACTTTTTCGAAACTTTAACCATTCAGACAGCGCACACAGCGGAAGCTCTCAAATGGGAAAAAGATCCCACGATTTTGAAACATTCTTCATTGGTGTTTCGCTCTTATTGGACTTAAAGTGATGATATATAGCCTTCCTTGATAAAAGATCTACCTAACACTGAAAGAATTTTTGAAATCGGATCTGTACTTCCTGAGATTAGCGCGTTCAAACAAACAAACAAACTCTTCAGCTTTATATATTAGTATAGAATGAAAAGCTATGACGTAGATGACGTTAAACATGATCTGAATAAAAAAACGATAATTACCTATATGTGCCTCGTGACACGCCCCGGCCTTGCGCGTTTTCTGTAACAAAAAAAAATATAACTAAAACCTGTATACAAGTAAAAATTTAATTAAAATAGAAATGTTGAAAACAAATTTAGTTGATTCAATCACCTTTAAATAGAAGCACCGTCTGGGCTCTTCTGGAATTTCATCATAATCGGCCCAGCTATTTGCCGTATATACCCGATAGTAAAAACAATTTATAACTAACTCGGTTTTCCAGATCGTGTCTCTTTAATTATTCCAATTCTTTATATGGGCGTGCATTTCTAGACTGTACGCACTCTAAGAACGTTGCGGTAGAGTTACGTCTACTAGTTGCAATTTTGTATAAATTTTTTAAGCAGCGCTACAGACGCGCATTTTTATTTCTTTGCACATAAGTTCGATAGCGTCCTTAAACTTTTTTTACAAAACAATAAATCCATCACTCGAACTCCATAAAAAAAACGTTATAAATATAAGCATTTTATTTTTCTATAATCGCTTTTTTTAAATATAATGCTATTTTGTGGGTACTATCACATCTGTAGAACTGAATCACATTAAATATCACTTTTGCGTATAAGAAAATTAATTTTGCATATAAGATAGGTATTGTTCCGAAAATGGTTTCGGTTAACGGTCTCATTGCGAAGTCTCGACCTTCATCTTAAGAGGCTTTCGCTTGATGGTTGGATCAAGGGTCGAATATAAAGGGCAGTATTGCTTGAGACTCACTCTGAAGCCCTAACCACCGGTTGCTTGGATCCTTGCCCTATTGCTGGTGGATTTTTAATTATTATATATTTTTAAATATTTGCATTAATTCTATTAATAAAAAAATATTTAAGAATGTATTTTGAATAGGAATTTTAAAGATATAAACATTTAATTATTTTAGATTACAAATAAGAGTTGTATATAAATAGCTTAAATATTACGTATTTATATCCTATTCTGTTTATTATGTTTAATTACTACCTAGTGCACAAAATGTATCGCTATATTTCAAGGCATGACGCATCCATTACTCCAGTGATGGAACATGTCTATTAATCCTTAATAATATATATGCTATAGAAATACGCAGAATAAGAGATATTTGGTTATAAATTTACTTTTATCACTCGACAATTTTACTGCGATCGTCGTATTATGTTATTGTTATAACGGCGTTTGCATAATCCTATTTGCAATATGCAGTAAACCAAATGAACTGTGCTTCTCTGGGTCGCCATATGGTATATATTTAAAGGATACTTGCTTGACCTAATGCGGTGGAATAGAGAATCAATCGTAGTGTAATTTTTTTCCTCATAAATGCGCGAAAATAGTGATATTACATTCGAAAGAAGAATACCCGAAGTTTGCCATTTACGGATACTTAAATTTAAGAAAATAAACGCGCCTGCAAAGTTGTATAAAATTTCATTATTGTTGCCTTTTTCAAATTTCGAACTTAAAACACGCTTGCAATTATTGTCGTGTTTTTAAAATTCGAACAGGACACATTATCTACAAAAAACTTGATCCAGAAACTATCAGCAGTATTTCACTATATTTTTAGCTAAATAAAAAAAAAATGATAAAAATGAGCAGTCCGTTTTATTACTATTTTTTATTTTACCACTTCGGCTGTATGGTTGTGTTACCTTTGCCTTATGAAAACCGAACAAACTTAATATAATCTATATATATAAAAATGAATCGCAAAATATCTAACATATTTTGCGCATAACTCAACAACGCCTGAACCAATTTTACCAATTCTTTTTTTAAACATTCGTTGAAGTCCAAGGATGGTTTTTACGACGAGGAAAGTTGGAATAATCTTCGGGAAAACCCTAAAAACAGCTTTTTCCTTTTTCCCATACATACGTTTTTTAACTAATATATAAAATCAATTTGAACTTTATTACTATTCGATAAAGTTAATATTAAATTATGAGCACTCACTGTTGTCTAAGCAATGTAAGTGTGTTCCTAACGTCAAAGAGTCAATTTGCACTTTATTACCGCTGCACAAAGCAGAAATGATTCGTAGTCATTCGTTATTTCTAATAATACGGGAACGGGGACGATATAGGGTAATAGAAACAAAAAGTAAGTAGCCCAACGTCCGGGCAGAATGTCGTCTGCCGGATCCGATAGTTTTTAATATAATTACATTATAAATAATTTCTTTGTAGAATTTTGATTTATTGCATTTTTTCGAGAGAAGCACTTTGTAACAACAACAATTGCCTAAGTCGTATTTTCAAACTACTCGTTTGGCAATTGGCCGTTTTCTGCACTTCGGTAACAATGTACTTACTGTTCACGTTGGATTTTTGATAAGGGTTATATATCACAGATACATGTCGTGTATTTGTATGTATGCATAGCAAAATTAAATTATTTTCCATAACTTTGCGAAAAATATAGGGAAATCTATGGGACTTAGTAATATTGTATGGGTTTTCTGTATTTTCGCGGAAGTTTCGCTTTGAATCCGAAATATTCTAGATACTAGTATCTAGAATGTCTAGACGCTATAAGTGTCCTCTATAACTCCTTATAACCATAACAATAGAACAAGTTCTTGTTGTATCTCGCGTTATCCCGGCCTAGTAGCAGGGTCCGCTTAAATTGAAGGGGATGTTGCTTTTGGGCGAGTTAAGATAACCGACTGACGTCATCCCCGGAACCCCCACAACTAATATCACTTAGTTACATTATTCGGGACTCGCTATTATACGTGCCTTGTGAAATACGGAGGTCTGATACTTGAAAATCCAGTGTCAGAATAGTTCGCAGATGGAAGAATTTTCTCCTACTTACATATATTTTGGACAATTCTTTACTAATAATTTAGAACTAATTTCTTTACAAACACAATATCTTTATAATTTGTAAACTATGTGTTATTCTGATGTATAAACTACATAACTGTAAAGTTTTATTCAAATCCATTCAGCAGTTTTTCCGTGAAAGAGCTTCAAACATACACCCATACATCCATGTGTGCAAATTTTCGCGTTTATAATATTATGCTAGATTGTGTTTGTGTTTTAAACTAAATTTCTTAGATAATCTTAGGCATTAGAGCTAAATTTGATATTCATAGTAGGTAGGCTTTTGCTTTAAGAAACAATCAACGTTCTCATTAAAACTTATGATGAGCTAAATAAGTGGGAGCAACATCGTCAATACACTCTATTGATTACGTAATATACAGTCAATCTAGATCAATTCGTATTGTTTGCCAACTCACAATGCATTCCCAAGTTTTCAAGAGTTCCCAGCGAGCTATGATCGAACTGAACAATCTAATCATGCATGGATGGAAACGTTGGCCGTGTGCCATCAGGTATTGGCAATTTTTCGTCTATCTACATCGCGAATATAGGCCACAGCTGTGTTGTCTTTTTAGAAATGAAATCGTTATTGAAGCAAAACGTTATTTATGGTTTCCGTAGTGTTTGTTTGGTTTTAAATGATATGTTACTATTGTAATGGTGAATTTCGATAGGGTTTTAAAAGCAGAAGTATCTTTTCAATCGGCTGAGTATTTAATGTGTGTATTTTGCAATTATTTTATAGGAACATGAAGAATAAATGTGTTCCTAATAAATATCGTTTGGAAATAAAGCACTTTGGATGTTTATTAATATGGTTTATTTATCCCAATGCTTTGTGTGCTAATGTGTGTATCTTAAAAATGTATTATGTAACCAAGATTGTGTGTAAATTATTTTATGCGAAAGGTTAAATACGTTTGAATGAGGCGTTTTCGGGTAAAATTAAGATGTTTAATTTTAAAATGCTTTCATATATTTATCATTTTTGATTAAGCCACTTATAGTATAGCCATTCACGTATGAGTTTCTATGTGGAAGCCGTTGAAATAAGTACTACCTAGCACAAGCTGTAGTAAGTTTGGAAGATCGAAAATCCTAGGCAGTATTAAAGAATTTCACATCATCAATACCTTATTTCTAGCAACGGTAATAGTTTACAAGAGGATAAATTAATCGGAAGGTCGTAGATTAATCGGGTTCGGTATTTGAGTCGATCGCTAGGTTAAGCAATTCTGACCACGGCCGGATAATGGATGGGTGACCAGTTCTAACACTACTTTTCAAATATCCGACTTCCTCCGTGTTTCGGAACGCACGTAAAACAGTGGGTCCCGATTAATATCACAGAGTGAGATTGTAGAGATTGTGGGGGTTCTGGATTAGATCTTGGCTTCAGGAGTTTATAGAGTTTGACCGAACTGAACCGAATTTATCCGACTAAATTTAATTCTAACTGAACTGAATCAATAAGGATCGAATGGAGGGTCATTACCTAAACCGTAGATAGGATATAAATAATAATATAAGAAACAGATCGCACCGAAATAACACGACGAATAACAAATCGAACCGAATCGAACCAGACCAAACCAAAGCATACCATTTATTAAATTGCCAGTTATAGTCTTTCCGTTTGGCAAGCGCGGACTCTACTAAAGTAGTGAGGTTGAAATACTTATTAGTTGCAACAACAGAAAACATTTAATTAATTTAGTCACGCAAACGTTTTACTAATATATTTATGCCAATCGGGTTCGGGGGTTGCATTTTTTTGTTGTATACACATTTTATATATATTTTCTCTTGTATTAAGTATAGTTTCTGTACTTTATAGTGTTCCGTAGTACTACAAGGAACCCTTTTAATTTCGCTTAGTCCTTCTGTCCGTCTGTCTGCCCGTAAGGTGGTTCCCCATTTCCAAACTATTAGACGTAGCGACATGAAATTTTCCATGTTGATAGAACATGCTAAAAACTTATTAGGAAAATTATTCTGAACGAAATCGGACAACAACTTTTGAAGCTATTTAACAAATACGTTTATAGCGTATCAGACTTCATTAACTATAATTAAAACACATAAATTGTTACTATAATGCCGTTTTTATCGAATTATAAGCGGAATAAGTCGTCGACTAAGTCGTCGACAAAACGTTTTTTGAGATTTCGCAAAAATCAAATTTTTTGAGTTAGGTCAGTTTATGTCTAAGCGTGCGATATATACTTAGATTAGAGTTAAAAATTGAGTAACATCGTATATAAAATTAAGTTAAATGGTTTTTTTTTTCGTTTAATAAAGATTCTGTAAACAGTCATTCTTGGTTCATTCTTTATTCCTCTCAAGAAAGCTCCGAGTGACTTGTAAAAAAGTTTTAATTAAAAACCCTCTTCACGAAATTTCCTAAGCAGGAAAGTGAAAAACTTGCCCCGAAATCTTTCTGTTCTGAGATATTGATATTTTATTATTCATACAACTATTAAGTTATATATTATTTTAAAAATCTTAGCTAAACTTTATGTATATTACCGTGTATAGTGCAAAACTTACTTTACGGTGCGACAATTAATATCTTTAAACAAAACATCAAATATTAACATTTCTTTAATTTTATGATACCTACTTATTTAATTTAGTTTAGAATAGAACTTCTACATAAGAACCCAATACCTTATATCGGTGGAGTTGCACGCCTACTTATGTTGACATAAAATTTTTACACTCGCCAGATATTACCTTCTTACCTTACCTTACCTTTTATTATACTTTCGCGACAGTTAAACGAAGTTATGGCAAATTGATTTTCCTTTAAGATGTCGAAGGAATTATGAAACGTAAGTACCTAAGAGAATTACACGAAAGATTTCACAATAATACAAGAGCTATTCGTCTATTACTTGTCGATCACATTATTTCTTATGTTAATTATTCTGTTATTAAACCAAAATAACATTGGATGGTTTTATAGGGTAATGTGTTATGAAATTCCACCTCGGCTCAGAGCAAGAAAACAAAATTCTAGAACAGAATTCTGATCATTTATGACATGTTTTTCGAATTATTCCTTTTCGAGAGAAATATTTTCGCTCCACCTCACAGACTTATTACTAAAACGTTTTCCCTGTAACATAGTATTATAATTTGAAATTTATATTGCATTATTTGTATGAAAAAACTCGTACAAAAGATTATAACTTTGAAAAGTTTTACTCCATCCTTCAACCCGTGAGCCATAGGCGAAATAGAAGATATAAAGATTTAAATTATGAGCTTTATTTTTCTTCCATTACAATTAATTAATTGATTACGGACTCTCCTACTATATATCTTGATAGATTGTTTACTGGGCGCCTTGGTTAGCCTAAAACCAGGCGGTTCATATAAGAACCTTCCTTATCAGCGTAATCCAATTGGCGAAATAAGTTGTGCTATACACAAAAACAAGCCATCTATTAAAGAAAGAAGAAGAATATAATTGTATTGCATTTTATGAAAATATTAGCATTCGCACGTCCTTCTCTATATAAAGTAATACTCTACCAACTTTCGCAGCGCAATTTTCGTTAGATAATATATTTCGTTATATATTCGGCACCGGAAGTTTTCGCTTCGTGTATTACTGGAAAGATTTTTAAAACAGTATGATATAATTCATAAAATTACTTTTTAAACTTATAATAAAATTTAATAGTATATAAATGCCTCGAAATTGGGTATTACGGGACTGGAATGAAATTTTAATTTGAATTTGGATATCGAGATTGTTGTGTGAAATTTCGAGCTCTAACGAGATGTCCAACGTGTTTTCAACGCTGTACGTGCCTATAAAAGTGTTTTACATAGTTTAAGGACTCCATAATTGTACACTCATTATATATTGTAAAATGCTGTTGGTTCGTCTAAATAAATAAAATAAAAAATGTCCAGACCAAAGGAGTTGGTTTCGTGGTATTCCTTAAAAAGAATCAAAGAGAAAACATATGTTATGCAAATCTTTATATATAAATCCCCAGTGTCACTATGAATGCTGCCAGTGAATTCCTTGTCAAGTCAACCAATGGTCATGAAAGTTGGCATTTGTGTGTTTTGTCCTTAAAAAATACAATGTTCTACAAAACTTTGCGCAGCTGCACAAAGTCCCCGGTCACACTACATGATCATTTAAATGAAGCTATGTTTGTCTCCGGCATAAAGCGAGTCAATCCATTGATTATAGAGTCATCAAATGCAATCAATGCGTGTGCAAAATTTTTGAAGAAAGATCTATTCAAAATCAAATTTTTAAAACCGTTTGTGTCTTTGTTATTTTCCTTTGAATGGACAAAAATAGTACCATAACGTTTTATAATCTCGTTTACTAGAAAATCAAATGTTGCATGATAAAACGAAGCGTAGGTACTTTTAAGTAATCAAAAATACAACTCGTAGTCTTGCTGTTGTTTCAAGGAAAGTGAACTAAAATCTCTATTCATTGCACCGTTTAGAGTTTAGACGTTTTAATTTCTACAATAGTATTTTTTTAAACATTTGTAACTCAACTTAAGCAGCAAAATAATTATTCAACAGTATTATAGTGTTATAATGTTTGACACCCGAAATTCATTCAGAAAAAACATCTAGTCTTATAAGCATCTTGCCGCGATATCGCGTACGATAACTATAAAAAAAAATGTTATTCCCAAAGGGCATAATAAATACGATAATTTCAACTTTACGCGTTGGCAGCCCTGTTGAATACCAAACATTACAAATATAACGACGCGACTTGATCAGATGTTACGCCAAAACTTCTACATTTTGTATGGATAATGACGCAAAACCGTAACAAAATACAGTAAGAGTATAATACATTGCGATACAAATTGAATATTTCATCCATTAGAGATACAAATTCCACGTTCTATTCAAATTTTATTCTACGCTCAAATAATGTGACGTTTTATATAAACAGTTTGCAAAATTTCCTTCGTTTGGATATATTATAAATTGATGTCTAATCATAAAAAATAAGTATACATAAAATATTAAATAATATCTTTTAACTATCCCACAACCTGATCTTTACTGAAAAACTATCACTCTTATAGATTTGTGTTTCGTCGTAGTAATTTAATTTCATATCTAGAAGTGTTATCTGTTAAAAAAAATGTGATGAAAAAAGTATATACGAAAAAACTACACGAGCCCTCACAAGGCTCAGGTTTTTGCAAATTAACACTATCCCACAACCTGAACAGTTTTGTCACACACTTTACTGAAAAACTATCACTTATAGATTTGTGCTTCGACGTAGTAATTAAATTTCGTATCTAGCAGAGTTATCTGTTAAAAAAATCTGATGGAAAAAGTATAAACGGAAAACTACACGAGCCCTAACGAGCTACAAAGCTCAGGTTTTTGCAAATTAACACTATCCCACAACTTGAGCAGTTTAGTGGTACCCTTTACTGAAAACTATCACGTTTATAGATTTGTCCTTCGACATAGTTGTTTAGCTTCATATTTAGATGTGTTATCTGTCAAAAAATATATATAATGAAATAAATAATGTATGAAAAACTACGCGAGCCCTTACGAGGCACAGCTTTTTGCTAGTCTAGTCACATAAACTAAATACACTTTTACGATTAAACAAATATTCTATCATAACTCTGAACACGTCCCTCGATTTAATCACAATTGCAAATACGGAAATCTGAAAGCGTAAGCCAATTGTATTATTTATTTTGTCTGATACACGTGAGATGGATTATGCGAGCACCTGCTAACGTGGAATTGGCTTTGGGTGACACGTGACACCTGCCTTAAACATGAACGCCTTATTGACGTACAAATGCGTTACGTTTTTGTGCTATTTCTGACCAATTTTCAATAGTTTGGGGATTCTGTTCCTTGATATGGATTATCGGAACACCTGCTTAAGCGGTACAGGCTTTAGATGACGCCTCATATACGTTGCAGTATCCACTGATACTACGTAAATATTTTTAAATATTTATCATAATTATAACTCACCAAATTAGTGTATGCGCGTGTCGTCCTCACACTGATCACAATGTACTCAGATAGTTGTTATCAATTCAACGGTCGTATCACAACTGCCTCGTTTATCTGTGTGTCTCTGTTTTTATACTCTAAGGAATAACTACCCTCATTTATCTATACACTACATATAATAATAAATTCCTTTTTAGAGTGATGATAAAGTTATACGTTTAGTTACGTGTGTTTAGCTTATGGCCTTCCTCGATAAATAGGCTTTCTAACACTGAAATAATTTTTCAAATCGGACCAGTAGTTCCTGAGATTAGCGTGCTCAAGTAAGCAAACAAAGACACACTTTAGCTATACATATTCGTATAGATATAATATATAAGAACTTCGTGACTACCCGAAGAGGGGTATCCCATAACACCTCTCGATCTCCTTTTGTATATAAAAAGTTGAAAGCATAATCAGGATATACGGAAGCGTCATATTTTTTGTCATTAGCACTCTGTTAATGTAAAATAGGGCCTTTGTTTCGTGTAAAGCTTTGCCAAATCTGGCACACCGCTAGTTTTGTGCCAAACGCTTTATGGATATCAGCCAAGACTTTTGCATTATTAAATATCAAGAGTAACTAAATGCAAATGAAGATAGCAATTAACATACTCGTCTGCTTTCAATTACTCAATAATTTGAAAGTAATAAAATAATGTTTTCTCTTCAAATAAGAATTTATAAATTAACATTAAAACGTATGAAAGTATGAAATAGGTAGAGAAGTATGAAATTTCGTACAATTATATTTCATATAGAGGAAGGTGTGCGAACACTAATATTTTTATAAAACATGCATTATAAATATATGAAATTATTAAAATAAAACACACGCACACGAATTCCAAACGATTTACGCACACTTGTATATGATTATGTCAAAACGTTATAGTGTTTGGTTGTTTGTTACATTGATTGTAAAATTTTATTTTTGTGTATATAGAACAATATATATGTCGTTGTACTATGCATATGATACGCAATATAAATGGCCAAAAGCGTGTCAAGACACGCTTATAGAAAAGGGTTCCGTATCTGATACGCTATAAACATATTTGTTAAATAACTTCAAAAGTTGTTGTCCGATTTCGTTCAGAATAATTTTCCTAATGAGTTTTTAGGATGTTCTATCAATATGGAAGATTTCAAGTTTCTACGTCTAATCGTTTGGAAATGCTAGGTGGGGGGACCACCTTTAAGGCAGACAGATGGACGGACGGACATAGCGAAATTATAAGAGTTCCTTGTAGTCCTACGGAACCGTAAAAAGATTTGCAACATTAAATAATAAATTTACCATACTTTGCCCGCCCGAATGTTCATAAAAATGAAAGACATACCCGTTAACCAATCGCCTAATTGATTAAAACATCTGCATACTGGAAAAATATAAAGATACTAGTTGTTAACCGCAACTTCGTACGCGTAAAATATTGCAAAAAATATTAGCGTGATATAACCTATAGCCTTCCCCGATAAATGGGCTATCTAACACTGAACGAATTTTTCAAATTGGACCAGTAGTTCTTTAAATTAGTGCGTTCGAGACAACAAACACACACTCTTCAGCTTTATATATTAGTGTAGATATAGATAATAAATATTATATCAATTATTTTTTATTAACAAAAATACGCAAAAAATAGACATGTAGAGTAGGAATATATTTTTTATACAACCTTGCGCAGTTTAAACCTTTAGGATTAAACGAAAACAATCATATTTCATATCGCGTGGCTGGCATGTTTATCCATTTATTATTTCTTTAATAAATCACCGAAACTTTTCTTAGCAACTCTTCGTCGTGGAATAGGTTGTTCCGACCGGAGCCATGCAGAACTTAACGTGGAAACTACATATTTAAAATAACAAGCGCAGACAGTGAATTGCAATTTTCTGTACACGTAATCGTTTTAAACACGCCATTTTGCAATTATACAGTGTCTGTATAGTTAGCCGACTTGAAAAACAGTCAGTTTACTATCTGAATTAAGTGTGATTAAATATTGCAGTCTGATCTGATATAAACATGCCAAAATGTGAAATACTCATTTCTGTAAGAACTAAACTTTTAAAAGAGCGGCTAACGAGTTTCTTGCTGATTCTTCTGGTGGTTCGACTCTTCCGAATCAGTGGTAGCCTTTAAAATATTTGAAGATTCAAAGAGCTTGTAAAATTCTACTTGAATAAAATATCACTTGAATTTGAATTAACGTGTTTTAAGTAAATTCATCATATTCCCACGACTTATAAGAAATAAACAGAAAGTACAATTGACATAATATTATGCCACTATGAGGGTATATGATAACATTTCATATTTGGAAGTACCCCTATTGTATATTTACAATACTTCAATGGATAATGTCCCACTGCTGGGCACTGACCACCTCACTATTCGCCGAAAAAGATCGGAAAAAATACAATCGAAATATAAAAATATAAACGAAAAAGAACTTCGGGAAAGAAATAGTTTATCAATTTTATTTAGCAAAACGTTAGATCTAAGCCTGTAAAGCAAAGAGAAAGGCGAACTAGAAACTAATAAAAAATATTTACGAGATAATGTGTAGACAGAAATACAAAAAAAAAATCAAGAAGTTTTGTTTTGAGTGATTGTTACGAGATTAAATTGTTTAAAAACAGAGAGTTAAATAGAAAGTTACATGTTTTTACACTTGGGTATAAAAAAAAACGTAAAGGCATCTATAATAACAGAATGATTGCCTTCAAGTAAAAGAAAGTATGGGATTAATTTACTTTATGTTCTATCTGTACTTATGCGTGTAGTGTTGCATTAAGAAATATATAACTTTGATGATTTTTATAACGTTAATTTCCTTAACTAATACGTGCATGAACTTATAATAGTTTACATTTTACAAGATATAGTTGTAAATCAGACAGTTTTCATAACATTTATTAGTTTTCATATATGGTATTAAAATGTATAAAGTGAAGCTGTAAAGTTTATATTTATAATTAAACAAAAAATATTTGATAAATATTTATGAATAAGGAAATGTTAACTTAAAAACGGAAAAACTAAGGTGGTTTTTGATTTAATTTAATCACTTCAAGTTATGGTTTATTTATACATACCTGATTGTGAAACAACCGAATTAAAATCAACGACACCAAATTCCGTCTTCTTTTAAGTTTTATCAAAGAAAGAAATGGGTTATAAAGTAACCTACGAGTATGTATTTTTTAATTCTTCTCTTATGTAAGCAGTGATAATAATTGCTGTATACAAATCGTATGGTTAAAAGTGACCTAACCCAAAAAATTGATTGTTGGAAAATCCCAAGAAACGTTATGTCATTTACGACTTATTCATTTTATTGTATTGTTATTTATCTAACAATAGTATTTAACTGAGAAAAAATCACTACTCAAAATATTTAATATACTTGTAAAATTAAAAAATCTATTTTTATTCTATTTATTTTTTCTCACTAGTCATTACATTATTCTTTTATCCTTTTTTAAATATACATATGCGTTTAAACATTTTAAATACCCATATCTAAGGAAATATGTTTTAAAATATAGTAAATTAGCTATCCGTCTGTGCCGGGGCAAATGAAGCAACCTATAAGACTAAGATTGAGGCTTTTAGAGCGTAAGTTTTTGATAAATTATGGTGCTATTCGGGTATGTATATAGTATTCATATATATTAATATATAAAGCTGAAGAGTTTGTTTGTTTTACTTGAACGCGCTAATCTCATGAATTATTGGTCCGATTTGAAAAATTCTTTCAGTGTTAGATAGCCCATTTATCGAAGAAGGTGCCTATCATCACGCTAAAATTGAATCTATTTTTTTTACCTTATTTTACTTACCTTAGTCGCGGGCACAACTAGTTATATCAAAAAGTCTTTTATAAAGAAGAATTTTTAAAATATTGTTAGCCTTCTATAAGTCCAAAAAGTATAGTAAGTTTTATCTTTATGTTATAAACTAGTTTCTCTACACTCCATGATATCTGGAAGAAATTTGGGTTGTACAATCATAAACTCGCCTATTAAGTTTTAGGTCCAAAGTCAGTTCATGATTCAGGCATCTTTGGTTCAACGTCCTCTATTAGCCAATCGAATAATTATTTCAATGTCTCCCTCCAACAGTGAGATTACTGCTATTTTTGTCTTTTTAACTAATACCTTATGTTAGTTTAAAAGACATACAAATAATAAAATGTCATTAAAATAATATTTCAATATCATTAATTACTTCAATAACGATTATTAAAGTATATAATTCTATCACTATAATGACTTTTATATGCAGAATAAGTCGTAAATGACATAACGTTTCTTGGGATTTTCCAACAATCAATTTTTTGGGTTACGAAGACTTGTAAAAGATGGACGAAGTGCACAAGAAGGAATTCTTCTAAATTAAACTGTGACGTAATAGAAGACTGATATTGATTATGCTGTAGCGTGTACTTCTAATGTCATGACATCTTTGTTTTTCTTCCATATATAGGGATTTTTAAATACTACTTTTCACGAGGATTCCATTTAAATTTGAAAAAAAAAGGAATCTTAATTTGATTAATATGGTCATTGTTCAATCATTTAATTACTACATACATTTCTGTAGTATCACTGGTTAATGTGAAAATCTTAAAAAATTCATTATACTTCGTCTATCTTTATCCTAAGTCTGGATTTTTATAAAGCTCGTTACCAACATCGCCCTTTTCTATAAAATAAATATAATGATATTTACATAATAAATTATTATTACTATTTATACAATAATTGAAATTATTTAGTTTCACCTTTGAATTAAAACATTATGATAAAATATGATGTTCAAAAGTTTTTTCTAGCAACACTAGTGTTTATTTCAAGCTGTAAGAACTTGTACGTCATTAATGAAATTAAGTGGACTAGTAGAATTCAGAAAATGACACAGTATTCAATAACTGTATGAGATTAGTTTAATAAGTTGTAGTGACTTATTTTTTTTTATATTAACTACCGGCAGACCCGGCAGATGTTATTATGTCTGAAACTGGCAAGTAATAGTGGATATGTTAATCGTACATCGAGGGACCGGTGAAATTTACTAAGTAGCGAAACATGGGATATGAAAGCAAGGAAATGTTTCAGCTGATTAGTAGATTTTATAAAATAAAACCTATTTGTAAAAGGAGATTTTTAATTCGTTTATTAAGCTTTAAGCTAAATGTACAACCAGCATCTCTTTAAATTTTCTCTGTTTTGGGAAAGACTTTGGCAAAATATAAATATAAGCACTCGATAGCGTTGGCAGTGACTCATGTGAATCTCCTGAATAAAAAAAACTTCCTAAATGCTATAATACTGTTTTAAGCGTAATTCTTGACTTTACTCTGACGGAGAGCACGGCCACCGAGCCGGCCGACAGCCGCGAGGGCTCCCTGCCGCTGCGAGATAAGCCGCAGCAGAACCAGGTCAAGATCACCGAGCAGACCGACAAGGAGGTAAGTTAGGAGGCTATCCGGTGCTCTGACTCTGTAAGTTGTAACTTTTCCAGTCTGGCCGGAAGAGGCCCGATCCCGAAGGCCCGTTTTACCGTTTGACGAGCGAGAGCTGTTTTGTGACCGATCGGCCAAATAATCCTATCGAACGCTTTAAGTTAGAAATTTCGGCTATCGGATCCAGATCCGGATCGGAAAACAGACAAAAAGTTACGGACAAGTGTTATTAAATTCATTTACAATTAAATGAGCACTTATTCACAAATATTATGTTAGCAGGGGGCGTAAGTGCAACAAGCGTGTGAACGAAGTAGGGGAAAGGTCACGGATTGTCGATGCATATTGCTAATTTATTTAATTACTCACTTTACATCAAGAAACGAGTACGTAAAAATCATTTGTTAGCCTCGCTAAAAATCGAAAACAGCTGGACCGATTTTAATTCTGCTTATATTTTTCCATTCGACTTTTCCAGGGAAGGTATAAAGAAAAGAACGAAAGGATATTTTAAAAATATACATTTAAAAATGCAGAAGTGCTTCGAAATAGGCAGCATTCGAGTTAAAATAAATAAAATTTTCCTAAATTCGCTAATAGCAGACGAGCTATGTAATATTCGGCTAAATTTCGATCATTATAAAATGGTTAATTAAAAGCACAGAACATAGATATATATTCATGCTAAAGGCCTACATAAAAAATTAATTTAAAAATATAGTTTCTATACAGATACGAAATGAAACAGTCAAAATAGACAATTCATATTATGTTCATTAACCTTTTAACGCTAATAAGAAAAACTCTCACCGGTCGAGTGGTGAAACTGATTAATATCATCGAAGTGGCGGATACATTATTTCCGAACAAAAGAAAATCTTCTTCCTCAATAGAGCCCATTACGGATGAAAAAGAAGATAATGGCGAGGCACAGTTTTGTGTCTCGTCGCTAGACTCATTTGCAAGCGAACGTACCGTAACACCCGGCGGTGCCCCAAGAAAACTCCATTTCATAGCTTACAGTAGTGCAGTTTTCATAGCGCGGAGGCTTCTTACGATACGGCGAGCGCAGCGCAGAAATACTCGCGGTTACTTTATTGCAAATTAGTTAAAATTATACAACTACGCAGGAAACTTGTGCCCATAAAGCTGCCGGACCTGTTAGTCGTCGTGAACCGCTGTTACGCCATACATAATAGTGGAAGGGAACTTCGTGCGGAAAAGAAAGTGGCACCTAGGTTTATATCACTATATAAACATACTGAAATTAATAAACTAAACTAATTAATTATAATGCGTAAATATTAATGTAATAAAAATACGTACCACTTCGCAAAAGGTGCTTTGCTAGTGCATAAAGGGTGCGCTTCGGTGAGAGTAGCAGAATAATGATATTGCAGCGTTTTTTCTACTTGGAAAAAGCAATTGAAACAACATAACTATTTTTAGAACAAAATTCCTATTATGCGTCAATTAGGAAAACTGTTGAGTACGTGAAGAAGAGGGTAAGACTAAGAACAGGCATATGTTTATCACATCAATATCGCGTCTATATAAATATATATTAATCCACACAAAAACGGCGCGCATTTGTTCTTACAATGCAGCGCAATTTTCAACATTTCGTATATTTTATGTTTAAGTGGAGATTTTTATCGATAACTCGTTTTGTATCGTAACCATGAACGTGCGCTGTGCGGCAAATGTCCCAGTTGGGACAACATTTTGAGTGTAATATTGTCTTGTATACAAGAAAATATTACACTCAAAACGGAACAAGTCGTCAGGTTCAATAAGAAAACAGTCTGCGGTGCCGTAGGACAATAAATAAGAATGAAGTTCCTAAAAACAAATATTAATTTCAAGTTCTACTATACGGGTATTACCATATGACATAAAAAGCGTGAATCTCACGTCATCGTCACCGAACGCTTGACACTGACTTGGACAGACGCTGTATCTGCGGACATACATAAACTATACATAATAATAAAGAACTCAGTAACAAGAATCATACACATTTTCGTTACGGACACTTATACATTTTTCGTTACGGACGTCTTTACTGGCTTGGGTATCTTCGTATCGTCCCATAAGGAGCTCCGTTCCAAAGATCGGGTTTGTTGATAAAGCAAAGTGTTTTATTCTCGCAATTCTTTACCAGAACGTTACAGTACCAGTCGAAAGCAAATAAAATGGTAAAAATGAGTCGTAACAAGTATTTCGATTGGTCGAAACCAAATCGAATGCCAATCGCATCTAATTAATCAGTACGCATTACGGGTAGAAAGTCAGCCGTATCTATCTTACGATTGGAAGAGAAAGGGGTATAGTACCTTAGGTACGAGCGCAGAACTGGGTTAGAACAGTCGTAAACAGAGTTTGCTGTGGAAAGTGCCGAAGTAAATAATACGTCTATTGTTGGACGCGGCTAATGCGTTACTTGCAATCAAAGACCGTCCGGACGAAGCGTACGAATGTCTCGCGGTGCAGGCAGCTGCCGCATGAGAGCGGGTACCGCACGGAGTTGGGACACATACTGGACAATGACGCGGCGCCGTACTCTACAGCTGATATTCGACTCTTAATGACTTTCGACGATAAAAAAGTCATTATAATTTCTATTACTTGCTTCAGGACCCTTACAATTTTACGATGGCACAATGTACATAATTGAGGAGACGGTTTGCATATCACGCATCCATATTTCACGGACCTCTAAAAATATAATTACGTCAAGATTTCCTTTAATTTCTGAAAGTTCTACGGTTATGCAACCCGATACGAATTTACAATTCGTGACAATTTTAATGTAGCCATTTACGAGTCGCTTTCATTTCAGATTATGTTTGGGATTAAACGTAAAATAAAACAAACACGGTTTCAAGCAGCCTGCCCTCTCTCCGTCAGTTCGCTGCCGCGGCCAATATTTACGCAATACTCCGCAATACGCCCGAATTATGCACCGTCAATATTTTCTCCGAATTCACCGATATTTAGTAGAGACAATAAGGCTAAAGCAATCTTATGAAACTGAAGGAATGAGATATGAAAACAATAAATAAAGTATCATTTGTTTGGTTGAAATGAAAATTGTCGTTACTGTCAGTACCGGCCCGAGGTCAATTTTAGGATGGAGGGAGATCCGATTATGGCGCCTTCCTGAAGTATAAATGACTATTCCTTATGTCCGTCACTTATTGATAAATATAAATACACACAGAAGGCAAAATTCGAGTTTTAACAATTTTAATACTTTGGAAAGATATTTGTTTAATTTAGTGTAAAAATAAATGTGTTTAAAAAAAATCCTTGGACGTCCGGAGGATGTCTGTGTGTGTGTGGATTTGATACGATCACTTTCAGAGCTTCAGAATTTCGCGCGCTGTTCTCTATTGAAAAGGGGTGTGTAATTCAGCAACGCTTATTTATAATTAATTAAAAACAAAATTTCATAGGTTAGCGTTATAAAGCGTGCACTTTGCATTTTCCAAACTAACTTAATATCAATGAAATTGTACTGAAAAATTATAGAAAAAAGATTATTTAAGTTTACACATAAAAAATTAATTCTCATTTATGAAAATAATATTATGTAAACATTCAAATGACAAATATTCAAATCACAGTTTTCACTTTAGAAATATTTAAGACTATTTAAGACATGGATGTTAATTTCGTAAGTTAGCTACATAATAAGTTTTGTGAGCATTAGAGGCGGGAATTAAACCCACAACCTTGGAGCGGAAGGCTGGGTTACAACCAAATGCACCAGCAGGCCTTAAAAGAATACTTCTAAGTATTTAAATACTTAGAAGTTAGTAGTTGTGTTAACCGAAGGCATGGCTCCACTGATAAGTGACGATAAAAACTTGGATGTCAACAATGTATTGGATGAGGCAATGGACAAGTTTCTGATAGAATTTAAAACTTTGTTGGCTGCTATATTGTGGAAAATATGTTGCATAGGATTAAATTTCCAGCAACGGAGACACCTTGTCGTATCCTTTAAAACATTGTAAATTGAAGTGTTATTGTTCAAACAGTTAATAATAACGATTATTGTAGAAGGCATGGCTCGTCTGATAAGTGACAGTAAAAACTTGGATGTCATCAATGTATTGGATGAGGCAATGTATCGAAAATTTGTTGCATTTTGAGATGTATCTTGCACTAGGAAGAACTTATTGTTAGTATAATAAATGGTTGATAATTATGTAAATTTTTAATAGGTCTGGTATAACTTTATGCATATCCACAACTAGTTGTGCCCGCGATTTTGTCCGTGAAAAATTAGGTAAAAAATTTGGATTCAATTATATAGATATTAACTATTTTTTTTTCTTTCTTTCTGTCTTTCTTTCTTTTACAAACATAGAACAAAGTAGTCTGAAGTAAAGACCAAATCTGCTTTTTTGTATTAGAAAAAGAAACATTTGACTTTTCCTTTATTTCTGTTCTTATAAACCTTCCCTGAAATAATGGGAATAAAACAAAGCAAACAGAATTTACATTTGAATTGGAATCTCAAATTCATTATGATTTTAAGGTTAGGTATAGATATATAGACCAATTCGTAATATTACTGGCTGTAGTTGTTTCCAGCAACTTTGTCCACGTAAACTTAAGTGAAAAATGTTAGCGTGATGATATATAGCCCATAGCCTTCCTCGATAGATGGACTGTCTAATACCGAAAGAATTTTTCAAATCGGACCAGTAGTTCCTGGGATTAACGCGTTCTAGCAAACAAATTCTTCAGTTTTATGTTAGTATTAGAGGTAGCGCCATGCTTGCAGCCGAATTGGGCCGGCGCGTCCGGGTACCAGTACCTCTTTCTCACATGAGATACAAAGGCTTGTGCAGTTGATGATTGTATATAAAGTTAATGAAAGAGTGCGTGGAAATACTAAAAATTGATTAATTATTTTTTCTATTCTTATACAAACTTATTATTATAAAGGCGAATGTGAGTGTTTATTTATATATTATGCCATAACTATTTACTCAGTCTTTTTAGGCTGCAGAAAAATACGTTTTATTTATAAAAAAATATTCTAGCAAACGCAATATAATCAAATAAAAATAATTGTGTAGAAAAAACGATTAAGACGAAATTGATATTTTTACAAGTTAGCCATACATAAGTATCCTTACAAAAGTCTTTCAACAGGTGTGAAAAATTCTCAGTGACCTCTCCCTCCTTCAAAGAATTTCAAACTATTAGATGTAGAGACTTGAAATTTTCCAAGTTGATAGGACATGTTGAAAACTAGAAAGCTAGGAAATTTACTTCTATAATTATAAGTGTATGCTAATTGTTCCCCATAAAATAAAATAAAGTAATTACTTAAAAACTTCAATAAAAGTGTGAAACTCTACTTTTTTAAAGTCGGTGGATAATTATGTACTTACTTTACATTAAGTTCTTAAAACTAGATTTTGTTTCATAAACAAATTTTTTGTAAAGATTGATGACACGATAGCAATTTGATATACCTTCATTTCTTAGTAACGATGCAGGAGTGCAGCAGGCAAACTTCATTTTGGATAATTTTAAATTATACAATTTTCAATAGACGTAGAAAAGGCGAAATAAAATAGGTTTATAATGTTCTCAAATATCTACTATTGCCAAATAAGTTAATATATCTACGAAAATTTACCTATTTATAGCAGAAAAAGTCATTATAAATTTTAGGATTCAAATTCCCTCCAAAACAGTCGAATTTTTCCTGACGCCACTTTATCTTAACAGTGCGTTCCACTAAGCGTCACCTCGACGGTTTCGCCGCGACCGTAACGATCGCACTCGTCAAATGTCGAATATCTGAATGAGCGCTATAAAACGTTGCGATCGCTTAAGACAGCTCATTTATCGAGGAAGGCTATAGACTATATCATCACGCTAAAATTGAATCTATTTTTTTACCTAATTTTAGGCGGACGAAATCGAGGGCACAGCTATTTATACATATACCTAATAACTAAAACACTCTCACTCACATTTTCACACACATCCAAAATTCTTCATTTGCTTTTTCTTATATATTTACAGTAATTTAATAGTGTTTGATATCTCAAATAAGGTTTAATTGTCATTAGATGGTTGTAGCGCTAAAGCCTTAGTAACTGCGCCACAGTTCCCTAATGCGGCAACTATCGAATATTGAAACTTTTTGTACTGCACCATTTAAAGTTAAGTTAACTATAAATGGCTAATAATATTTAAGCTACAAATTAGCTAATAATAATAAATATTGAATGTATTCATTACAACAAATATATTTTTTTTAATTTTTTTTTTAATTATAAAGTTTAATAATCGTACATTTATAATAGACATTTAAACAAATTCTTACTTATAAAATTGACATATAATACAATAGAACCTTATCTCATTCACTTTCCGAGTTATTCTTATGACGAGAGACGAAAAACATACACAAATATAAAATCTAAAATATTGTCCCTGTGGCGCAGAGGATAGCGCGTTGGACTTCTAATCCAAAGGCCGTGGGTTCGATCCCCACCAGGGATCAAATATAGTTTTGATATGCGGTTCTCAAAACTGGTGTGTTGTTATTAAATCACTAAAATAACGGCCGGCAGTGCATCTGCTATTCTCTCGCGGTGCAGATATCCCTATACGTAGCTAGTCACTTATGTGAACCACCTGCTCGTTTTCCCCTTGTAACATAAAAAAAATCACGACCTATCTTAAAATCATCTCTTGGCTTTGCGAGTTTCTTCTATAACAGGCATTGAGTATGTTTCTCGCACCAAAACATTGATTTTGAATGTACTTTGCTCAATTTGTTTTTATTAGCCTATAATGTCCCACTGCTGAGCAAAAGCCTGCCACCCTCTCCAACCATACCATCCTATCCTGGACTACTTGAATCCACTTTTTCCTGCAAAGGCGTCCAAGTCATTTCGCTACCTCTTTTTCGGCCTACCTGGTCTTCAGCAGGCATTGGTGGGAGTCCATACTATCGTAACATCAATTATTGACTTAATTCTTCTTTCAGAACTTTTGAAAGACTCCATCTTTGTTTTATTGACAAAATCAAGATTTTGTCGAATTACGTGAATTTTTATTTCATAATTTTTAAGTACCGTTAGTACAAATTTAAAGAACGTCAATGACTTGTCTACGTTGCAATACCGAAGTTTAATAGAAAAATCCCATATTATAATGCTGTAGTCTACTTGCAATTTGCTCCGTGAAGGAATTCGCAAATATCGAGCAAGTCCTGGGATGGAATCGATTCGGTTCTCATCATCCCATCATATAACACATTTTCTCCACATAAAACGCGTGTCTCATATTTCAATGATATCGCCTTCCATATAACTACATCCAGCCCGACATTCCGAGAGGTGAACGTCGCTAACAGGATCTGTCTCGTTGTTGAAATTTCACAGAACTTATGCGGAGGAAATATGAAATTTTTCAAATATTAAACAACATTCTGGAGAAGATTACTGGAGATTTTCCAATTTCTGTGCCTTTATGCAAACCAGTTTTCGATACAACACATGTTTTCATAGAGATTTAACGGACTTAGCGTGGCGGATCGATTGTCTACAAATATTGATATTTGTGGCGACGGCAAAAGTGTTAGGCTATCAAAAATATTAAATACATAGTTCTGTTTAAAGTCCGTTTGACTTTAACTATGAAGTTGAAAAATAAATTGTAATTTAAGAAACCTAAAAAATATAAAAAACAGATAAATAAATAAATATGAAACCTAATGAACAATATAATTTTTAAATAATAGTTTACCACGCTTGCAGTTCTTTTAGTCTTCAACCTAATAGTGCCGACGCGTCCGGGTAGCAGTACCTCTTTGGCACATAAGATCGGCGCGAAGCGGCGACGTTAAGTGGTGGTATTGTTATTGCGTTCCGTTTGGTTTGTGAAAATTCCCGATGGCATAGACCCCAGATGAATTAAGTGTGATGAAATAATAAATGTCATTATGGTAAAACCCTGGAATTCCTAATATCAATTGTTTTAATTTCTTTCTATATGTTTTTTCAGTAAAGTTGAAAGATATTTGTTTATTCTGTTTTACTATCTTCGCACGTGTCTGTCATTATTTCAATACCTCCGTTTTGCAAATTTAACGTCGTCAAATTCAAAAGAAAAATGGAAATAGAATTGTCTGAAGCTACTTGTATCGTAAATACAGCCTTTTAACATAAAAGGTGTATGACTTAAATACAATTTCTTACAATTGTTCCTTTGCGACGCGCTCGACTACTCTTTCTCATAATTTATTCACTCTCTAATGGATCTCACAATAAATTGAAGAACATGAACAAGTGACTATTTCTGCGACGAAAAATGAGTTAAATTACAAACAATGTCTGTTACTTTCTTTTAACTGTATAATGTATTATTAAATCTCTACTGTAAATACATATGTACTATAAAATTATGACCTAGATAATATCACAGCCTCATCCTCTGCAATCCAAATGTACCTTGGTAGTATACCGGGATAACACTAGGAGCAAGAAGAGGAAGAAATCTATTAGTTAGCTAATTACGTTATAACTTTAGACAGAAGGTCTCTTAAGAAGGGAGTGAATAAATTAATCGACTTGGTATTACATGGATATCACAAGTTTTTACGGTAGAAGAACTGAATTGTAAGAGTTGGTTATTTTTTACAAGTTTTGTTTTTGAGGGCATTAGAAGTATTTAAAAAAAAAGTGGCAAAATAGCACGCGGTTTAGGGACAGAAAGCTGTGAGTAACAAAGTGCTAATGGTATTCGAAGCGGCGTGCCATCCCACACATTACCTTAATTGCACTTTGCGGTAGTACGCCCTTCTGGCAAGCGACCGCTTTAGTTGAACACTGTACCAGCGCATTCGTACGAGCGTATCCTGAACGCATGGCGTATTTTAAATGCACACACGTGTTTATTTTGAGGCTTTCGACTAGTTTAGAACGATTAAAAGACTCAAATATGAGTTAGAATACTAAGTCTTATTACGAACTTATCGTATGCATATACATGTGTATTACATATCGTTTTTGTTATAATAAATTAGCAGCTATCTCCCTTGGTCACGGCATTACGCGTGAAAGTCTGAGCCGATATCCCTATTTCTTTTCTGTTTTATTTGTCAGAAGAAGGTTCTTATGAAAGAAAAAATTAAGAAAGCTGGCTGGAAAATGAGAAAGTTTAAGAATACTTAATCACCACGGAGGTCGTGATATCAGCGGTCGGCATTTGAGTCGATTGCTAAGTTAATTAGCTTTTACTGCGGCCGGGCGATACATAGGTGACACATTTATAACACTGGTTTATTTATATTACGACCTTCACCGTGTATCGGAAGGCACGTAAAACAGTGGGCCCCGATTAACTGTCACTGAGTGATATTAGTCGTGAGGTTGCAGAGATCGTGGGGGTTCTGAGAATGACGTCAGATGGCAATCGGTCATCTTAACTGGTCCTATAGCCACATCCTCTGCGGTTTAAGCGGAGGACACTAGGAGAGTATAATACATGAGTACAAAATAATATTACTTAGTTACAAATTTCTATCATTACGTTATCGCTACGTGTAAGCTGATTTAAGAAGCTGTAAGAAGAAGAATAGTTAATCTCCATATTAAATTATTGCTAATGTATTCTTAGTGCTTTTGGCAATTTAAACATTTTTATTGTAACCTTATGGCTTGATAACATTGACAGAATGCTTGCTTTTTTTATGTTACAAGGGGGCAGAGGAGCAGGCAGCAGGCACCGAAGTGCCTACCGGCGCCCATGGACATCTGCACTTTGAGCCCGCAACTTCGTCCGCGTAAAATTAGAAAAAAATATAGATGTAATTTTAACGTGATATTATAACATGTAGCCTTCTTCGATAAATCGGATATATAACACTGAAATAATTTTTCAAATCTGTCCAGTACTTCCTGACATTACCGCATTCAAGCAAACAAACGAACAAACAAGCAAGCAAACTTTTCATCTTTATGTATTAGAATAGACATCTAGAAACTTATCAATTCAAATCTTAAATAAAAAAAAAACCCTCGTAAAATACTTATATTATAGAAATATAAAGAACTTCTAGATCTGTGGTCTAAATACATGTATAAATATTGATAATGTAAAATTTATTTATGTATTTATAGAATTATTTAGGATTTTTCTGACAAGAATAGATGTTTTGTATACATATACAATTATACATATAATTGATTAATAAAAAACATTGCAGTTTGTTTATAAAGTTGTTTTGTAGGAATGTGATAATCTAAATGTAAAAAAGCGATTTTAATAGTTTATTTTGTGCAATTTGGAGGTCTTTTAAGTTTGTGTTATAAACCCAACCCCATATTTGAATAAGATATTCTAGTAATGGTTTAACTAGTGAATTATATGTTATAATTCTTTTTTGTTGTTTTAATTATTGTCAGGAGTAGGTTCCTATGAACGAAAACATTACGCACCAATTTTATAATCTGTACAATAGAGATTTTCTGTATACAATATTACGAACCCCAAATTTTTTTAGCGATATCCCCCCCTTATTAACAACGACTCACTCTTACGAGAGTTTCAAAAGCGTCCAAGCGTTGCGTTGGCGCCTTTTCAGCGTAGTTGATACAAAAATATAGCATATGTTTATATAATATAGCGTTGAAAATAGAACATTGCTCGATAGAACAACGTCGCGTTATAAAAACGCTTCCGTTATTAAATCGTACAAAACGTTCTATACGTACATATAGTTCAAATGTTCTGTTTGAACGCTTTTTGAACGTGCGGTAATAAAGCGCTTGTACAATAGACACACAGACAAGTGGATTCACGTGAAGTGTGACTGTCAAGAGAGCTACAACGTGGTGTCCACTCGGGGGGAGCTAAAGACAATCGATTCCGTTCCACCACTGCACAGGTGAGATTAATACATACAATTATATTCTATGAAGATCGCCGGCTGGTCGAAATTCTGCCACAAATAATAAAAATAATAAATATATACTGGACTATATGACACACGGACGTCTGTTCCTAAGGTAGACAACTTAATGCCTGTGTTATAAGTTATAGACGCCTGTTTTTTTCTTTAGAAATATATAATTACATACATATAGATAATACACTCAGACTCGAGGCGGGATTTACTCTCCAGATTTATAGAATCATATTTCAACATTTAGAAATTTCTGTACATAATTAAGGATACAAGAAAATGTTTCTATGACTTTATCTGTGTGTATAAGAATCAATTGTTTCTTAGCCTCGCTAAAACTTGACATAAATTTTGTTTGTTTTGTACTATTATGTCATTGAAAATTTAAAAGAAAAGAAATAAAGGAAATGACAAATATTTTAAAAATACTAAGAAATGCATATTTGTTTCATACTTCAAGTAGATGATGTGTGCATTAGACCTTTTTTAGAAAAATTATTACTTCATAAAACATTTGGCCTGTGTCGCGTTATTTTTATATTACTTTTGGGGCCTTTCTGCATTTCCACGAAATTATTGTACCTGGCGTAGTACACAATGCTTTGTTGTAAAAAAACAGAATAGAGCTAATAAGAAAGTTACAATATATGTAATAAAACAATTAAATAAATTTATATCTATTTTGATGTTTTTTAAGTACAAGTTGTCATATCAGAGCAATCACTATGAAGCATATAATTGTATAAAAATTCAACATATACAAGAGTTAATCAAAATCCTACGTGAATAATGAAACTTTGGGTTTGAAAAAAAATATGTTGTCTGTGAAATCAGTTTATGGACGATAATTTTGCGTGGTAACGCCGAACGCTTAGGCCAAACGCCCGGCAAGAGACTGCAAAAAGATTTAAATCATTTATCTAATCTGTAAAACATCTATGTATTATAATATATCATATCCTATAGAACAATTTATTTATATACTATACCACTTAATTAAAAGATACACAGAAAACCACATAAAGTAAGTAAAAGCTCTATACTGAAAACTTTACACCGAACTCGGCCTCAGATATTTCTTAATGTTATTTAATTATTTAAAAAAAAATGAGCAAAACATAAATATAAAGAAATAGTCACATGAAAAGTCGTATTATTTCTAACAATTTCATGGATCAACAAAGTTACCGAGAACGGTTAAAATTAACTAATTAAGTAACCGTAAGGTATCTGTTTCAAACACCGACGCGCCAAGATTGATGCACCCACTTTAAGCACAAGCTTTTAAGCATTGTTTCGAAGCGGCAATATAACCTTCAAAGTATTCCTAGTTTTTAAAAATAAAAACATGTTATAAACATCTACCAACCCTTGTTTAGGGTTCCGTAGTACTACAAGGAATCCTTATAATTTCGCTGTCCGTTCGTCCGTCCATCTGCCCGTAAGGTGGTCCAGGATTTCGAACTGTTAGACGTAGATGTGAAATTTTCCATGTTGATAGAACATGCTAAAAACTCATTAAGAAAATTATTCTGAACGAAATCGGACAACAACTTTTGTGTATTTTAATATACAATAATCTTTTGACTTTTCCTTTCTTCCTTCCCAGAAATAAGGGGAGATAAAAAGACAAACATAATTCGAAAAGGTTTAGCCTTTGCGAGTTTTAGGGAGACGAACGAACAGCGATTGATTTTTGTATATATAGATATCACTAATTTCATAATGAAGTTTGAGTTAATTTTGAATCCATAAATAAAAGTAAATCATTGAATTATTTTACCCTTGCCTATTAAAATTCTCGTCGATAAAATATAAGGAGTGTACAATGTTAATAATGTAGATTAGTGCAGTGCAGCGCAGTGGAGTGCACTGTAGTTTATTATAGTGTACTTAATGAACTCAATGTTGTGAATAGGGAAGTCTCAGAATTACTTGAAAGGCTAAGGAAAACTGAAGATGGTGAGTATTATTTACTTATAAACAATAAATAATAAAAACTTTTTTATTATTATATATAGCAAAAGTTACAACAATGATGAATTTAATGAAATAAAGTTACCCATCTTAAACAAACACTAGTGCATTGTAATGCAAAAAGAAGCATGTTTAGAGAGTATTTTGAATGAAAATTTATGTAAACTCTTTTTCTTCTTCTTAGCGTTATCCGGGTCTAGTACCAGGGTCTGCTTAAATTGCAGAAATGTGACTGTGGGGCGAGTTACAATGATCTATGGGGGGGGGGGGGGGGGGGGGGGGGGGCACCTTGAGGGCGAAAAGGCGGACAGACGGACAGGCAGAGCCCAACTAGAAGGGTTCCTCGTTGGATTACAGAAGAATCTCAATAGCATAACCTAAAATTTTTATTTGAAATCTCAATTAAAGACAAAGAAGAACTGAAGCAGATATTTTAGCTTAAACGGTATCTATTTATGGAATTACAAAACATTATGTAGAGGTCAATGATATTATTAATCTCTTTTGACGGATTAATATGTCTTTATCAAACAAAAATTACGTGCCATTTTGTACGTCCATTTAATCTTTACGAATTAGACAATATAACCTACTTAATCAAAACAATATAATATTATCTACGTAATGTAGGTAATAACATGAATTTCTATTTATATACGATAAGAGATAATCAATACCTATATGTGGTTGTTCCTTTTAGCCGAGTTGTAAAAAATATTGTATTGTGTGATGCATTCTTTTTGGAGATATAATTTTGTTTTTTTTAATTATAGGGTATTTAATTGGGAAGAGGGGACCTCATATGGGAAAAAGAGCCCCCGATTTTGAAACATTTTTCATTGGTGCTCTGCTCCTATTGGACTTAGCGTGATGATATATAGCCTATAGGCTTCCTCGATAAATGACCTATCTAACACTGAAAGAATTTTTCAAATCGGACATGTACTTCCTGAGATTAGCGCATTCAAACAAAGAAACTCTTCAGCTTTATATATTAGTATAGAATATAGATGATGGCGCGCGAAAAAAAAATGAAACTCAACTCAATGAAGTTGTGTTTCATTTGCGTTTCTTTGCCGTTTTTTTATCCGTTTAAAAGGTTAAGCGCCATCATAATATTGCTTCCTATGATGTTTTTTATTCGTAAAGAGAGTAAAAACAAAAAAAAAAATATCCTAACTTTAGTTGGAGTTCCACTTCCGAATATTTACTAATTATACGTAACAAATAACAATTACAATAGATTGATTCATATAATACTGCTTCTTGCAGGAGCGAACTCGACGCTAAGCGCCTTAAGTTTTTCTTCTATTTGTAGCGTAAATTCCATGCCAAATACGGAAGTTTCAAATGTAATAAAAAAATAAAAACCTAACCTAACTGGTGTTAACATATAGCATTAAACTTCTTTATGCACGCTTTATTTAAGCATTGAGCTGATGAATGCGTGACGAAGGCGTTACGAAAACTGTGATCTGGCGAAACGATTAAAGTCCTATCTTGAACACTTTTAGAAATTATTATTTTGTTCAATACATGAACTATTTTACGTTTAAAGTGAATAAAATCATTCATTTTAAAGTTCAATGATACATACATATAGTTGGAACTAAAGAAGTTTTACTTCAGTCGTGTGGTATAAAGAACACTCGTTTTTTTTAGATTCACGCATGGCATTGGTTACATGCAGTTCATATGAATTCTACATACTTGTAGCGACAATTCTATGCCATATACGGAAGCAGACGTTCAACTGGCTACTCGGAGACCGAATTTGGTACACACGTGTGTACCAAGCATACTAATGACGAAGTTTTTATATAACTACATAATATAATACATAACCATCGGCATTTCAATGGTTCTAAGTGGGATGACATAATGCTTGTGCCCCTTGCGATAGGAATCGTGACGGGCTGCGTTTTGTTATCAGAGGGCCTTGCACGAACTTTTCGAACCGTAGTAAGTCGAAGAGTCGACGTTACTTTGGATGAAAATGTTAGTGCTAGGGCCACAACGGACCCTTCTTAGCATCAAAGCGGGTTGCATTAGCATTGATTAAAAACGAGGACACTATTAAGACTTGCCGCCTGTCGGCCTAGCACGAACATTTTCCTCCTAAGTAAAGTCAACTCGTCGACTGACTTCGGTTCGTAAACTTCTAAAGCTAATTATTATTGAATTATTACTTTATTTTCAAAGACTTAACGAAATAATTAAAAAATTTTAATCGGTATACAACACTGATTTTTTTGTCATTAACTTTAATACGAGAACTAATGCATGAACTTTTTTTTTATCCACTGCTTTCGATGGATCATCCCAATGGCGCAGACTCAACCAACAAATCGTCGATCATAAAAATGTAGCCGTTATTTATATATATTTATATACGTAACTAGCACGACTTTGTTTTATATAGGTATACAGATTAATTGAAATATGTCTATCAGTCCACCATTATGGAAAATAAGTTAAAAGACAGACCGACAGTCCAGTTTGTCGTTATATTTTTCTGTATGAATACATTTAAGAAGTATTAAATATTGTAATATAGAAGCCGCAGTATGGCTGACACAACTTAACCTAGTTCAAACGAGATCTAATACAATTAAAAAAAAAACTGCACACTTAATAACTCGACCTGTTTAAAAAGCTTAAACGACATGTTTGTTGGAAGCCATCCAGCTAAGTCATCATTTTACTCGTATATGGCAACAAAAATCAAACAAGAAAAATAATATTTAAAAATATGCTCTACTTTCAACGTTCTAACCAAACATAATATTATTTTAAGTATGTTCTTATATAATTACTAACAATATTTTCTATTCAAATCGACATATATAAAGGAGAAGGACCATCTATCTCGAAATTTCGAAAACCGCGGGACCCACATAGATGAGATTTGGCAAAGAAGTACTTTATAGTTAGTTGACATCCGTTAAAAACTGTTTTTTCGCTAATGCCAGTAAGGAGGTCTACGGGCTCGCGCAAGCTTAATTTTATGCGGACTAAGTTGCGGGAAACAGCTAGTGTTTAATAAAAACTTATTTGAAGACAATATGCCTTTATAAGGTATAGGATTAAAAATATCGGCTACATTATTTAAAAAAATATTAAACTTCCCCGCAAAAAATAGAAACCTTCGAAATGAAAAAAAAATTAAGTCACGCAAATCTTAAGCAGTATAGAATCCTAGGCACGGAAAGTCCGTAAAAGAATATTAGTTGTGAGATTGTAGAGGTACCAGGGTTGACGTCAGACGACAGTCTGCTGTCTTAACTCGCCCCACAGACACATCCTCTGCAATTTAAGCGGAACATGCAACTAGACCGGGATATCGGTAGGTAGAAGAGTTTAGAATCCTAGGGGCCGGGACACTGCCTTGATTTGGCAAATTTGTTAAACATAAAGGTTTATTTTATTATCTGATTTTGTATTATCCCCTACAGGAATTAAAATTTTCAGATGACTAGCAACTCTTCATGGAACTCAAATTAATTATAGACCTTCTATATTATGATGCTGTCACGTCTAGTGATGGTGTTGTCGCGTTTCGTTCGGTTTGTGAGACTTCCCGGTGGCCTAAAACTCGTCATTAAGGGCCGGCAGCGCACCTGCTGGCCTTAATGACGAGTTTTAGGCCACCGACGTCCATGGGCGCCGGTAGGCACTTCGGTGCCTGCTGCCTGCACGTTTGCCCGCTTGTAACATAAAAAAAAGAAAAATAGAAGCGTGCATTATTCTAATTCTAGATACTGTCTGACTTCAGGGAAGCGTAATATTCCTGTTTCCCTTTCAAATACGGCGAGACCATAGCCCTTGAGGGTCATAGCAGCTTACGGCTTCCAGTCAGCTTATTAGTTTTATCGAAGATTATATGCTCATTTTAAAACACTCACATTATCCGCAATATAGGTATCCAGTTGCGCACGATGATTGGAGGACAAATCAGGCAGCGCTCGAAGCTGAAGACAATCAGCAGGAAGCAGTCGACGAAGCAGTCTATCGGCGAGATGAGCTCGCGCCGGCTCAATGCGAAGACGAGCCGCTGCTCTGTACAGCCTTCGGGCAGCGGGCGAATCTTTTACGCGAAGACGACCCGTATACGCGTATTCTACAAGCTCGCGTAAAGCATCCACGTCGACTCCCGGCACTCGCACAGCATCCGGAGTAGACCCGACTGGTCCCAAAGTGGCTAGAAGACGCGGGGACACAGCGGCCAATACGGCGCGATGGGCAGCAATTTCTTCACCCCCAGCTGCTAGTAGCACGTCATAGTGTTGACGCGCTTTGCGTAAAGCATTAAGGGCCGCTAATGCTCGTGCTGGAGCTTCAGGGTCGTCCAGAGATAGCTCCTGTTCGAGGGCACTAGCCTCCTCGCCCTCGCTGTCGTCAGACCGCGACGCCGACGACAAAGCGCCGCCTGTAACAATTAAAAACACAATTTAAGTCTTATTTTAATTAGGAGAAGCGCTACATTTGCAGTCCTTTTGGTCTGCAGCCGAATTGTACTGTGGCGTCCAGGTACCAGTACCTCTCTCTTACATAAGATCGTCGTAAAGTGGCGGCAATGATGTCACGTCAAGGGATGGTATAGTTATTGCGTTTGCTTAGGTTTGTGAGAGTTCCTGGTGGCCCAAACTCTTTCTTACAGGCTGGCAACATATCTGCTGGCCTCCTAATGGCGCAGGTGTCAATGGGTCTCGGTAGACACTTAGGTTATCCACCTCTCCTTTGTGTTGTATTCGTAACGAGATTCCTTTTATTTATATGTATAGATTTTACTTCTATCCACTATCGTATGCATACCGAATGAAAGCGGTATCATGTCATGTATCCAGACATATTGCAAATATTCACTGCTTCTCGTGGATTACTACAAAGCAACGCCTGATTTTCAACCGCGTAATCTTGCGAGAGCCTTTAGACTCCTTTAATCTGCACCTATCGAAAAGTCCTTTCTCAACAAACACCTACAAGCTATAAACTACCTCCTTGACAAATTTCCTCTTTGTACGTCCCGCGCTTTTCGAGATTTCGTGATAGGTGATCCTAAGCTTTAACACATATACACCAACGGACGTTGGCTTACTCTTAATATTGAATATCAAAAAAGCGCCATCTATTGTTCGCTCATCGCACCTACGCCCGCCAGCCGCCGGCTCTGGTACCGTAATTTAAATCTCTCATATCTAACAGACAGACTGAGAGACGCGGCCCTAGACTGGACTGGATAATTTTATAATAATTAATTATTTGAAATAAACAAGGTAAATAATGCTTATTATAATTTATAACAGTTTCAACCCAGTTCTGTAAGTCGCTATCAAATTATGCAAGAACTAAACAAGCCACATTATCAGTGACGATAAAAGACAGTAATACGAATTGCTAAGCTTGTCGATTTACCAAAAGATAAGTTGAAAGACTATTTAAACTTTAACAAGTAAATATGTAAGTATTAATATAATACTTAACTAGACTTCTAGTAGTACTGTCGTAAATGGCCGTCGTTAAAAACTTATAAACAGTTGCACTGCCGGCCATTCGTTATCACATAAAGAATAAAAACTGGTTTTCTGTAAAGTCGGTTTATGGACGAAACTTTTAGTTGACAACGCCGAACACTCTAGTTCGATCGCGCCTCACTGTCGCTTGTTCCGCGCTCTAGTTTGCACGCTCGGCTCAAACGGAACGCGACAATGAGTCATGCTTTTGCGGCCGTAAAGCCGGCCTTCAACGATTTCTAAAACGTTATCGAATCAAAAAATCTTATGCGTCTTTAACCGAAAACTCTACACTCGCCTTACACCTAACTCAACTTGCTATGACTGTAGTTTAAGTTGGCCTTAGTAAACGACAAACACAACGCTGCGGAAACTTTGACACCGATGAACCGCTGAGATATCTAAATATATATCACAATGGCTCCTGAGTTGTTACTTATTTCAATATTTATTTTATACTAGTAGTTACCCGCGACTTTCGACGTCCGCCTAAATTTAGGCAAAAATTTTAGCGTGATGATTATATATCATAGATTATACAGCCTCCTTCGATAAATGGGCTAAGACTGATATAATTTCTCTAATCGGACCAGTGGTTCCTGAGATTAGCGCGTTTAAGTAAAAAAAACTTCAGCTTTATATATTACTAAAGAGTATAGACAACATCAGCTGTCTATCAGTGAAAGTCCCGTCAAAATAGTTGCAGCCGTATTGAACCTTACAAAACAGATAGACAAGTGAAAGTTTTAAAGAACAGTTTTTTTTTATAGATACCGTAATATAAGATTGTAAACAATTACCTAAATTAATTTTATTTCCACATCAGGTGAACACGGAAACTTTAATTTTATTTATTTTTACAGAATAAGACGTACACACAGACAGATCGATTTATGTAGTGCGTACGTGAATAAATTAGACTCTGTTTGTTTTCATTGAACGCGATGTTCATTCTTTGCTCTATAGCATAGGTTCTCAAAGTTGCCAGCGCCGCACCCTAGTGGGCGCTGAGGCTACGTGACGAGACGATTGGAACTTCTCACGAAAACGCCACAGATTAAATAAGGTAATGCCATATCAAAGACAAGCAGTTGTTAAGCACCTTATTGAAAATAAGGAAGAAAGGGAAAAGGAAGAAAAAAATCAAAAGTTATTAGAATATTCTAAAAAACCGTCACCGTCAAGCGTCAGTTGACAAGCTTTACAAGCAACAGATTAAGTTATTTATATTGAAAATGGTTATGAGCCTTGCCCTTTTGGATTCGTATCTATGATTACCTGACTGAGTTTTTTATAAGGCAGCAACCAAACCTAGAAAACCTTATAAAGTGGGTGAATCCTAGACCTAAACCTAGAAGTTAGACAGACTCTGGTGTATACTCAAGTCGAATGTGAACACCACGTTTGCTGAAAATTTGATAAACAATTTTTGGAGGGTGCACTGAGAACCTATACATGTTTCTAAAGTGGACGTTAAATTAATAACGTTTGAAAAGCACTGGCGTATACGTGTGTCGGATGTGAGCATCGCGTCGGCGGACTATAATGGTGTTTGTGCATTTGTGTAACAGCTTCTCGGTATTCAAAATGGCCGCGCCGGATCGAGATCACAATAGCACTATTGAAAGTGCAAAGTCAAAGAAAAAATATAAAAGTATTTAAAAGTGAGTCATTTTGTACTTCTCTTCTTCCAGCTACGCAGTAATGTTATCATTAATCACTACATAACCGATCAGAAAGAACGCCTTTTCTGCTTAATACCCAAAATAGTGCATTGATGCTGTTTGAAATTTTTCATCATTATAGTCATTACTGCGCTGGTTTCCATTGAGGCACTGTTTTTTTATCTTGATATAAACTTACCACGCACGTTTAACGTCTGGTATTAAGTTTCATATAAAATGTTTGCATTGGATCAAAAAAGTACTGGCTGAATAACATCAAATGAATGACAGCCGAAAAAAAAAAACAAATGGTGCGCATTCTATACCATTGTAAAACTTTAGATACTTCATATTTAGCAAAAAAAAGTTTAAACCCTTGGAATAGACACTGAATAGAAAACTGGATTACGCACCTTACTAAAGTGCTGTAGTTAAAGGAAAATTTTCGGTACCATATGTGTGACACTAAAATATGAAACTATTAAAGTAAATACACACGCACACCAATGCCAAACGATTTACGTGCTTTACAAATGTACACCTTTTACCATAAAACTGTTTCAAAGCTATGAAGATTAGAACAGAAGGAGTAACATCTCTGTATATTAAACGTGTCCGTCGAATAATGAAAATAAGGGGGCGCCACATATGCTTCATCGTGAATTTCATTCGTTCAACGACATTGGCGAAATAAGCTGTGTATATGCACAAAAGCAAGCCATCTATCAGAAAAAGAAGAAGAAGAAATTTAGTAGACATCCGCTAAGAACGGAGTTTTCAATGGGGTCAGATTAAGAAGGAAGACTCTCGCAAGTTTTACGCGGACGAACGGCCAGTAATATACTAAAATTCTTAACGATAATAACATGAGTAACCATTTGATTGCTATCAATTGGCTGAATTGTCTATGTCGCCGACCAGCAGTTCGGTCGAGCGCGATCTCGAGATGTCCGCGTCGTCATACTTGATTCATTAGTGGGCTTCGTAAAGGTTGTCACTCATTAAATAAGAACGGCACGAATGCGGTAAAGCCTCGGCGTTACTTCTATATGCACGCACATGTATAACTCAATAGCGGGCCTCCACGTTTTCACACTGATATTTACACTCATCGAACTTTTTCGAAAATATTCTATCGCCTATTTTGATCGAGGATAATGTAGGATTCTAATGGTCAAACGGTGAAAGATTTTTTCAAAACGTTGCACTAGTTTCAGAGCCTATTCAATGCAAATGAACAATCAAATCTTTCATCTCTTATAATATTATTTTAGACTAAATCCGAATTGTATGAATGCGGCAACAATTCGGCATCGTTTTCAGAAACGTTAGCGTTAAAATATTTTAAAATACGGCTAGACAGAGTTCGAATGACAAGCAGCTATCAGACACCTCTAATACTAAATATTCAGACTGGCATCACAACTGCCTTTTAGTGAACCACGAGTCAATGGGTATCGCAATTTGCTCCTGATCATATAAAAAAAGGCAGAAAGGAACGTTGCTAACACAGTATCGTCATTTTTTGTGCAGGAATCGTGCTGTTCAGACACAACTGGCCTGTTGACGTTGGTTGTGTGAGCAATCCTGCCTTACCTTCGGAGCTTATTTGCCATCTCGAGTCTATATTATCTACATGTATTTATTTATATATTTATCCAAAAAAAAATTGTGTATTACAGGCGTTTGTTACCACAAGCATAGAGTTTACGAACAGGCGTTCGTATGTCAAACTGTCCTACATACTTATTAATATTATTATTAACTTAAAAGAAGACTGTTAAGTAGACGACAACCTTAAGTGTGCTCCGTTATACAGTAACTCGCATGAAATTACAGTAACGACAGCCAATATACCGTCTCTAATAATGCCCCTTCTTAGGGCCCGTAGCAAAGCTAGATTTGTTATGTCAATTTGTTATTTATCATATACTAGCTGTGCCCGCGATTTTGCTCGCTATGAATTTAAGGATTTTGTTCGTCATTGTGGATTTGGGGTTTTTATGCCTAATTATTTATCAAAAAAAATAAAGTTCTTTGATACAATCTTGCGATGCCCTTACCATCCCATTAAACCGGCCCTGTCGAAAAATCCGTTCTCAGCCGATATCTAGTAACTATAAACTATCTCCTTAGTAAATCTCATTTCTGTACGTCCCGCGGTTTTCGAGATTTCATTAGGAGACATCTGCTAAGAATTTCGCTAAGATTTTCATTTTTTTTTTATGTACAAGAGGCAAACGAGCAGGCAGCAGACACCTAAGTGCCTACCGACGACCATGGACATCTGCACGACCAGAAGGATGATATATAGTCTATAGCTCTCCACGATAAATGGGATATCTAACACTAAAAGAATTTTACAAATCGTACCAGTAGTTCCTGAGATTAGCGCGTCCAAACAAACAAATAAACAAACTCTTTCGCTTTAAATATCAGTATAGATATGGATACACAGGGTAGTGTTATGTCACGATACGGTAGTGAAATCTCTCTTTTAATTAACTTCGCGAGGGCCTTGAAACTCGGTATTGATTATCGGTCGGTTGGTTTCGAATCTATCAGGTTTCCTCAATCGATCCAACGCTGCGACGAGCGCAAAAACCTCGCGCAACAATTGGACAATTGCTCACTTTTGTAGCCATTTTGCCTGCAGGAAATTGCGACGTGCAATGAACAACGATCGTTTCCTACCGACTTCAAACAAGGAGTCAACTTGAACCGACTTCAAACAAGGAGCTGAATTGAACCGACTTCAAACAAGGAGCCGGATTGAACCGACTACAAACAAGGAGCCGAATTGGGCCGACTTCAAACATAGAACCGAATTGAACCGACTTCAAACAAGGAGCCGAATAGATCCAACTTCAAACAAGGAACCGAATTGAACCGACTTCAAACATGGAACCGAATTGAACCGACTTCAAACAAGGAGCCGAATAGAACCGACATCAATTCGGCTGTATTTTTTTGTAAAGTTTGTTACCTATCGACGGGATGAACCAATTTTGATGATTCTTTTTATCGGCTTTTATTTGTTAATATTTGCTTATTTATTTATAATCAATAAGACTATAGGCTATATACCATAATGCTAAAATCGAATCTATGTTTACGCGGACGAAGTCGCGGGCACAGCTAGTATATTATGTAACGAGAGGCACATTCATTGTTTTACCAGGTTTGTCTAAGTAATTAACTATGATGATAGACAACTGCACTACACGAAAGCTCGCAGATGCGTTGTCAACTTTAAGAATAATTAAAAGGTCTTTTCACTGAGTTATACATATCACTTCGATAGTTGATAGATTGCTTTTTAGTCTATCGGGGTTTTACATAATTTTCTAGCCATTTTGTGTAAAATTCTCATACATTGACGTAATCGCCCATAAAAATAACTGTAAATAAATAAATAATAGAACTGCTTCCTGTATTAAGACACCATATTTATGTTATATTTAGTGTGATCCTGTTATGGTATTAGTATCAAAAAACATATTGTAAAACTAACTGATTTTTGTAACACTGAGATTACCAAATAAAAAAAAAATTGCGACGCGGTAAGAACGACGATTACATATATATTTTTTTCCATCGGCGAAAGAACACCTAACACGAAATCTCGAAAGCCGCGGGACATGCAACTATAACATTTGACAACGAGGCAGTTTATAGTCGGTTCGCTAAGAGCGGATTTTTCAATATGGCCAAATAATGGAAGTCTAAAGTCTAAGGGCTCTCGTAAATTTAATTTTACGCGTGAAACAAACGTCGCGAGAAACAGCTAGTGTATTCTATTTATCATCTTTATAGCCTAGCAATAAGGAACATTTAATGACAACAACAATAATTATTATTGTTGTTGTCATTAAACATATCCGCTCGCAGGTCTCTATCACGCATGCGAATATGGCGTCCTTGTTCCGGCCGGTTGGCACCTACCTTAATGTAGAGAGCGCAGTCGTGACTGCGTAATAAGACAACCTTTTCGATCATTACTTATTACGTATGTCTGTTTTTATTGGTAAGCCTTAATAGGTCAGTTGAAGTTAAAGGAGATGTAACCTATTTAGTGGCCGGCATTTGAGTCGATCGCTAGGTTAGGCAGGGCTTACTGCGGCTAGGTGATAGATGGGTTACCCCGTTATAACACTGGTTTTCAAATATCTAACATCCCACGCGAAAAGAATCCGGATTAATGTCACTGAGTGATATTAGTCGTGGGTTTGTAGAGATTGTGGGGTTTTGGCCATGACGTCAGAGAGCAATTGGTCATCTTAAGTCCCCCCTAAAGCCAGATCTTCTGCAATTAAAGGGGACTCTGGTACTCGTCAGATGAATTAGATTTCGAAGAAGCAAAGAAGCATCCTCTTTGTGAACGGTTTCCAATGCTAGAGTGAGTACAATTACTTATTGTTAAGTAATAAGTTAAGGTAATTTTTAGTAAGGTACGAAAAAAAAATATTTTCAAGGTAAGGTAAAGGAAAGTTCTTAGTTTGTATTCTAGAGGAATATTTGATATGAATGTCTTTTTGATTTGACTGGCCCGTTGGCGCTGTGGGCAGTGACCAACTCGTGGGTTTGATTCCTGCTTTGAGTCTGGGTGTATATCTATATGTATATTACCAAAAAAAACATGTACTTGTATAACACAGGCATTGTCTACCTTAGGACCAAGCGTCATAGACAATATTTTTATACGTTATTCTCATAATGACTTGAGAGTTATATCTTCATCGGTCTGGAATCTCCCCGGCATTTAACCCGGATCTGTCAACACGGATGTGCCGACCCAGATATTGACAGATTTCTAGATTTTGCATGAAGTAGTTATCTTTTCAAATCATCGACATTACGCTATCTGGAATATAATAACTTAATAATTACAGTTATAAGAATAATTCCAACATTATGGTTAGTACACCTTATATTTCTCGAGGAGGTCGTGGCCTAATCAGTGGTTGGCATTTGAGTCGATCACTAAGTTAAGTTGCTCTGGCTGCAACCGGGTATTTTTCTCGCCTCCAGTGCAGTATATCTGCCAAAGCCACAATGATTCAAACTTCATAATGGGCCATTGTTCTTACCAGTATAGATACCATGCATTGACTATCTTTCAGCTTTTACAAAATACCGTAAGTCTGGTTGTATTATAACTGATTTTCGTCTCTGTCTATTGCTATTCTTTTTTTTTCGTCTCTTTCCTGCTCTGAAACAGTCGATCAACCTATTACTATCGTAAAATAGTAATGTAAAAATTTAAGCATTTGTTTAAAAAAATATTTATATAAAGCTAGGAACAAAATGTTGTTCTCATAATCGTGCGCTACAATGAGAACAAACCTTCACATTTTGACGTTGCGTTTCGAACGTAAAAGAAAGCAAATTACCGAGAAATGTTGCTGTTAAGCCAGTTTGCTCCTTGTAAAACCAATTTAGAAACAAGCATATATCGCAAATAGGTAAGGCGCAGAAAAGCAGCAACCGTACTTAGCTAATTCTTATCTAACTTTCTTCAAATCCTTTCATAATATATCGTTATATAATACACACTCCCAGCCGAAATATGCAGACACAATGTGCTTATATTTAATAATATATAAAGCTGAGGAGTTTGTTTGTTTGAACGCGCTAATCTCCGGAACTACTGGTCCGATTTGAAAAATTCTTTCAGCGTTAATTAGCCCCCTTAGACGTCCGGATGTTGGTGTGTGGATCTGGCACGATCACGTTCGATACTGTCAACTTATCACGTTATTTTTTTAAAATGAACTTCAGAATTACGGCGCGATGTTTCCTATGGAAAATGGGTGTGAAATTTGGTATTGTTTATTTATAATTAATGAAAAAGTAAATAGGAAACTTATTTACTGTTCACAATTTTTCAATTATATTAAATAGTTTATTTTCTTAATAACATAATGTTTATATTATGGATGTTTTTCTTGTAAAAGGTGACACAAAATGTGAACACCTGATACCTTGTTCATGGGTAGCGTTAAGGCGCAATTTATTTTAATCTTAATTTGTGAAGTTACACAAAGTCCCCGGCCACACTACATAATCATTGAAATGATCATTCAAATGAAGCTATGTCTGGCTCTCGGTTGAAGATATTTTTAATGCTCCGGGATTAAAAATATCTTCAACCGAGAATGGTCTTGACATAGCCAATAAGCTGCGCGATTTAGTCGTATTGCTATCGTAAATTTTAATACCGTTTTCATGAAACAAATTAAAAAAGTGTCGGAATTTCTGTACCAATATTCAAAGGAGGAAAGATTTGATTGTTTGTGTACATTTAGGATCTGAAACTAGTGAACTGATTTGAAAAATTATTTCACCATTAGAATCCTGCATTACTGTTTTTTCATTGCAAACATACCAAAAAACTTGACAATAGTGAATCGGATTGTACGAAATTAATGCGCTGTCCAAATCCCAGTATTTGTAAAAATGCAGTCGAAGAACGCCAATATAAAATGTGAGAAATAAAAATAAATGATGTTTAAATAAAAAGCGCCTTCAAAAAACATGCCATGCTTAATATTTTTACTATATTATATTATAACTTAATATTTTTTAATTAGCCTATTGTGTGCCGCTAATGGGCAAAAGAGCTTGAAAAAAAAGCATAAAACAATTAGTACTTTCATACGATTAAGTAGACACATCAGTGTGTGTCTACTTAATCGTATGAACGTGTCAAGGCGCTGTTTCAAATTTACCGACACTGACATTTGGTCCTAATTGATAATTGATAAGCCATATTGTCTAAGCAGCGTAAAGTGTTGTCACCAAAAGAACATTCAAGGTTTCTGTTTGATGACCCTAATGCTATTTAAATTGCTTACAAAAATAACGGTCAAAAGATTGTAAAAGACATGTTACAAATATATGCACACAAATAATGTCGAAACAACAAACAACACAACTGACTTTGTTCCCCGTAATAAAGAGAGAAAAAAAGTTGAAAGGAAGGTGAAAAATAGAATTGTGTCTATTCAAATTCAAATTTTGCCAGACGTTTGAAATTATTCCGGCCTTTGAGAAATGAATATGCTCTTTTCTTGAAGGTCCCTAAGTCGTATCCGTTCGGAAATACAGACGCTGGTATTACATTATCGAAGTTTTCATACGCATCCCTAACTTCTTTAAATTATGCTATCACCCATGTTCATCGGGGATACTGAAGGATTGTAGTGGTGAAAGAATTTTTCAAATGAATCCAGTACTTTCAGAGACTATTAAATGAAAACAATCAATTTTTTCTTCTTTATAATATTACTACAAAAAGAAACCTTATCAATTTATGCTTAATATTCCTGATTCTTAAGGCTTAGTGTATAGTTAGTGCTAAGTGTTGCACCATCGGAAAGTTATGTGGCCATGGATAAAATTTCGTCAATTGACAATGAACAATTAAACCTATTATTATAGCCAATAAACTTCGCAATAAATCAGAATTAAATGTTAGTGATTAAGAGCACTACGTTTGGTTAATGATATATTTCGAATTTTAGCATCCTTTGTCTTAGTACAAACAATTTACTACTATCGTAAAATTGTAAGTGGGCGTCTAACTCGATCAACACACCTTTTGTTGACTTTAACTTACTCTACCTATAACCGTATTTGTTTTATTTTATTTTATTATTAAGGACCTCCAACAAAGGATACACACATTACATAATAATAACAATCACACAAAAAAACAACAAACCGATACGTTGAGCCTCTCGCACACGACGTGCCGCGTACAGTTGTCGATACTCGACAACTGCGAGCACAGCGCGTCGCACGCCAGCATGGAAAATGACGACACGCTCATGTCCCTACAAATGTTCAATACTCATTTATTTATCTATAAATAAAAATATACTTAAATATAAATGAAATAGAAAATTTAAGAACTTTTCAATGTAAAAAAATATTCTATAATAAATATCTAATCTGCTTATATAAAAGCGATAGGTCACGTAACTCGGAATCTCGACAACAACGGGACGTACAGAGATGAAATTCGGCAGGGAGGTAGATTTTCGTTAGTAGGTCTGCTGAGAACGGATTTTGCGACAGGACTGGATTAAGGGGGTCTCTAATGGATCTCGAAAAAAAATATTTGAAAGTCCTTCCTTTGTCTTTGCAATAAATTTAAAATTTGGCACAGTGGTAGTCTGTCTATTCGCTAAGGACAAGTTTCAGGACAGTGCTAAAGTAGATTTGATTTTCTATTTTTTATTCCATTATAGATAATTTGTTGAAATAAAGCCGTTTTTATCGAATTATAAGCGGAACATGTTGTAAATGACAAAACGTTTTGTGGTGTTTTCAAAAATTAGCTTTTTTGAGTTAGGTCAGTTTACGACTAAGCGTGCGATATACATATAAAAGTGAAAGGTCACCTAGCACGAAATCTCGAAAGCCGCGAGATGGTCAAAAATGAAATTCGGCAGGGAGGTAGTATAATGGCAAAAGAATTAGCAACAAAAAAAAAATGAATCTACTAAAAATTCCCCTTATATGACGCGGATGATTTCAGGGGTAACAGCTTATATTATATTTTGAATATTCGTAAAGAGATCAATTTTTATGTAGTTTTTTTTTTAAGTATACAAAACATAGCTTTTGCCGTTATTCCATTATTTTAATGTTAAATAACATTCATTATACGACGAAATAGTTAAATGATTTTCATATAAAACATCTATTAATTATAAGATTCATATATATACAATACATACTTAAAACTCCTGCTGATGCAGTAGATCGGTAAAGGTGAAAATATCCAGTCAAAAATATGCGCATAGTACGGATTGCCCACTTCAGGTAACCTCAACACCTCCGTGATTAGAAATGGCATGCAACCTATGTATAAAGAAAATATTAAATTAACTAAACTTATGCATCAAGCTACAAACAATTTGCATGTACTGTAATCCCTCCTATAAGTCGGTACTCTTATAACGCATTATTATTATTCTATCATATATAATACTATATTTTTACTATATTTTTTTTACTATATTTTGTTTTTAACATTTCTGTTTTGTCATCACTTTATTAATTAAAACTTTACGTGTATATTTGTGTTTATTTTTTTTTTTAACCTATAGGAATAGAATCAACTGCTCGATTCAATTCAGTATTCGATGCAATACTTCTTGTAATGGCATTGTGTAGAACAATTTAAATAAATCTACTTTAAATACAAAATTTAAAGGTAGGGTAGGTGGGTGTGTTTTGTATTATAAATGTATATTCTTATTTCGCATACCTGAGAAAATATTAATGAAGCACATCTTCGAAAATCCCGTGGCAGCTGCTTCGAAGTAGAACGAAGCCAGGTAGTGAAGTGGTATCATCGCAAACGCGAATATCACCAG
>JANCMC010033613.1:18357849-18383494 GCA_024363005.1 Charaxes varanes | reverse complement strand
AATCCCGTGGCAGCTGCTTCGAAGTAGAACGAAGCCAGGTAGTGAAGTGGTATCATCGCAAACGCGAATATCACCAGTACCAATAGGACTCTGCCTGCGGAAAATGGTCTTAAATGAGTACTTTTGAACTCGATGATATCATCAATTCATTTATTTTTTTGTATAAAGTATATAGCAATATTTGTCGGCCTTATAGTAGACATTATAATTTGTAATTAGCCATATGGCACTGAAAAGTGGTATAGACATTAGATACATAAATTAGTGTTCTGGAAAGCCTATTCGAAAAATCGAGGCAACAGTTAAAGACCGCAGAACCACATTATCAAATGATAAGTTTGCCATTAAATAAGTTTAGCAGATCTTTGAAATGATGTTTTTTTTTTAAAACGGTAGAAACATTTTTCAAAGATATTATAAGCCTGATATTTTAAAAGATACAATAAAGCTTGTTTCAATTTGTAAAATCTAAATATTGCAGATGTTGAATGTAAGATTAAACAAAGCAATGACATTCTGTCAATAAGGCATATAGAATTTTTGGACCATCTTGATTTTGAAAAAAACTTTGTCAAACGCCTAAGCTAGATTGAAAGGTAAAAGTTAATTTGGCCATCTATTTGACTCAATCGGTCAGTATTACTACCCAGTAGTGCAGCGAGAAACCCATTCACCTAATTCCTCAGGCGTCGACAGAGTGTTCTCCTGGAAGAAGGCGAGGGTGAGCACGATGGCGAAGAACACCATCAAGAGCCAGAACCAGTCCCACACGAAGGCAGTGGTCCACATGACCGCTGGCCGCGCGCCCGACACGCGCTGTAACAGCTTTGCCCCGCTCGTACGCTCCTAACATAAATCATAACCATCATCCTCCTTATTAACAACCTATATTAATCCATTGTTAGACAGAACCCCCCTTTCGCCATAGCTATCGATCTTGGGAGAAACTTATTCCCTGTGTGCCTGCGGTGGATCGAATGTCAGTTGGATCAGTTGGCCCATTGGCTGGTGGTCTAGCAACCATATTCCGGTTGAATGAGACGAATTCTTCGTGGATATTTCTCCAATGCAAATATTTGGAATTGTTGGGTCTGTTTGTACTGAAGGGATAGGTGTGGCGGCGCTGGCGATCACGTTTACTCGCAGTGACCCACGCTAGAATAAACCTTCGGGCTCAAGCACTTTTAAAGCGTTGTATGCGCACACTAAATCTACTTGCTGAGAAGCTAGGTTTATTATCTTGCTCAGAGAACATTTCTAAAAGGATGACACTTCATGTATTGTGCTATTTAACTAAGTAGACTGTTGCATTAAGTGTAGATTTTAATAGTAGTTGTATTGTGTTTATAAAATTAAAACAAAAAGCCATTTCCGTGATCATAAGCCACATCACTGCGGTTTGCAATATGTATAGTATGGAACTTATTTTCAATTACCTATGAGAAATATGACTAAGAAAATATCAAAACTAAACCGATGGAATTTCATAATGTCAGAAAATCCTTCCATATTTTATAACAAATTTATTTATATCACTATCATATATGTGTACAATATATATTTGTATGTGTACATTAGAATGGGATTATAGACAATATCATGTCGTAAAATCTGTACCGTCGATATTCTATCGTAGGTAAAATTATTTGAATGAAAATTAATTTTAGAATAAAAAAAATTAAAGTCATTGGTATATGGAATAAAGGTTAAGTTAGTATTTTTACTTATGTAGTATGTACGAGTATGTTTACAGTTAAAAAATTAGAATACTGTTTAAGATATATAAATCTCATAATACAAATAAAAACTTAAATTTTAGTAACGTAATGGAATATCCGAATTATTAAAACTTCTCCAGCCGTTCTCAAGTTTTTAAGATATTTTTTCATATACCTATACTAATATACGAATGAAACTGAAGAGTTTGTTTGTTTGCTTGAACGCGCTAATCTCAGGAACTGCTGGTCCGATTTGAAAAATAATTTCAGTGTTAGATAGCCCATTTATCGAGGAAGGCTATATGTTACATATTATTATCACGCTGAAATTAAATCTGTTTTTACCTTATTTTAAGCGAACAAAATCGCGGGCACAGCTAGTTATATTAAAGATTACGTTGACACAAAAACTAGTTAATTCGAGTTAAATACTTAATACCTAAGCTAAAGTCTGAAGTGAATAATATATAATGGGATTCGCCGATGTTTAAAAGGCGGATCTTTCTTCACAAAAAATTTTGTGAAGTTTTTTCTTACTAACACTAGTTCGTAAGTTTTGTACTAACACTTATGGAACCTGTTCCGAAATAAATGAAATTTGAATTTGAATAACAGATATCTCTTACCAGCACTTAATATTTCGAAAAGGAGTCCACAATTTAATTTACTAATCGTTGATTTTTTTTGTTTGCATAATGTAATTTAGTCCAGTTCAAAACACAGAGGATATCGGATATTTGAAAACCTATGTTAAAAATGGCCACCTATCTATCAGTCAGCCGCAGTAAGAGCCACACTCGTTGTGAACCACCTATACGGTTGCACGGTTATCAACTTTTTGATGCGAACCCTTTAATATCGAAAGTTTCGAATATTTAGGCGTTTTTTTTTGTAAAGGAATTCCTTTCGAAAGGATGTTCGTTTTGCTGTACTCAAACCTCTATCGTACTTTGGCCCAACGGAGAGCGAGGAAAGAATATGCTTATATCATTACAATTGTAATTGTAATAAAAAATAATTATGTTTACTTAATACATTGTAATGTGTGTTAATGCACAAACACAAGTGTGTACCAACTATAACATAACTCCTGCATTATTGTACCCGATACATCAGCTACGTTGGTTAAGTCGGAATTGGGATTGGCAGCTTCTTTTAAAACAGCTACTGTGTCTTTACTGACTCTCCTGGCATCAGTAAATTTAGATCCTTTATCATACTGCAAACAACAATTATTATGAATTCTCATAAATTTAAAACAGAAATGCTCATTTATACAAATTCTAATTCAGACATATTGAATTTATACTTTAAATGTTAAGTTTAAACATCTAATAAAAATCAATATTAGAAACTGAGCAGGTGTCTAGCCTTAATTTTAAGAGATTACTGTAATCATGAATCAAACTTGATGAATATTGCTAAGTTTTTACTTTCCAAAAAATCATTTGTGTTGGACACTGATTATAATGGAGTACAAAGAATTATAAATAAATGGTAAGAAGAAAAGGACTTTGAATGAAAATAATGCATTTAAAACAACAGAAAATTAAATGATATACACCATAGTTTAACAGACACTTCAGTCAACTGAAATGTTAAGTTCAAATTCGTTATATTGGTCAGTATTTGAAGAATCGATTGAAGATATAACTCTTTTGTAACTTTGGAAATTCATATTTATCACAATTCACAAGTCACTAAATTACGTACTTCTGTAGTTGTTCAATGTTACCCAGTAATCATTTGAGAGCATACGATTCTTGTTTGCCCTCCATTAAGGCGTTTTTTACAAGCCTGTACCAGAATAACCAGTAACATCTGACTTAGAGATTCGATACTTAAAAATACTACAAATTTGGTGAGGTCATTTAAACGTTGTTCAAACGTCACGGTTCAAGTCTATTTTTAATAAATAAAAAAAATAGAGCAAAAAGGATGAATGGGGATAGAACTTTGATTGTCGTTAACATATTTACGACGTTATATCGCATAGCTTTTATACGTACGCAGTTGTTAAAGCCGGGATTAATTTTTGATTAAATTCGTATTACGTCAGTATTCAGTTATGTCTCCTCCCTGTTAAAGAGCTTGTAGAAAGTTAAACAGCGTCGTTCAGATTACTATCAATTATTGTGTATGCACAGCAATCAGGAAGTACATATTTTAAATACTTCTTCGGCCAACGTGGTTGTGTGAAATATCTATAATAATTAAAATAGAATATATAATATTAAAAAAAATAGAATAAAAATCTACCCTATAATAAAGTAGTCTATTTTTATGATCTTTCCTTCGAAGTCATTTCAATAGATACAAAAACAGTATATTAGAAAAAATGTTTAATGTGTAAATTTTTATTTGCTCTGTCACTGTTCGTAGTCCATGTAAAATTAAAAAAATTGAAAAGAAAAACAACGCCTTTTATTTATCAACATATGATAATAAATAAAACACATAAATTTATAAAATTATTTACATTCAATACCATCACTTGACGTGACAGCATTGCCACCATTTCTTTTATGTGAGAAAGAGGTTCTGGACTCGCCGACCTAACCTTTGATTGAAGCTGAGTAGTTATCCCTTTCAGACTAATGGCAGCACTATATCTTTTTGCTTAGTTGTTTTTTGTTTTTTACTTTTTTGTGTGTAGTGGACTTAAGTTTTTAGATATAGTGTTGTTATTTATTTTATGTCTGAATAAAGTTTCTTTCTTTCTTACTTTCTTACATCTGCACGCCCAAAAGGCTAGCAGATGCGTTGCCGGCCTTTAATGACGAGTTTAGGCCACCGGGAAGTCTCACAAACCGAACGAAAAATGTTTAATATTTAAACTAGTTACGTTAAATAATACTTAATATTGAGACTACTTACGTTAAATAATACTTAATATTTAAAGTAGTTACGAAAAATAATACTTAATATTAAGACTACTTACGTTAAATAATACTTAATATTGAGACTACTTACGTTAAATAATACTTAATATTTAAAGTAGTTACGTAAAATAATACTTAATATTCGAAATAGTAACGTTAAATAATATTTAATATTCAAAACCTAGTTACGTAAAATATTACTTTATATTCTCTGTTACCTGTGCAAGTGTGCGCACTCCCAGTAACAGGTTTCAGTTTTATTCAATTTCTCCTCTTAATTTGCTCTTTTGGCGTCTCTCTATCAGATGATGATTTCAGTATCAGTTATAAAACATACTCAAGTGTTGCGCTCTATGATTCGATCGCCTTGATGTTATTGAATATATTTTTTGTCACATGGATGAAAAGCTAATATCGATAAAACTGTCTCGAAATGAACGATCGCCATTCAGCGCAACGAGAAAACTGTGCAGTTTAATCGACAACGATTTTTCGTACACACGTATTGATAAACCTGCACAGTTAAATCGCAACGATTTATCGATACCTGTGTAGCGGTTATTTGTAATACTTAGAGTAGATACGCCTTATAAAATGCATTCGCATATTGTTCAAATTGTACAATGTGCAGAATCTTTAACTGTACTGTACATATTAATATAGTTATATCTATTCTACACTTCTAACTTATTGGACGTATATCGTAGGAGGAATTTTATCGCATTCGTTAACGTTACAAGTGCTATCATAATATGTATTTCTAAATTAAAATAATAATTGATAGAAATAATTTACTAATGGACAAAGGACGAGGTAAAAAGCTTTTTCCTCTCAGTAGTGTTTAAATTGTCTGTTTCTGACTCTGATTGATTTCCACCTGTAAGTTTTATATCAACTTCAGCACTCTTGTTTGTTTTCCCGTTGTTTATCTTGTAATCAACGCGAGTACCGGGTAGCTAACGGCTTTTAATTAAATCCACTTTGAAGGCTGTATGTAAAACGAAACTTAAAACAAACTCGGCAAAAATAAACACGTAATAAACATTAAAATGTTAATTTTATTACTATGCTGTCAGATTTATTTTTTTTAACCTTTTTTTTTGTAGTTTTCGTTTTGTAGCTTAACCCTTCGACTGCAATTTTCCAAATAATTTATGGAATGGCTAAATCAGTCTATAAGATTAAAAATATTTTTTTAAATATCATGCCGATTTATGATGAAAGACTGCAAATACAAAGTCTGTAATGTACAACTAACAATATAGATTTTTTTATCGTAAGGAAGTTCTTTTTGAAGACACGTGTACTCATGTAGATATTTGCAGATATTCTTCAAAATGTTTTCCGGGGATATTCAATATTATAACTCTTACTTTAAACTTTGCACAGGACGACTTCCCACACACCCATTAAAATATATTTAGACAGTCCTCGTGAAGAAAGACGTAATGGACAATACAAAATATTTGACAGATACTGAATCATCTGTTATTGCAAATTCTCACCAATTATATGTACGTATTGAACAAAGATCCTTACGCATGTCTGGAAATGGCTTAAACTCTATCAAAATCAAAAACTGTTGTTAAAAATTATAATAAAGTATCACTTACTCTACAATCTCTAATAGTCGTATATTCCGTGGAAGGCAGTATTGCATATGAACACATTTGGTTAGTTTGGGCCTCTCTCCGAATCCTGCAACAAAGAAAATGTTTACTTATTAATCTACATATTATACCTTTCCATGTTACCTACTCTATATTTCAGTAAGAATCACATCAAAAACGTAAGTATAAACTGTTCCGATAGTAATTTTGATGTTACTGATGGCAAACAAATACACTGATAAACAATCAAATTGATATAGAAAAAACAAATATCTAAGGACAGGGTGTCATTTTAATTACTTTTATATATTTTATTGATTAATACAATATATATTTATATATTAAACATTAAAAGAATGACTTTGGGTATGTTTCGATATACACTGCGAGCTCTGCTATGCGCTCACGCTGGTGATAAATTCCTTCCGGTATATACTGCCTGTATACTGCCGCCGTACGTACATATGACGTCATAGATAGTTGTCTTTTAGTAGTGTGAACACTGGCGCTTTCGAGCCACCGTGCTCTCACTATTTTGATCACGTGATCAATCAAAAACAGCTGCTTTTGTTAAAAAAAATTAAGTTTCCATTGACTATTATATTATTAAAAAATCGTGATTTTCTAAAATTTAAAATGGAAAAATTTAATGGGCATATCAGTATACTGAATCGTTTTAGTTTTAACCTGTACACAAAACGAAAAAGGAACACCTATACAGTATACAAAATTTCTGTCTCAGCTTACAGTGCTGGCAGTGCATATCGGAACATACACTAAATAAATGTTTATATTAAGTTCATTTAACAAAAGACAAAGTCTATATATGCCCTTTTTATTGTTGATAAGATTAATAATGGAGTAACCTTCGTGTTATTTACCCGTATTAAGGGCTTTGTAATTATCCAATTACAAAATACTTCATGATCGTAATGATTTCCGTGTTCCACAATCTTTATGAAAAAGGATTATTTTTTATTGCTTCAAGTATTTTAGACAAAACTAGTTTATTATGCCTGTAACTATTTAACTTATTATTAGCAGTTTCTTTTTTGGTTATCAGTTTTTTATATATATTGAGATTTTTCTTGTATAAACATACAAAATTTATATCAAGATTTTTACGTTAACGCAATTAGAAAAATGTATTTCTTTTAAAATAGTATGGTATTTATATTAATTAAGAAGTTAATTATATGTTATTAGCTTAGGTTTCCAGTGCAATCCAGCAACATTTAGTATATACTGCATGACATATTAGTGTTACTGGATATTTAATTGCTGTATAAATTAATATTCTATTAATAAAAAATGACTGATCAAGCCAGACACAGAGCGTGTGTGGAGGAAACAGAGATAGCATTAATATTCAAATATTAATTAAAATTATTCAGATATATATATTTAAGACTAGACAAGTTAAGTATGATTGCCGTCACATTTGTCTGCCATTTGATATTTATAAGGAAGAACAGAACAGGTTCAGGTCCAGGGGGGTGGATCTTCTTTCTTATTTGTCGGATAACTGGTTAGATCCACTACAGATACGCGACCCCGGACTACCCTAGCTGCTATGGTCACTACCCTTATACCGTTCGTGACAGTAGTATCCGCATTCTTTTTTTCCTTTCCATCTACCTTTATGGGATTTAAAGGTCTACTCCATCCCTTCCTTTAGTCCCATCTATTTATCTAATTAGATGTAGCGCCACGCTTGCAGTTCAATTTTTGCTCTACAGTCCAATTGAGCCTGTGCGTCCGGGAACAAGCACCTCTTCCTCACATAAGAGGAGGATTTTTGAGGAGGTCGTGGCCTAATTAGTGGTCGGCATTTAAGTCGATCACTAAGTTAAGTTGCTCTGGCTGCAACCGGGTGATAGATAGGGTATGCGGTGTGGTGATCCAGCAAATAAATACTTTCTTATCCTTATTCCGACATAACCGCATCGAGATTGTGCTCGTTTGATTCGTCTTGACGAGTACTTTATTTTTAGATGGAATCCAAGGTCTCATGATGGAGCTGGAAAATGGGCATAGACGAGTACGTCAAGACGAATTAAAATGAGGCCAAACCAGAAGTTCGTCGTTTTATAACGTAGTTAATTGCAAAATTTCAGCTCAATGGCCTATCGGGAAGCGGATCTATTTTAGCTTGCCAGTTTTGATTACCGACATCGGTGAATGTAAATAAAAACTTGTAATAAATAAATATAAAAAAGTAAAAAAAGATTTTTTATAAACAAGCTTTTATTACTTATTACTTAAATGAACTTGCGTAGCATTCCATGGATTCACTGAGCAAATATTTCATAATTGTGTTCTGTGATTTTTCTTTATTTTCAAATTTAGAAATTAAATAAAATGGCTTAGTATTGGAGTTTACACCTTAAGAAACAATATAAGGTCTGTGGTGTGAAAATTATGGACAGTTAAATTGAATGTGTCAGATGTTACGCATTCCAGAGTTACGCTCCTCACTGAGTAAATTCTAGTTGTATGTCGGAGCTGACACACAATTTTTCATACTAACTGTGTTTATTTTACAGGATCTGAAATATACTCATTAGAGATGAGTAAGACAGAAGCCCTAACACAAGCTATAAGAAAATAACTAATCTATTTTACTGGGGTTTATTTATTTAGGCTTACCAACTAGATTTCATATTAGCTATGAGAATATATTTATGTGCCTAGTCTGTGTATACGGATTTGTGAATAAATGATTTCTATTCTATTCTATACATACTAAGAATGTTTAAACACATTTCATTATATGAACAACATTACTCTAAAGAAAAAATGTTAGGCATAGAGCGTAATAAAAAATAAATAAAATGGGTAAAAAGACACGTTTATATAGAAAGGTTCCGTATCTGATACGCTATAAACGTATTTGTTAAATAACTTCAAAAGGTGTTGCGCCATTTCGTTCAAAATAATTAATCTAATAAGTAATGACTTATCACCTCAGATCATAGGAATACTCTCATAACTATTGATAACAGCGCAATCAGAAGGATAGCAGAAGTATTACCGGACTTCTTGACTTTACCAAATTAGCATTGGTTTAGTAAAACAAAAGCCTGAAGCAGAATGTTTTAGTTTCCTAAATATTTTTTATTTATTAATGTAATTACTTGACTTCCCTACTTTTATTTGATCTCTTAATACGAACCTCGTCATCACTTTTGCTATGGTTTTCCTATGCTTTCATAGGCAACCAAAAGCTTCTTTAGCAGAAAGTTTTAATTTTCTTCGTAATTTTATTTCTTAAACCAATCACTTCATAAAGGTACATATAGCCGAACAAAATTTCGCGCCCTTATCCACATACATCGATGATGGGCCCGACAAAATTTCGTAAACTAATTCAATTAAATCATTACCAGAGTATTAAAAATTATTTTTAAATAAATCTTAGTACTGAAAAAATCACATTAGATAAGTATATTACTATTGTTAACTTAATCGTGTCATATGAATAAAGATTAATTGAGAATCTAGTGAAAATCTTGTCAAAAGAATTTTCCGTGGAAAATATTTCTACGCATTCGGTTATTTTTTGCGAGAATGCTTATTATTATTATGAATTTTGATGTATCATATGAATAAAAAGTATTTACTGATCCAATTACAGTTGACATAATATTAAGTAGGAATTTATTCCCATGTTAAGAAGAACGTTTCAGTAATCTCTAAATACTAATAAGCATTTTTAAAAGCTTTTTATTCGGTTTTTTTTCTATCTGGATCAGCGATGGCATTGCATAAGGATGTTTTTTTACATCTTCTGAATTTCCAATCGGAAAAGTTATATATATTATATTATTGGAAAAAATAATTTTGTTTGCTCGCTAAAATATTAATTAAACAGACTCCTAAGGATATTGGATTAATAAAAAATAAATAAGACAAGAACAAAACGCGTCTTTGCTCAAAATTTGAAGACTTTCGAACTCTCATTTTGCCCACTGCTTGAAACAAAGTAACTTTTTAATTTTTTCAATAAAGAGTGGACAACTACACTGCACTCTGTCTCTATCCCGCCCTTAAAAAAGAACGAATGACAAACACTAGTCCAAGGAGGTCCAATTTCAAATTCGTCAAAGAAAATACATTCGGAAACGCGTATATAAACTAAATAGAAAAGATATTTGTAAAATGGATAACCAAGTTCTTTATTTTAATTACTTCATATTTAATTTATACGTAATGTATACGTATATTGTATACGAAAATAAGTATTATAATTAATATTTCATGCATAAGTATTTACAATTATTTCTATTTTCAACATTTTAAAGTATCCGTTTATAATCAGGCAGATTGTATGCTAAATAACCTTTAAGTTAATGTCGAATGAGAAAAACTTTGATGTATTAAATTAATCTATTAATGAAACGAACATTGACTAGTATCATATACGCACGGAACCGTAAAACTGAAAAGGCATTAGTTGATTTTAATTCCATTAGCTTTTAAAAAAAGACATCGTTTAGACAAAGGCGGAGTAAAAGCCAACCTAAAAGTTGAATTTTTATCTTTGTAAAACAATAAAATATATCACAACGCATTCTGTTTGTCACAAAGACTTCATTTAATTTGATTGCTAGTTTCTTATTATACGTTTGTTTTATAATCGACAGTCCGACTTCCAAACCAAAGACTCTTTAACCACATGTTCACCCTCTATTATTTATCGTTCTATTAACTTCGTTCTTTGGTAAGTAATATTTTCTTTTGTCTTATTAATAAGCTACTATAATAAAAATGAGGTAAGAGGAAGAAAATTATTTTATAAATAAAATTTAAGGTAGACTGTCGCTTTTTGTTCCCTCTAACAACGTTGTAGCGAAAGGTTGAATACTTTTTAGGGTTCCGTAGCGCCACGCTAGTAACCGAATTGGGCCGGCGCGTCCGGGTACCAGTACCTCTTTCTCACGTGAGATCGGCGTGAAGTGGCGGCAATGCTGTCGAATTGTGTAATGATTGATTGATCTGAAAAACAAATATAAAAATGATTTAGCAAGTAAACTAGCAAAAAGCTGAGCTTTGCGAGGGCTGGCGTTTTGTTTTATATACACATAATTTTTTCATTAGATATTTAAAGCACCAATCTACAGTCTTGATAGCTTTCAGTAAATTGTACCACAAAACTGCTCAAGTTGTGAGAGAGTGTTAGAGCCCCCCAATTAGTATTTTGTTAATAAAAACAGATCGAATAAATATGATTAGGTCATCAAAATTTCAGAGAGAAACCTTCTTGTTACTAATTGATATATTTGAACGATCATGCTTTTGCTCTGAATTTATGAATCGAACCCACAACCCACGGAGCGGAGTAACTAATTACCTCTACCTACCAACTTTCATTTTTGTACGTCCGGCGGTTTTCCTCTGAGCTCCTTCTTGGTGGGTGATAGGTGAGCTCTCTCTTATATATATTTATTTTTTAAAGTATTCTTTTTATATATTAAAAAATACTTTAAAATAAAAATCATTTCTTTCACTTCTAGCCCTACCATTAAAACCGAAGACTTGTTGAATTTCAAATTATGTTAATATTCATAGTGACTTGTTAACCTTACCAAATATAGAGTAGCTTTATATGTGTTGTAAATCTTTAACCATCATGTGGCCTTTACTGCTTTTCATTGTCGGTATCGTTTTCAAATTTGCACTTCTTTTATTGCTTCTAATATTCGCTGCAGCTGCAGGATTTCGACTATGGATGGAACCATTTAAAGGCGTGTGCAAATGTAAAACCAAATTACATGGAAAAGTGGCTCTGATCACAGGCGGAAATTCCGGTATAGGATTCGAAACAGCCAAGGATTTTGCTTCAAGAGGTGCAAGAGTTATAATTGCAAGCAGAAACGACGATAGATCGCAACTAGCGGTTAAAGAAATTAAAGATATAACTGGTAACGAACAAGTAGAATATAGAAACTTGAATTTAGGAGACTTGAAAAGTATTAGAAAATTCGCTGACAGTTTCAACAAGGACTACAATCGCTTGGACATTTTAGTTAACAATGCCGGATGTGCAGGTGCGAAATTAAAGAATACAGAACGTGGAATAGATCTTATGATGCAGATAAATTATGTAGGACCTTTTCTATTAACTCATTTGCTGTTAGATAAACTGAAAGCATCAAAACCAAGTCGCATTATAGTGGTCTCGTCCTATGCCCACGCATTTGCAGCTGACTTTAAAATTGAAGATATTAAAAAGGTATACTTAGATGGCACTTTTGCCAGATACGCCTATACTAAACTTTGTAACATTCTTTGGACAAAAGAATTGGCGAAAAGACTGCCTGATGGTGTTACTGCTAATGTGCTTCACCCTGGGGTAGTATTCACTGAAATATGGAACAAAACTAATACATATATAAGAGGATTAATATATATAATACTTCCTTTGCTATTTAAGAATGCCCAAGAAGGAGCTCAGACGATAATACACTTATGTGTGTGTCCAGAGTTGGAGAAAGTTACTGGTGGCTATTATGTGGATTGTAGAAGAGTAGAACCTGCGAAATACGCTGAAAATGATGATCTTGCAAAAAGATTATGGGAAAGAACTTTAGAATTGATAGAGGATTAAATGTGATTGTGAGTTTGACATAGTGACCAATAGTTATTTATGTTACATGGGGCTAAAATGAAATTTTGTTCCTCGAGGGTGTGATTTAGAATTAAGAGTGAAGCGAAGGATGCTGTAGTAGAATGCCGAGCGTAGCGAAGATTTCTAACGCAGAAAACGTACAAGTTTAAATTTTCGTTTTTGGCAATTTGAACTTTTTAAATGTAACTTTATGCTGTTTGATGTAACATTAACAGAATGCGCACTGCAAATATCGCCATGCCGAAGCCAGACATAGCTTCATTGGAATGATCATGTTGTGTGGCCGGGGACTTTGTTTAGCTTCGCAAAGTTTTGCAATACTTTGTAGTCTTCAAGGACAAAAATTTACAAACACTTTGAGCTATCTCTGGCTCCAGCATTAAAGAAATCCAAAAGAAAATAGTAACCTTAAAAGCTTTGAGGCAAGGTACGAAAGCATGCTCTAAGCGCATGCTAATCTCTGTCTGGCTCCAGCATTATACAGGATGTAGAAACAGATACTTCGGTCGAAGTTATCTATATAAATAATTCACTGGATATCTCAGCACAGGTTATCCTAGTGAGATATCCAGGGATACATAAATTCAAGGTGATTCCCATTTATAATTCATATTAAACTAAACTGAATTTGTATTTAAAGTTTGTATTTGTAAATAAATAAACTTTTTGAATTTGAATTTGTTAGGGCATGGTTTCTATACTTAAAAATATGTCAGTTTGTAACGGGAAATTTTTGAAAATATTGGAAAAGGCAAAGGGATTATGAACGGAACGGTACAGGAATACTATAATAGGATAATAGAATATTGTAAATAGTAAGTAACCCAACGATGGGGCAGAACAACGTCTGCCGGATCCGCTAGTCTATATATAGAAAAATTAATCGCAAAATGTGTTGGTAAGCGCATAACTTAACAATGCCTGGACCAATTTAACCAATTCTTTTTTTTAAATGTTCGTTGAATTCCAAGGATGGTTATTACGGCGAGAAAAATCGAATAATTGCCGGGAAAACCCTAAAAGCAGCCCTTTTCTTTTTCCCATACAAACTGATTTTCAAATTGACTCTACATTTTAGTTATGAAATAACTAAAATGTAGAGTCAATTTGAACTTACGGGAACGGGAACGGGATAGGGAACGGGAACGGGGATAATATAGGATAATAGAAGTAAATAGTAAGTAGCCCAACGTTCGGGCAGAACATCGTCTGCCGGGTCCTCCAGTAATCAATAAAAGTGGATATGCCAAGAATTATTTAGGAAAACACCAACTTAGCCACGATATTACTGTTTCAATTTTTGTGTTGTGAATTTAGTGCACTCTATTTAGTGTCTTATTATAAATTTTTATTAAATTGTTTAATACTACTTACAATCACTTTTATTTCTAAAATTTACTACAAAAATTTTACATTTTGTTGGTTTAGTTATTAATAAATATAAATGTTTACATACTATATAGTGCATGCATTAGAAATGCAGTTATTCGTATGACAAAACACAAAGAATGACGCTGCAAAAGTAGTACTTAAAAAATCTAGTATTTCTTAGGCAACACTCAAAGAATTTTACACATATCGACTTTTTTGCAACTACTTATGAACGTTATAATGTACAACAAGCTATGCCCGCGTCTTCATTCGCCTCAAATTAGGTAAAAATAATGATTCGATTTTAGCGTGATCATACATAGCCTATAGCCCACCACAATATATAGGCTTTTTAAGATTGAAAGAATTTTTCAAATCGGACCAGTAGTTCCTGAGATAAGCGCGTTCAAGCAAACAATCAAACTCTTCAGCTTTCTATATTAGTATCGGTGTAGATAATATTTTTTTATGTAATTTTTTTTTTTTTTTTATGTTACAAGAATACATTGCGCGCTCAAGAATGGGACGAGGATGGCAATATTTGTAACTTCTTATTGCCGAGATGAATGATTTTCGTGATATAAAGTAAACCGGTTGTCTTTGACTCGTGGTCTAAGACGCGTGTTCTTATTTCATATGTAAACTTTGTATGAGAAGTTTTTTAAACATATTAGAAATATTGTTTGATCTGAAAGCTCTAAAACAATTTGTGGAATTTTACGTATCCTTATTCATCTAAAACAATATTTTATAAATATTTTAATGGCAATACCGTGTTGACTTAAAATTCCCGCCAATTATTTTACAACTTTTAATTATCATCACCTAAACATAAAAAGGCAACGAGCCTGCAGCATACAGCCTATGAACATGTGAACTTATTATTTAACTATATTAGACTGTATGATGACGCTCGACAAGACTTATATAAAATTCTCAATGTGATCTCTTATAATAAACTGTGTATGTATTGTAAATATCTGAATTTAAATATGTGGAACGCAAAAGCTAGTATAATTGCTTCCCCACATACAAAACTTTTTATATTTTTTTTGGTATACTTAGTTTTTAATGTTTTAAATAGTTGTATAATTAGATTTAGACATTGTTTAGTTTCAGATTTTAGAATACAATTTCATACGTTATTATTATTTTATTATCTATTTGATTATATTTCAAAATCAATAATAATTCCTTTATATTAATTCATTTATCATAAAGACTATGGAGATGGTCGAATCAAAAATCAACAAAGATTTAAAAGAGGAAGGTAATTTTATATAATCTATTTATTCTACTTAAAAGTGCCAACTTTTAGTATTTGTCTTTAGTGGAAAATACAAAATAATAGACTCCCAATCTTTCATCTAAGAAATCAGCTGTCAGCTGTTAATCACTGTCTTATTATAATGTGTTGCCAACAATATAATTCGATATAATTTCTTTATCTTCAAGAAACAAGAAATATAAAAATCCCAAATGAAGTATAATGTTGATGGCGTGTTAATCTCTGTAGTATTTAATAATACTGTTCTATCAGTCGCGAATCGCGATCTTTCGCCGCGTGTCTCGCAGCGTTATAGTACGAAAGCAAAAAAACATAATACACAATAAAAATAAAACGAAAAGAATTAAAAAAGCTGATCCGCATCGGTGTAAGTGGGGTAGGTTCCCAAATATTAGTAGAGTAGTTATTCAGATTAGTCAAAAAACCTAAAGCTATACCCGCTTAGCTACAGGACACTTCGGGTTTGTTTCTCGGAAGGGACTTCACTGCTTTAGTTCTTAGTCTTAGGTTTCGCTTGCCCGTTGTCCTATTTATACTGAATTTGTTTTTTTTTTATATATATATAACAAGGGGCAAACGAGCAGCCGGTTCACCTAAGTGACTACCGACGCCCATGGACAACTGCAACACCAGAGGGCTCGCGCCTTCTTCCTAAAATGTCAAAAAACTAGATTAGCAAGAAAATATTAAATTTACCAAAACTTTAACATAGCAACATACTTTTTCTATTTAATTTATTACATTTTGCTTAGTTTTTATCAAAACATGTAACTAAAAATAATAAAAGAATTTAAAAAAACCTGCTTTTTCCAAAATTTCAAATGTCCGTCCTGGCTAGCTGTAATGACAAAATCTGTCTTTGTAACAACTACTTGGGTGACAACATCTCGGTGCATATAGCTTCTTTCATATGTTTCTGATAAAGGTAAATTCTCCAAATACAATGACTCAAACTCCAAGACTGTAATTATCAAAATATTGAACATTCGGATAAAGTCTTAGAAGTAGGACAGCCTATGGCCAGATTGCATTTCCTGGTCAACAGGAATAATACTAGGTACATTTTATTCCTGCTGAGTATTTACTTTCTATAACATGTTTAGTGGGCAGTTTTGGTAAGTTGAATATACATACAAAGTCTTCCGTAAATCCTGTTTAAACCGTCTATTTTTTCGTATTTTTAAAAAAGTTTTAGTATTTGTAAATCAATTTTTATGAGAAAAGTGAGTCGTACTTCTAATTTTTTTTTTAATTCCATGTCAGTTTTGCTTAAGCCATTTTCAGTTTTTATTTTTTTACAAAGTTGATAAAGATGAATGCGGCTGATAGTAGCATTCCATTAGTTAAAATTTGCATAGACCCGGAATCTAAATTTAAACCTAGAGAATACTGGAACCCTTCATTGTCTTTATCTGTAGCTAAACGAAGACTCGCGCTCACTACATTTCGCCGTAACTCAACACCAGATAATTTAGAAAAAATTCAAAAGGAAGTTAACGATACGCATAGGATAATCAAGCAAGGTAAATCTAACAGCCGTCAAAAGTTTTTAACTCCATTAATAAGCATGTAACATTTGCAGAAATGTGGCGTCGTATGCAATGGGTGAAAGGAATACGACGGTACAAATCATATGTCCCTTTCGATGAACAAGAATCCAATCGGGACACAGGTTTGTAAAGCTTCCCACGTTCTGAATTGTCTTCCTCTATTTTGGTAGAAATATAAAATCAGTAATAATTAATTTTATTTACAATATTAAGTGCTAATTTATTAAACAATTAGCCGTAACCAGAGAACTGGCCTATGTGAGATTTTTTTATTTTTTTGAGCGGAACCCTAATTATTAAGCAAAAAGCACAGTAGCCTATGTTACTCCTTGTAAAATTATCTATATTGTTTAGCCGCTCCAGTAAGTATAACTGCTACCTTTAAATTAGCATAACTAGAAGAAAAAGATAGCTTTTTCGCTATTATTTTGTCAAACAGAAAAACCCGAAATCTCGGGAGAAATATTTAAAGGCCCTAAGACATTTTCATTTTTTGGAAAAAACGGAAAAGGTGCGAAAACATTTTCAGATAATGTGTTTTTCGCCTATTTTCAAGAATTGGCCAAAACTAAACATTTTTAGATAGACCCTTTTTAGATTTCATATACTCATTTATTTTTCAATAAAAAGGGTATGGAAAAAAGATACAACTCGAGAGCAAATTATATTTACCTCGTGCGTTGTACTCTGAATCAAAGTAGCGCACTCGCCGTAAAAATACTACTTTGCTCTCTTGTCATACAATCTACTATTTCTTATTAGCAATGAAGAAAACCGCGAGATTGCATCTAATACGTTTTGTAGATCGCCTTGTGAGTATAGACTTTAAATAAAATATTTTTTTATTTGTTGCTAATATATTTGTGCTTATCTTATTTCTCATTAAAGTGTCCACTTATTGGAATACACGCACAACATTTAAACATGATCAATTTACATGAAATGTAAAATAATAAGGGTAATTTTGTGTTTTAATAGCGTCAACAGAAGGAGTGGCTATGATAGAAAATATAATGGAATATATCGCATATAATATAAAAAAGGATCCCACACAAGTCCGTCTTTTAAATATGAACAACCAAGACAATCCCTTTCCGTCATTAATCGAACAATTAAAAACTACCAGTACCTCTTTCTTATATAAGATCGGCGGGAAGGGGCGGCAATGCTGTCACGTCAAGTGATGGTATTGTTGTCACGTTTCGTTCGATTTGTGATTCTTCCCGGTGGCCTAAACTCGTCATTATAGATCGGCAACACATCTGCTTGCCTCCTAGTCGTGCAGATGTCGATGGGCGTCAGTAGGCACTGTCGCTGGCTCTTTTGCCCCTTGTAACATAAAAAAGATAATACAGCCAGACTTGAGGCGGGAATCGAACCCACGACCCCCGGAGCTGAAAGCCAAGTCATCATTGAGTATGGCATCCTCCATGGATCAAAATTTTAAGTCCAGATCCCTTAACCACGCCTCTACTGCTGCTGCTGCTGCTGCAACTCAGATATGCCGCCAGGGTGAAGACGGAGTGGGCACTCGTTCACCACGTGCGACATAGTTTGATCTGGTGCTCCGCAGTCACATTGTGATGAATCTATTAGGCCCCATTTGTAAAGGTGGTGATTTTCGATTTTCCGTGGTTGGTCCGGAATCTGTTTAGGACTGTCCACACCTTCCGTTCGGCATTAAAACTGGGCATTTCCTTTGTGGGATCGTGTACAAGTTCCGTATTGCAGCTTTTAAAGTAACCCCACTCCGATTGCCACGCCTCATTTACATTGATCTGGTGTTTGATGCTCTCGTCGGTCCAGATTGGTGATCGGGAAATTAGACGCAAAGTAAAAAGAAGCAAAGTCATAGCTCACTACGCTATCGGGTCAGACGTTAATTATTAACTGCATCATCAGTTTGTACCGGATGTGATAAGTGTCAAGCGTTTTGTTAATATTTCAATTTAAACATAATATGAAGACCAGTATCATATCCATTCTAAGTCAAAAGCATTTCACATGACAACCCTCCAATAACACCGCATCCACGGTTGCTTTTAAAACATCGCGTAATTATATTACATCGCCGGTTGTACGAGGAATTTTAAATCTTCCGAGCGGATATTCCGCATAGAGAAGACGCGTCAAAGTGACTTTGAATTAAACTTGCAATGGTGAATGGGATAAAGAATTTCTATTCAGCGTTTGTGGAATATTTGTACAGACGGAATTAAAGGACATTTCAGCCACTTTTTTATCCTCAATAAAAGAAAATCCATATGTACGGCTCACATTCGTTATACAGTGTACTTCCTTCGCCCTTGCAGTAAAACGTAGAAAAATATAGGCCGTCACGCAGGTAATCTTACGGTTGTCGCGTATAATACGCGTGTCAACGGATACCGCCTCGTTTGTCTTAGAACAATTTATTATGAACGAGGAAAAAGTAACAATTTTGGGCGGCATTTATACGACAGGAATTACCGCATTTCCTTTACAACCGAGCCGCTCAGAGTTTACGACCTTTGACAGAATATATTATTATAGTATTGAAATTTTATATTTAAAGTAATAACAAAGAAAGAGTTAAAAAAAAAAGAAAGATTATAACATGAAATAATACTTTAAAAATGGTAATGGCATTTAGCCTGTGGCAAAAATTGATTAAGGAAAAAAATATGTACTTTTCGGTATCATTTTTAAAAACATCACATTCATTATATAAAATTCAGAAATCGCATACGTATTTCAACAAATTTCCTTGGTGACTCCATAACTTGAGAAGGGCTGGACCAGTTTAAGTATTTCATTTAAATACTAGCTATACCAGCGACTTCGTCCGCGTAAAATCAGGTAAATAGATTCAGTTTTAGCGTGTTGATATATGTATAGCCTATAGTCTTTCTCGATAAATGGCAAACTAACACTGAAATTACTTTTCAAATCAGACCAGCGGTTCCTGAAATTAGCGTGTTCAAGCAAATAAACAAACAAACAAACTCCTCAGCTTTATATATTAGTATAGCCAAAAGTCCGAGCAAATTATTTTTTTTTATTTTTACCCGCAAAGGTGGGTCAGTGTTGCGACTATGTGGACTCACCCTAATGGCCGCCGAAGATTAGGTAGGCCGAGGAAGAGGTGGCGTGGCGACTTAGACGCCTTTGCGAGAAAGGAGTGGATCGAGGTAGCTCTGGACAGAGGCGAGTGGTCTAAGGGAGGGGAGGTCTTTGCCCAGCAGTGGGACATTACAAGCTAATAAAAAAAATTCTTCTAATTTTAAAATCCATAACCGAAACTAACTAATAATCCGAAATAACTTCTTATCCGTAATTGATATGTGATATCTATATCCGTATCCTTCCAGTATCCCGGTGAGAAAATAACATCCCTATTCGCAGTACGACTTCACTCACTCCCTAATAACATATACCTTCGTATTCTTTACAAACTCGATGTAGCGAAACTTTTAAAATAACTTCGACTTTCCTTTCCCCATGTCATTCAATGTTATATGGTTCTCTAAGGGGAATTTGAAGATCAAACATAATATATACTCTTAGCGATTCAAAACTAATTTTTAACTTATAAATATGTTCGTAATAAAAGTACTAGCATGCAAGTTACATACAATAACTTGCATTTAAGTGTTTGTACGTAATGTGAAATTAAATAAAAGATATTTAAAAATGCAAATCAATGACGAAGGCGTTTTATATCGTACATATGGAGGCGTTTTATTATCGAGGCGTTAATTCGAGATCGAGTCTCAACGAAAATGCCTTTATTAAAAACTTTTATATAACTTGCAACGTATATTTGATCGGGTGGAATCTTACAAATCTATTTAGGAGCAGATATCTTCAACCGATTGAGCAGAAATTATAGACACATATGTATATCCGATGACAATGCATTATTATGATGACACAGAGTTGATCTGATGATGGAGCTAAAACGGCAGGGCCGGGAAGTAGCCGGAAGCTTTAAATTGACTTGTATATTGACACAGATAAATCTCGCGATAAGCTTTTATAGCTTTTAATTTGAGTAATGACGTTATAAGTTGATAGTAAAAGTTTTGAAAGAAAAGTTTAGTTTATTAATCTTAGTACTAATAAATAAAAGCTTATTTGAAGATTTTTTTATTAAAATTTATTTATGTATATTTATAGTTGATTTTACAATAAATTAATCAAAATATGTCGAAGTTGAACTCTGACATGAATCCATAAATGGATTCAATTATGTTTAATACACGCATACCTTATTTACAGATGTGTACGCAATTTAAATGTTAGATGTAGACAAACATCTGAATACAAATAAGCTATGCACAATTGTTTAGTTTTAGGAACTCTAACAAGAACAGGTTTCTGTACTAAGAGTCATAAATTACAAAGCAAGTTATTAAGCTTAGAACATTTCTATAACTTAATGGAACTGACATAGAAGTCTGAACATTGATTTTTCTGGGGGTAAATGAAATTCAAGATGAAATGAATACAATTTTATATTCACACTAGCTATGCCGGTGACTTCGTCCGCGTAAAATTAAGTGAAAAACATAGATTCAGTTTTAGCGTGATGACATATAACTTATAGGTTTCCTCTGATGAATGGCCTATCTAACACTGAAATAAGTTTTTCAAATCGGAAAAATATTTCCTGAGATTAGCGCGTTCAAACAATCAAACAAACATACTCTTCAGCTTTATATATTAAAGTAAAGGATGTTAATACCACTCCTAATACAAGCTTTTAATTTAAGCTTAGTAGGAAGGGAAAAAGGGAATATTAGACATACCTAAAAAGTATTTCTAATATTCTTAAAAAAGAAACCGCTCTTCACGCCGTCCGCGTTGTTTTCTTCGACTATCAAACAAACATTCAATCCCTACTTCACCCCTTTCAAATATTATTTTCGCGACAAAACATAGCCTATGTCCTTTTCCAGGATAAGATTTAATTCTTTATCGATATTCATCAATATTGGGTCAGCGGTTTAGGCGTGAAAAAGTAACAGACAGAGTGACTTTCACATTTATAATATTGGTAAGGATATAGAGGATGGCGTGTGTAAACATCTCGCAGAGCGGATGACGTTACCGTATATTATAAGTGCGTTCCAATAAGCGATGGCAACGTTTTAAAGTGTTCATTCAGACATTCTACATTTGAGGACTTCGATCTTTACGGTCGCAGCGAAAACGTCGAGGTGACGCTTAGTAGAACGCACTGTTATTATAAAGTGACGTCACGACAACTTCGAGTTTTTCGGAGGGAATTTGAATCCTTAAATGTAAGTATGTGTATTTTTGCTTACCGTAGAAATATTAAATTTTTTGGCAATAGTAGATACTTGAGAACATTATAAACCTATTTTTTATAAAATTTTTCATCATGTTTATTGCCGAGAGGACAACGTCTACCGAGTCCGCTAGTTTAAGTAAATTTCTAACTTGTAATACAATTCAACACATTTTTAAAAATTTTAAAAAAATAATTTAAAAAAAATGTATTTAATAACATAACAGATTTAAAATTAAGCAATGTCAAGGTTTAAATTTGCTAGATAGGTGCGACTGAATGAGACTTTAGCACGAAAGTATATTTTCTTGGGTAAATATGGTGGTGCGGTTGGTCATAATGTTCTTAATATTTATTTTTTTAATAAAGAATACGAGTACAAGGAACAGCCTCCAACTGAATGGTAGATAAAATAAGATTGCAATGTTAATAATACATTAAAAAAACAAAGTAAGCGGACAGCCTTGGACACACCAAAAATAAAATGCGCAACCTTATAGCGCATGTCACAGCCGATAAGATCACTCTGGGCTTATTAATAACGTGTGATTAAATGAATATTAGCATTTTAATAATCGCGATTATAATGTTTTTATAATCTAGCAAGTTTAGGTTAATACGTTATTTTCATATATCTATATTCTATAATAATAAATAATAAAAGCCTTTATTCATTCCTTAATTACGTTTACAGGGTAGATTATTATCTAAACTGCATTTAGTTTTTACTTCTATATAACTAAATAGGTATATAATTTAAATATTTAAGGACCCCTTTTGGGTAATAAATAATATTAACAAAAACATAGTATTATTCATTATTCTTTCGTTACCTCTAAACCTCAATTAAGGTTATTTTTTTCAAGTCCCTTTTTATACCCAGAGATTTGAATTATTATTACCTTTTTAACGGATTAACTTATCTGATGGCTATATAACTATTTAGATCCTATTGAGGATTAAAAAACTTAATTAAGTAGTTTGCGCTCATAACTGGCACTGGAAAAGATGAACGTGCTTGAAATGGAAATGACTGTAAATGCACGATAATGTCGCAATCCGGTTCTTAATTCTACCTATCTAGTTAAACATGCATGATGACAACAATTACCGTTTGAATCTTTCCAAAATATGGAGGAGTTCGGATATTAAATATAAGCTAGTGTTAGACTGGGTCCATCTATTATCCTTTCGCAGTAAAAACTACTTAACCTAGCGATCGATTCAAATGCCGGCTACTGATTAAGCTACGATATCTTCAGGCTCTAATACAATTATTAATGCTTTTTACCAACTCTCACACCATTACAATCGCATGCAGGAAGGAAAGCAGAGTTAATTAGATTTCTGATTGTAAAGTTAGTAATGGTCTAAGTTCCACATTATAAAGCTTGTGGTTTCTATTAAGGAACTTAACTTGTTTGTGAACAGACCTTAATGACTGACTGTAATATGTAATTATTCAAATAAAATTGTAATGAAATTTTCAATTGAAATATCTGATTGTAGTGTTAGTTATTGTAAGTTTGATTTATGTGCTTAAAGATAGAAAAAATATTACAAAATATCTGTATGTATACTTAATCAACTTTTTGTTCTTTAACATTTTTGTGATAGTGTTATACATTATTATAGTAAATCAAAGATATATCTCTGATATCAATTCTTAGGAGAACAATTTGTAGTGTTTTTTTTATAATGTCTTAATAATTTTAAAGCAGTTAAGTAAATGGTTACTAAATAATAGGAAAATGAAGTCAACAATAGTAGTGTTGTAGGTGTATAATTAAGTAAATGTTGAAGTTCAAAAAATTAAACTCAAATCAACTTAAAATTCAAACTAACTTATAAATGTACAATATTTCAAACTATTACATTAATAAAAACTTAATAAATATGTAATGAAAGTAGATTTACCTTTTATTGGTAAAGATGTGCTTCGGGATTTAATAAAAAAGTAATTAAACTTTTTAATTTTAAAAGACAGTTATAACTGCCGTTAATGGTAAACGTTCAGTATTTCCTTGAAACATCAATTTTCTGGTTCGTTTTCGATTCGATTAATTAAAACAAATTGGTGAATTTTATTAGTATTTAAAAATGTAACTCATTTCTCGACAATTTTACAGTCTTTAACATGTATTTTATTTCTTAGTTATTTATAGGGAAAAATAAACAAATTATTAGTCTACTGTAATAGAATAAGACTACCATGTCTTTCTTATCCAAATCCAAGCTAAACTAATCTTTGTACCAAGACCTGTTATAATACTAGACATAGTGATACAAGTTATCCTCATCCCAACATTTTTTTTCTTATTCAGCTTAAAATTAATGAAGTACAATTATTTCTATTACCTTATAAATTTGAATTCCATTAATACATTTTTATTTCCTACCAACTAGTCTTAATCTTATTAAATTAGATCAGTATTTAATTTAATAAGACTAAGACTAGTTTTATTAACAAAATTATATCTTTATCTTTTACAAGCCTTGTTATGCGATCATTAGCTTTTTTAAATAGTTGGGGGATTGGGCTTTACAGACATCGCTATCTTAAGTATGTACATATATGCTACAAGATTCATAGGGTACCTTACCGACAATAGCTCGAACGCATTTTTTTAGCAATAAATACTCTTTGTTATATCCGTGCACTTTCCCTATAAAAGAATACCGTGTTTTAAGGCAGAATATACGTATCCATTATTATACGAATACATTTTTGTATTCAAGAAAATAAAAAATACTTTAATAACCTTACATTGATTGAAATACTTATCGAATAATATATATACTTCATCCGGTATAGTCGAGAAAGATATGTCCCTATATATCTGCCATTCAAACTAATTTTACTTGATGTACAGATTTCACGTTATTACAATTTATATTAAAAACACTTCTCGGAAAACGCGAACCTCCTCTCAGGATAGACGAAAAAGCCAAATCCTTATTTCCAACAACCAACAACTATCTTAAAGTAATGTCTTATTAAAGTAAATTGAAACTGTACAGAGAACTATAAAATTATGTAGTCCCGACGTCTACAGCGCCGAGAGTGGAGCGCTTGTAACAAATTTAATAGCCATCTGCCTACGAATTTAGCGAGTTAGGCAAGGCGGGAACATGACAACATTTTATAATAGTGTGCCGACGTGACATGTTCTGTATAAAACTATATACCAATAGCCATCTGTCTACAAATTTAGCGAGTCAGGCAAGGCGGGAACATGACAACATTTTATAATAGTGTGCTGACGTGACATGTTCTGTATAAAACTATATACCAATAGCCA
>JANCMC010033613.1:18320461-18357749 GCA_024363005.1 Charaxes varanes | reverse complement strand
TCTGTCTACAAATTTAGCGAGTTAGGCAAGGCGGGAACATGACAACATTTTATAATAGTGCGCCGACGTGACATGTTATGTATAAAACTATATACCAATAGCCATCTGTCTACAAATTTAGCGAGTTAGGCAAGGCGGGAACATGACAACATTTTATAATAGTGCGCCGACGTGACATGTTCTGTATAAAACTATATACCAATAGCCTTCTGTCTACGTATTTAGCGAGATAGGCAGCGCCAGAATATGACTACGTTTTATAATAGCCTGAAGGCCAGACAAATTACGAGTGGCCACGATGGTAGCCCAGCGGTGTTTGAACCGAGCAAGTAACGGATTTTAACCTTCCAATCTTCAACTGTTCAGCTATTGGGATTTCATTTATTTTTTTAAATAATATTTACAATACTCTACCGTTTAAATTAAAAGCTTTTGTCAGGATTGAACATTGACTACATAAGCTGTACAGCAAATTTTGTCATCTAATCTTGACAAAGTATATCTCATTTACAAAATGATACGTAATATTTTAGAGGTGGAAACCATTGGGGAATGTATAAAAACCAGACAGCGCGTAGCGTCATTTAATAGACATCTGTCTACGACGCGGCGTAGCGAATACTCGACGTTACGTAGCGTCGCTACGGTTTCGTAGAGCTGGAATCCCTACGCCATTTGCGAAATTTCCAAGGAGGATACATTCGCTTTGATTACATTTGTTTCTCATATTTCGCTATTTTTGGTACTCATTCGGTTTGGGATCTTTGATGCTTATATATTAAATAACATCTTTAGGTTTTTAATATAGTTTAGAATTCTGTATAAGTTTGAATGTATAAAAAATACCTTTTTTACGTGTAGTTTTTATATATAAAAAAACGTTTCAAAGGAACTAAATAAAAAAATCTCATTTCCCATTTATCTGTTCAATTTTGACTTTTAATATGCATTCGAATTCTTAAGCCGTAGAATTACACACTTGAAATGAAGAATGGAAAGTTTTGTAAACATGAATTTTATTATTACGCTTACAATTCAAGACAATACCATGATTTGTAAATAAATAATTTAATTTTAAATAACTATTAATATACCTGGTGTTTATTTAACCGATTATCTCTACCTTAAATTTCTAACTCCAAATAGAAATTGAGTTAATGAAATTCCGGTATCATAGATTTAGTATCAAATGTGTATTTCATAATTTTTAGTGTATTGCTATCGTGTAATGTCAATATAAAAAACACTCCATTTAAAACAAACGAAGAGTATAATAATTATTTTTAGTGATACTTTAAATATTTTTGTTTTTTACTCACTCAGTATATGTTAATAAAATAAATAAAAATTATTTATTTTATTAACATATCATCATATAATCATATTATCCCTTTTATTTCTAGATTTATTACACAAAGACTTAGATTGAATTCCAAAATTAATATTGAAATTAATTTATATAAAAGACGCTCTCTAACTTTAAAGTACTTTTAATTAATTATTATTGTTATTAAAAGTCCAAATTATCTCGACTTACTCGTACAATATTTTTTTAAATATAAAAACTTTCTTATCTTATATCATTTTCAATCTTAAAAATGACTACTGCTCATACTATTTAAGACGGACGGAAAATTTACATACGGTTAAAATATACAATTCGTACTACAGAAGTTTACTTAAACTATAAAGTACAAGAAACATAACGTCTTTGTTTGAAGGAAACGTAACTGATATCATTGAACCAATGTCACTTATTTACAACTTACCTATTTTGGCTGGGTTTCCTGAAACAGCTCCAAGCAGCACCAGCATAACGAGAGCTGATCCTTGCCAATCCATAATGAGCACTTTAAAGTCACACAATAAATATTGCACGCGGTCTCTAAGCTACGAAATCATGATCTCGATTCACGGCGAGCGTTATAGACGTCCGCTCGACGCAACGGCGTCCAAAGTACTGGAGCTCTACTGCTATATTTGGTTATTATTGATTCCTTTAAATGTTATTTTCTATAATTTAACAGTTATATTGTAACGGGCATTGATTTTGACTATTTTCTAATAGACTTAACAAAAACGGAACGTGTGTTTTGTGTTTATTACTAGATTTTGTTGATTGTTTTTGTTATGTATCTCTGCCGTAATTTTTTTTTAATCTAGCACGTAAAGGGGGTATTATTATTATTTTAATTTGTGTTTTTTGTATTTATTATCACCTACTAATAAATAAATACGAATAAATAAAGATATTCACGCTACTGTTGTTCCACGCAGACGGTCAAAAAGATGATTTTACTTTGATAAAACATATGCAATATTATGATGTTGGATTTAAAAAAAATACAGGCCAACTTATCTAGGCTAGCTGATAAGAGGTTATAGTTTTAATATAGTGAATTATTAAGCTATATTTCGAGAAACATTTAGTTTTAGTTCGATCAAAATCGTTGCACTACATCAAAAGATATTTAAGTAATTGCATATTTCGTGCGTGTTACATATGCCTAAAAACTGTTGTCCTATTTTAAGATCTAATTACTGTCAATTATTTCGAGTATTTAGGTTGTGTTTCATCAAAATCGGACTTGTACTTGTAATTGTAATTGTAGTATTGTGTAGTAAAAAAAGTAATTGTAATTCAATTTGTGTAGGCGCCGAGTTGAGTAACTTATTAGTGTTTGTTAAATAACTTCAAAAGTTGTTGTCCGATTTCGTTCAAAACAATTTTCCTAGTGAAGTTTTCGCATGTCCCTATTAAGATTGAAATATCCAAGTCTCTACAACTAATAGTGGGTGGGTGAACCTGGGGAGGAACTACGATGCGGATGGACAGACATGCGGGCAGAGCGAAACTATAAGGTTCCCTTATAGGACTACGGAACCCTAAAAGTTTTATTTGTTATTGATAACATAAGCTTCAGCAACTCGTGCCTTAAATTTGTAACTCTTAAATCGTTAAGGATTATGAAAGGAAAACGTTTCTGCACTTTTAAAAAGAGCACAAATAAGTCTTGTCATAATAATAATAATAAAATCTTTATTACAGAAATTTCCTTCCATATCGCAAAAAACAATTGAAAACAGAAACAAAAATTACAATCATAGGTTGTCACAATTTCGAAACCTCAGTATGCAATCACATATTATTGAGTTTTATTCGTATATTAAAAATAATTAAAAGAAAATAATTTTTTTTTAAATTAAATAGTTTAAAATTTTGACACGGCTTTAGAACTCACCTCCCATTCCAAAATGTCACATTCGGAAATATCGGAATACGCGTTTTTCCTTTCCAAAATAAGTACCATACTAACAAAGACATCAAATTTACTTTATATCAATATATATATGTTGAAAAGTTGTATACAGAAATCAAAATGGCGTTCAGTATGAAGAAGATTTTAACTAAATACTTGAGGAATACGAAGTCTTGTCTGACTATGGCGCGTTTTCTGGAATCGTTTAACACATCGTCGTATAATTCTCTAAGGCATAGAGTCAAATCAAAAACGTTTTGCCTTTTGCAAGCGATGATTATTATTTTTGACACCGATAATATACCGATAAAAGTGCAAGGTGCTAGTTGACATAGCTCCAGAAAGTTCTCAGCCGAAAATTTCGAAAAAAAGAACGCCACTTCTTCTATATCCACAATTATCAAACTCAACAGTAGCAAAAAATATCTAATTGAATTTGAAAACGTTCTATCTTAGGAAAGATTTTGTTGGTTAGTAAGTATCAAGACTTTATTGTAATTTTGTTATAAAACGACTACGAAAGCCTTACATGGAATGAATTTCAATAAATTAAAAAGTAAGTATCGTATAAAAATATTAAAAAAGAGAAAAATAAAAATGGTAGGACTAATTGTACATAATTCAAGGACGATTATGACTTAAGGATTTTTAATAAAGCTTACTTCTAGCTACCTCTCAAAGGTCAGCTAAGGTGATAGCTGTTACGATAAATTCTTTCCTTATCCAAACTAATCTATACTAATATATAAAGCTGAAGAGTTTGTTTGTTGACATAATTTATTGTATTATCTTTTTTTGATTCTATTTATATTTAGGGGCTTTTGGACATGTCAGCCTCATCGTACCCTAACTAACGTAGTATTTTGTTTATAAAAAATAAAAATTCATTTTTTAATAATTATGTCTACAATAAATTTTGCAGGTTCGTGTTATGGAAATTGCCAGTATATTTAAGTAAACGCGACCACGTGATAATTATTAAAACGCGTCTTATCTTATTATATTTATGTGACATTTGTTTATTTTTAAACTAACAAATTGACACGATCAACAAAGACATGATTCATCCTCACAGTGACATAACGAACGAGCTAATAACAGATAACAAGAACAAGTCAATTTATAAGTATTTTATTTCTCAGATCCTAATCTTAACTCTCTTAATCAATAATATAACTGTAAATGCATAAGTTTGTTTTTTCTTTACGTTTTCAGAAAATTATATTTGATATAGATTGTGCAAACCGGTCACCATGAAAAAAAAGTTGTAGTATTTTTGCATACTGTACGAATACTGGATCTAGAAGACTTTAATGCTTTAAAAATATCTACATATATGTTAATACGTAACACGAAAACTTTTGGTAGCATTTTTCCAAAATTGCGCTGACGGAGAAGTATGAAATTTCGCACAATTATAGTTTATAAAGAGGTGTGCGATTGCTTAAGAAAATATATACACAGAAACGGACATACAAATATACATACTGCATACGAAAACACATTCTACTTCACATATAATTTAATATATATGTATATGTAAAGACATATAAACTCCTTACTCAAATCATCAAATACAAAGTCATCTCATAATGATATTAAAAAAAAATAAGTTGCAAACTTGAAACTCTCAAGAGAACTCATTCGTTTTATTTCTAAAATTACCTATAACCAAAATTGAACCTTATCTCTTACAAAGAGAGATGGGCAGGTACTGAAGAAGTAAAACAGAGAAGTGGAAAAAAATAACAATAAATAAATAATAATAATGATCATGATGAAATTTTCATATAACGAAAAATGTGCATAAATCTATATATACATAAAAGCGAAAGATCACCTAAAATGAAATCTCGAAATCCGGACCGGACGTAAAAAGATGAACTTTGGCAATGAAATTGCTAAGTTGGTATTTAACGGATTTTTTTATAGGACTTGATTAAAAAGGTCTAAGAGCATGTTTAATTTATGCGGACGAAGCCGCGGGCAATACCTAATAATTATATATTTAATATTGTTATATATATTTGCAAAAACCAATAGTGTTTTTTATTCTACAAGGCTTATATGGCACATTTTCGAATTTCGAAAACGTTAGATGTTTCTAGAAGAAACCATTCCGATGGTTAGGACCTGATACGTATTTTATTTAAAAACATTTATAGTACTTACATGTATTGAAATGAAAAACCAATCAAGAAGGAATTTATGATAACCGATGATATAAAAATTACCACTGAAGGCTTCGTCGAATATGACGTGACGCATTTTTCTTATCATCGATGTAATTTGAATTCTCTCGAAAAAGTATCGCTTGTATATGGATATAAGTATTCTTATCTATACTAACCTGCGCTTATGTACACTAATAAAAATAAGTCAGGTTTTCCTTCCTGACGCTATAACTCCAGAACGCACGAACCGATTTCCACGGTTTTGCATTCGTTGGAAAGGTCTCGAAGCTACACCACCGAATCCGCCACCGAAGCACAGCACTACACTGACTTTCCGATGTGCCTCAACGCACGTTTCGCTTTGACACCGAAGCATCATCAGGAGACTCTACAAAAGTTATTCGTAAAGACTACAAAGGTTATTCGTACTGTGAGTAATATACTAGAAAATACTCAAATTCATATGTACATACCGAACAGAATCTATATCTATACTTATATATATAACTGAGAGGAGGTCGTGGCCTAATCAGTGGTCGGCATTTGAGTCGATCGCTAAGTTAAGTAGCTCTTGCTGCGACCGGGTGATAGATGGATGTCCTATTCTAGAAGTTTAGTTTTTAGTTTTATGTTACAAGGGACAAACGTGCAGGCAGCGGGCACCTAAGTGCCTACCGACGCCCATGGACATCTGCACGACTAGAAGGCTAGCAGATGCGTTGCCGGCCCGAGTTTAGGCCACCGGGAAATCTCACAAACCGAACGAAACTGAACGAAGAACTGGTTTATATTTGATATGTGATCTCCTCCGTGTTTCGGAAGGCACGTAAAACAGTGGGACCCGATTAATGTCACTGAATTATATTAGTCGTAAGAGGATGACGTCAGATGACAATCTGTCATCTTAACTCGCTCCACAGCCACATCCTCTGCAATCTAAGCGGACCCTGGTAGTAGAACAGGTTAACGTCAGGAAGAAAAAGATTTAAAAAAAAAGAGTTTCTATGTTTATTTGTTTACTTGACCGCGTTAATCTCAGGAACGGATCCGATTTGAAAAATTCTTTCAGTGTTAGATAGCCCATTTATCGAGGAAGCCTATAGGCTATATATCATCACGCTAAAACTTTTCAACTAATTTTATGCGGATGGGGTCGCGGGTAAGAACTAGTGTATAATATACAAGCTGTGCCCGCGACTTTGTTCACGTAAAATTAAGAGAAAAAATAGATTCAATTTAAACGTGATTGTGTTTCGAACGCCAGCACATTACCTGATCACTCCACATTAGATTAGTTAATATTGACGTAAGTGCATAAAGAGGAAAAAATTATGTAATGAAATTTTGACTGTGGATTTGACTGTTATATTTACCATAGAGCCTGCAGAGCAGAGAATATGATTGTGTGTGATTAAAGATTGGCAACATTGCAAAAATCTAGATCCAACTTTTCACAGGTTGGCAACGTTATAAAATTTTTTAAAGATTGGCGACATTGCAAAACCCGCGTTCCAAGACTTCCTAGGTTGGCAACATTGTAAAAGTCGTGTTCCAAGAGTGTTATCTTAAATTCACAGTGCTGTATATGGTGTTAGGCATTTTCTAGTGGCACACTTCCACTGACACATACAATATGATATATTTATGGGCAACTTGCTGAATCTCAGAACGGATCTGCGGTTGGCCTACATCGAACCGGGTGGCATCCACGATTTATTGCAAGTCCGTCTATAGATAGAGTTATATCTGTGTATATGACATACACCTGCCCTTTTTTCTAATATTTATTTGTGATGGAGATAAAGGATTAAAAACTTGATTCAATCTCCTGTACAGTATCTATTTAATTAGTTTAATGTTTTTAAGTAATTAAATATGCGCCCCGATATAATACCTCAATAGCTTACCGACGGAAACGAATGAAATCGATCTGCATCTCATCTTGATCTAATTATGATTTCATCTCTATCTCATCTCAATCTCATCTCAGTCTCATCTCAATCTAACCTCAATCTAATCTCAATCTCATCTAAATCTCAACTCTATCTCATCTCAATTTCATCAGAAGATTTCTTGTTGAATCCAGAACCTCTATGGGCTGTTATCACAACCATTTCTCGCTTTACGCTTATTTGAAGGCATAAATGAATTTTACGCTTATTTGGAGTGGAAATAATTATCTTTGCGTTAGAACCTCACCTTAAATATTCCTATAATATTTTACAAAAACCATTCCCGCGACTCAAAAGCTATAAAGCCGATGCCAGACTACAGCTTCAAATATTTGAACACTAGTTTGATCGATGTGTATAGCGCGGGACTTCGAATGTGTCAAAGTTTGTGTCCACCAAGTCTAATACAACATACAGTTGTCAAACAAGCGTTCAAATATTTGAAGCCATATATGAACCCTTACCCAATTCAGTATAACAAGATATCTTAAATCAGCATTGCAAAGTGTAACATGAAGAATAATATTCCACAATACCATTTAAAGAACGGATTTATGAACGAGAGCTGGCTCGTATTACAATATTGTTAGAACATTACCGGTTTCCATTTGTGTTTTGTTATTCATTGGCTGACAATATTAATAAACAATTCGTACGATCGCACCTTATTTGTTCAAACGATAGAATTGTCTGAAACAAAATATTCTGGATACACTCGTAAATAATAATATTACCTTCGGAATTAATTATAAATATTACTAGATTCGGAAATACTAATTGTTAAAAGAAAGGCCAGAAATATAAAAAGGCTGAAAAATATAGCTTAGAAGAGGATTACAATGAATTAAGATATTATATTGTAAATACTGAGTAGCGAGCATATTCGGATTCGAACATTTTATGGATGTACAAGAAAACGGGAATTTTGGATTGTGTCAATTATTGTCATTTTATTAGATCCTGTGAAATGTCTTAAATACTTGGCATAATAAGTACATATATTGTGTGTAGAAGGAGTTTCTTTATGGTGATGTGAGAAAATGTCATCAAAATGGTATGTATTTTTTTAAATATTACCTCGGAAAAAGAAAAAACACGCAAATTCTAAAGAGCATTGTTTATATACTGGTAAGATATGAACAGTTAAATAAGGCTGACGTGTAAACTTAAAAAATGTATGTAGTGAGTTTTATAGGATAGCAGAAGGTTGTAGTTTAATTAGTAATTGGCGTTTGAGTTGGTCGCAAGGTTAAGCGATTCTTACCGCGTCCGGGTAATAGGTGAGAGACCCATTTAAACAATGGTTTTCAAAGACCTGACCGACCCGACGTGTTGCGAAAGACGCATAAAAGTGGGTCCCGATTAATGTTATTGAGTGATATTAGTCGTGAGCTTTTTATTTACGTTACAAGGGGCAAACAAGCAGGTGGTTCACGTAAGTGACTGTGGGCGCCCATAGACATTTGTACAACCAGCAGATTTGTTGCCGGCCTTTAATGACAAGATTAGGCCATCGGGAAGTTATTACTTCATTTTATTTCTCCTTTCTATACATTACTTCATATTAAAAACAACAGTATTTAAACAAAAGAAAATGTGTTGAACCAAATTTGATAATTCCTTTTTGTTTGAAAAATTTCAATTTGGTTCAGTACTGACAATTTGAAGTTGGTTTTTCTTTTTTATATATTTGAATATTATATAGTGTAAATTAAGTTAAATAATTTAACACTACCGGAAAGTTCTCTTTTTAATTTCACATTTATTAAATCTTGATTAGTTAATTAAAACGCTTACTCCAGTGAAGTAAGCATTATAATAAATTCATAAGTATAAAACGTTGTAAATTTATGTATGCTGATTATTACAACTACATTTGCATGCAACTAAGTCAATTCGAGACATATAGTGACATAAAAGACTGATAAAAGTTGACTGCTAGTAGCGAGCATTACTAGTTTTTCTTTATTTCTGAGATTTCTTTTACTGAAATCACCCACTTTATTAAATTTAAGTAAGATTTTATGTACATAAATGATATTTTCAAGAGATTTAAACGAGTTAACAGATAGCAAAAACAATAGTATTTTTATAATAAGCTGGTGGAGGTTTCAATTGTGTTCCTGATGAATCTTAACACGTCTAAGTTTCCGCTCATTTTAAGGGGAAAGAAGAATTCATAGGATCTAGAATTACACGAGTTCTAGAAAGAGAAGAAAGCGATTCTGAAATGATTCCGTGTTTAAAATCCTGTAGAGACGATTCAGTACTCTGACAATGTACAAACACTTTGAGCTATATCTGGCTCCGGCATAAGGAACTTTCAGGTGAATATTTAATTTTGGCTCTGAGAAACTTAACTGTGAAAGGTAAGTTGAAATATAAAGGAAGTATAACAGGTATGATGACAGTGATCAGAAATCATTTAAATTATATATTTATGTGATAAAAGAAGATACGTAAAGCTTAACAAACGTATTTAACTTTATATTGCGAGTGAAATTAATAGGGACTAATAAAAAAGGAAACTACTAAATACAACAATCCGCCATGATAGCTAAAGCACCCAGCAGAGCGTATGACGTCACGTATAGAGTCAGTGCGTTCCAATAAGTGGAACTGGGTACCTTGCGGATTTCAGTCCATACCTTATACCGTTGAGCTATTGAGGCTCTAAATTAAACTATAAATAAGTAACCACCTATTTATATTCACCGATGCCGTTAGTTTGTTAGAGAAAAATAGAATACGACAGTAACAAGAGCTTTTAGCACTTTTGTGCTCGTCTTAAAAAGAAGCTAAAAGAACTAACACTCTTCTGTTCTTTTATGAAGAAATCTTTTCTATCCTTATTAAAAATTTGTTAAAGTTAAAGCTGTTTGTTATGAACCTCTATAGCTCAGCGGTAGAAGGGATAGGCTGAAATCCACAAGGCATCCGGTTCAAACCCCGTGTTTCTACGCCGATCTAAGCTTATTTTGTTAAGGTTTAAGCTATATGTAATTCGATTAATAAATTATATATTAATACGTGGAGCGAAAACTTTAGGCACTATTTTATGAAAATTGCGCGGACGGAGGGTTATAAAATTTGGCACAATTGTAGCTCCTATAGAGTGTGCGTGTGCGAATGCCAATATTTTATTATAATATGCAATATTAATACATTAAATTATTAAAATGAAACCACTCGCACGCTAATGTCTATTTTCTAAGTCTATTTACACCATTGACACAAAACATGTATTGGAAGATGTCAAACCCTAATCGTGAGAACCGTTTAAATTAAATATAAATCAGTTTTCTTTGGTTTCTACTATTATTTGTAATGTTATTTGAGACTTTTGTGAAATCTACACTTTAATATACAAAGCTGAAGTTTGTTTGCTTGAATTCGCTAATCTCGAGCACTACTAGGCCGATTTGAAAAAAAATTTCAGTGTTAGATAGCCCATTTTTCGCGGAAGTCTATAGGCTGTATATCGTCTTGCTGAAATTGAAACTTTTTTTACGTAATTAAACACAATTGAAGTCGCGAGCACAGCTAGTGTATATATATATACTTAATAACAACTTTAATATACAAACATTGTTCTAACAATAACGAATGCTACGAAAGATAAATTGTCTTACCTATAACACAGGCATTAAGTTGTCTACCTTAGGAACAGACGTCCGTATGTCATATAGTCCCGTATATATTTATCTATTTATTATATTGAAGCTGAAGAGATTGTTTGTTAGTTTGCTTGAACGCTCAAATCTCAGGAACTACTTTTGAAAAATTGTTTCAGTGTTAAATAGCCCATTTCTCGAAGAAGTCCATAAAGTTAAATTAAAAATTGTTTATTCATACAGACTTTTTTATAAGCAATTATGAACGTCGTATATATTATTATTATTATTTAATCATTTAATAATTTGGTAATAAAATTTACGACTTAAAAGCTAAGTATACAAGGGATCCAGTACTCGATACACACGAACTCGTACAGTTCTGATTTCATTTTTGATAGCATTATTTAGCAACTAAGTTGTGTAAAATGGTAGCATTTGTTTTATTTGACGTTCGGTTTCAAACAAAAAAGTAAGTAAAACTATCGAGAATTTTCTTGTTAGGCCCTTTGGTCGCTACTTTAGAATACTTCAAAATGATTTTTACTAACGTGCCATGTATTATTTCATAAACCATTCGGCCACTGTCACATTTTAAGGAAACAATATAAGAGAGATTGGATAACTGGCTAATAGCAAACGAGCCAAAATTCGGGCAAGATAACGTCTGTCGGATACCTCTAGTCTTCTGATCGTGGTAAATACGTTAATAGCGTCAGATGGCAATCGGTTGTCTTAACCCGCCCCACAGCCAAATCTACCAGTACTAGACCGGGATAACGCTAGGAAGAAGAAGAAAGAGTTAAACCACGAATTACAAAATTACATCTCTCTATACTAATATATAAAGCTGAAGAGTTAGTTAGTTTGTTTGTTCGTTTGAATGCGCTAATCTCAGGAAGGCTATAGGCTAAGTCCAATAAGAACGGAGCACCAATTAATAATCGGGAATTCTTGAAAAGTTGAGATTTGATGATTGATTGATTGAAATCAACATTTCCACATTTTCAGTACCACTTCTACCTAGCAAAAGTCTTATACAATACAAAAACCTATTACAATTTTAATAATGTTAATTATGGATTAATTGCTTTATCTATAAAAGTCTAACTTCAAAATAATAAAAGCTTTATGCTTAAAAGGCACGCTACGAAAAATACGAGCATTTTACTTTCGCAGGCGGAATTATAATTTATGATTCTATTGTCCTAATATGTAACATAAATCTTTAGGACTGGTATTATTAACAGTACAAGTGTTTCGTTTTAATGGCAGTGAAAATATATCTTTTTTTATTTCCAAAACCAAATATGAGAAGACTTTTATTGAAAACACGATTTCACAAAAATGCTAAATATTAACTAAATACTTTTAGTTTAATGTAGAATAAGTTTTTATTATTATTATGTATATAGTTTTGTCCTTATTATTTAAATTACATTGGAAATATTATTACCTAATTAAAAACATAAATTAATAGCGAATGATTAAATAAATACCATTAGTCTACATACTTTTACGTATACTCAGATACTATTTATACTTCTTTCAATAAAAGGGCGTCGGTTAATGAGAGTTCGGCATTTGAGTAAATCACTAGACCGGATGATAAATGGGTGACCCATTCCAACACTGGTTTTCAAATATCCGATTTCCTCCGTGTTTAGGAAGAAATGCGAAACCGTAGGTCCCGATTAATGTTACAGAGTGATATTACTCGTGATATTGTACAGATTGTGGGGGTTTCGGGGATGACGTCAGACAGAAGTCCGGCATCTTAACTCGTTCCGCAGCAACATCCTCTGCAATTTCAGCGGAACCTGGTACTAGACCGGGATAACGATAAAGAAGATATATCTTCCACTCCTACCTCATTATATGCGTCTGTGCAATACCAAAACGTCACTCAAGTATTCAGAATAGGTAAGTAGCTGATAATTTAGTGACGGACAGGTATCCAGATAGCGATCTGATCGCTATCACCGATCACAGCCTGACCGGTTACTTGGAGTGCTGTTGAAACGGCACGGGTCATTTCAAAATTAAACAGCGTTATAAAATTGGAAATAGCTTTTATAATGCGCCTTTTAGTGCCGCTAAGTCAAATCGAGTTAACCTTTATTCGAGTAATCTTTTACAATAACATTTTTCACGAGATAAAACAAGCTTAACCAATATTGAGTGATTCAAGATTTTATTCGTATAAATAACTTTGTACAATTGCTTTTTAATGGATATTTCTTTTTAATTACTCTTGGATAAACAGTAAAAAATCTATTTTTAGGTTTTCATTTTTATTATTTTTAAACGACTTTTTTCGTACATTTATCATATACTTTTTAAATACGATTGTCATAATCTTAAATCTTAGTAGTCACAGAGTGCATAAGATTTATAGACAAAACGTTTGCCGACCTTTTTTAATTTTAATGCTTTTTTATATAAATGTCTAAATCTGCACGAAAATCGAACCCTCCCTCATTGCTGTCTGCCCACGCGAAGACCCACTTTGTTTACTACAATCCGTGTCATTCGCCACTATTGTCTCTATTTATACCGCACTTGCATTGCGGGCTACTATACATAGTCCAGGAGACAGCTGTACAAATGTCATAATCATGTATGAACATTCTAAAATTAGAAATGACTTTTACGCCGAGCTTTTAAAAGCTTCGAAAACAAAATAAAATTATGCAATAAACTTTTACAATGATTTGTATAGAAGAGATTCAGTGACCAAAGACCACTTCTCGATATTTCGTCACTTTATTATGCAAAATAAAGGAATAAATAAAAAAGGATAGAGTAGATCTTAAACTTAGATAAATTTCAAAAACTGTTTACTTACGATTTAAATATACCTAAAATAGTATGAGACGACATATATATCCATTTTTTTACCCATACGTTCAAACAGCCATGTTTGTCTGGTCAGCTAACTTGATTTCTGGGATATTTAAAAATTTCTTTGGCGAGGCGAATTATAGGACTTTTTACGCGTGAGTGAATTTGTATTATTCTACAGACTATTGTGACTGTTAACAACCAGACCTTGTCTAGTTCAAATATTGATGTTTAAAAAGTCATGCATTCTACTTCATTCGGTCTGTCTCCTAGACTACGGAGCCACTGATTCACTCTCATTACGCCCACTCTCGTCTGTGACTAACCTCCTTGATAGACATGCGAGATACAACAAAACTGGCTTAGACGCTTTATATTACTTAGGGTTCCCTTAATATTGTTTAAAGACAAGTCAAATTTTCTCTATTCAGTTAAGTTCTTGGAAAAACTCTTGTACATTTGTTTAGCATAAAAATATACTTTTTCATAATTTGTCGTACTACTAGTTATGACATAAACGACTTATAGCTAACTTTACGCAGTTTTCTCACGTCCTGATCTGGAGAAGAGCCAACAACAAACTCAGTCTCGGTTATTCTTGTTGACACAAACGAACATTATTTTATATATTGGTATTTGGTTTGAGTTTCTGTGTGTTTGTCGACATCCAATTAGCCATAGAGGGTTCGGGATAATTGGTCGGGACCGGTTCCCGTGGCCTCTAACAAACCGGGATAAACGCGGCACTCAGAATGCGAGACGTCAAACAAAATGGCTGACATTTCTGGACTAATGGGGCTACGGCACGAAAATTATTAAGTGGTGTGACCCACCTTATTTTAATTTAGTAAAATACCTTAATCAATTTCAAAGCAATTAACTTAAGAAATGTTAGCTTTTAATTTGCTTGGGTTTCTTCACTTAGACTTGTGTGAGAGTTACAAATTATTTAAAGATTTTAATAAAAACACTCAAAGAAGACATTGAAAAAAATATATAGGAAACTTAAAGCGGTTCTACATAAAAGTTAAAAATTAGAAAGATTGTTAAAACGTTAAGTAAAAATATTAAATGCTTCAGAAACATACATATTCATGGTACTAGCAGCCAAAAAATTGGGAAAGGATTGGAATTTTTTTTGTCATATGGTAACAACTAATTTAAAAAAGGGATAAGTGGATATCCCGCGAGCACGTGGCAGCACTTTCTAACTGGTCACGTTCTCACGCCGGATTCGGCTAACTCTGATAATCTTCGTATACACACAGTTCCAGGTGTCGAACACTCTGGTTACTTATGACATACCAGAACTGGACGCACTGTCCTCAACCACAAGTGGAAAGCGGGTGAACTCGAGTTAGAGCAGGCGCGGAGCCATTATAAAAGTTAGTGGGCACAGACATTCAATATTTAGCCAAATGCGAGTCGGCGTAAGAACTTACTTATGATCGATGTAATGGATTCTTACGTGTGACTTTCATACAATACTTCCTTTCTTCTCGTCCTTCGATCTCGACTGACCGTAAAAGTGTGTGCTCAAAAGTCCAGTAGAGTGGTGGGCATTCCCATCGCGTCCCACCACAGTGGATCTGCGCCTTAATTAGTGGCTAGGAACTGGGAAATATTTATTCTGGAAATACCCCTTCCCACAGAAAAATCAAAGTTAACAAATTAACTAATTAACTGCCATCGACCGTACTGGCATGGCCCGAGATCACAGGGCCGTAAGACATAACTTATTTTCTGAAGGATGAAATCTTATTTTTTGATTGGTCTCATGTACACTTGCCTTGTAGTAGTTAAAACAATTTACTATTAAAATAATTTTATTTTAATTAGTATAATTAATTTTTAGCGGAATGTAAAAGACATTTTTCTTTTTTTGTAACAGCTCTGTACTCATATTCGCAAATAAATAAATTATGAATTATGAATTCAATTGTTCACTAAGAGGGCGAAAGATCTTTAATTAATTTTAATGACTCGTGACTTTTTACCAGAGGGCCTAGCAGGGACATTATCAATAATTGAATGAAGTGTTGAAGATTTTATTATAATTAAAACCACTAGTGTTCAAACGCATATCGATTATTTTAATTGATACAATTTCAATTAAAATGGATTTTAAAATTTATATAACATACTAAAGATAGTTGTTGCGTTTATACAAATATACAACATTTATCTTTAAATATATCAATACTTAAATATAAAGCTGATTTTTTTTGTTTGTTTGAACACGCTTATCTCAGGAATTACTGGTCCGATTTGAAAATCTCTTTCAGTGTTAGATAGTTTATTTAACGAGAAAGGCTAAAGGTTATCTTCACGCTAAAATTGTATCTATTTTCTTTCCTAATTTTACGCAGACAAAGTGGCGGGCACAGGCAGCAGTATAATAAATGCTTTTCTTCCTTATGTAATGATATTATGTATTTCTATATCAACGACCCCACCCAACAATACTTTTAATGTCGAGTGACTTTACAATAGCATGCTTTTCGTTACATTTATTTATAGTGAAATATACAAGGTGTATCCAAACGGGATGACAATGGACAAGTGTTGGAAATTCCTTTTAAACGACATTCGGCAAAAAGAGGTTCTGTATTCTGTGAAATTTAAAACCAAATTTTGTTCCAACGCTGAACGCAAAAATTTATCACTTAATTTTTGTCGCTCGAAAATATTGTTAAAAATTCGTCAACAAAAAGTTCGTTAATACAAAAAATCAATCCATCGAATTGATACCACGTTGTTAGTGTGTTTAAAAATCCCATATGGTAGCAATTACATCAATTAATTCCTTGCCTTATCGTTCTATCTATTTTGTATAATTTAATACGAAATACACCTAGACACTATTTACTTTTGTCTACACTTAAAATTAACATGCAGACTGGCATAGAATTAGAATTAAGAAATGAATACTAATCAATAAGTATTTTTTACATACATATATTATAGCTTATAGTTATTGAATAAGTTAAATAATTATTTGTTCAGTTATTGATGGAATCAGGCGTTACTTTGCGAAAATCCATGACATGCATGAAAAACTAAACTACTTTGCATCAATCCGCGAATAAATACGAGGAAAAATTAGTCCAATCCTGCTATCTGAAAGCCACAGTACCTAACCTCAGCCACGAATATCGACGAAAGAATGCAATGTATGGAAAATGCTCCACTAACCTGATTGCTGGTATTACGCCGCCGAAGAACTCCAGTCTCGAAGTAGGCTGTTACCTTTCGCACCGAATTACACGGGATCCAGCCTCGAACACTTCGAAAAGAACCCTTTTGCGCCGAAATTTCACGGGCCGGCCGGCAGTTGCGAAACAAACGATTTACGACGCCTTTTTTTTACTATTTCTTGACTGCTAATTACCGGCGCGGGCGCTCAGCGCCACCTCTCGGTGAACGCGCGAATCAAGTCGTGGGACACAGATTCCAACAAATACATTTCAATGTCGACAAAAAAGCTATATACAAATAGTAAGACTATTTATTCATCACATTACTCTTTGGATTCTTGTAATTAGTCTAGCCAATTAAATAATAAAGGTTCAGAGGAAAGAAATCGTCTTTGCCACTTCATACTGGTAAAAAATTAAAAATTATTATACTTAAAAAAAAACTACGATATTTTTTTCTTTTTGATAATCCAGAAATCGAAACTATTTTATCCATGCATAGATATATCGAATGAAATTTCACGTATACACTAAGTACAAGTGAAATTTATTAAACGAAAAGCAAATCAGTGGAATTTGAAACCTCCAAGTCGGTTAAAAATAACTAACTAGTAAATTACTAATAATATTTGTTTTTTTTTCTAATTAGAAGATACGATATATAGCAAGATTATTTAGTATACATATGTATGAGGTAGGCGTAAATTTGCAAGTGGCCTAGCGGCGTGCTTGATACATTAAGCTAGGTATAGATTTTTGTTAAGCGTTCAATTTTAACGGATGTTTTTCGTTTTTTTTTTCTAATTAGATAAGGCCGCAATTAAAGAGATTAGCTAATTTAATTTATGACACGACAACTAGGCATAGACATTTACAAGTGTTCTTATTGGCTTTGATTATATAATATAAAGCAAGGTTGAGTTTCTTATTTAGTGGGCAATCTTTAATGGATATTTTTGGTATTTTTCTATAATCCATCATGTTCTTCAGTATTTACAAAGCAGGCAATATAATTGTCTTAGTCAGGATTAAGTATCCACTAATCAAGCGATTATGATAATTTTAATTCTAAAGCAAATGTTTTGATAATATGTTAGATAAATGACTTAGATCTATGTAAGTACTTGCACGAAATCATTTAGTTACAATACAATTTAAATGTATTCTATTTTATTTGCAGAGCATTTATAGTTTTCAAAATGTATAAAAATTAAAATATTTGCGTTCCCTTCTTATTGTTAATAAATAACGTCACACAAATGATACGATTTTTATTCCCCCCAGATCGGAAGAGCAAAATTATGTATTTTAATAATAGTTAATGAAGTGATTGATGATATTTTAATTATATTTTATAATTTCTTTTTTTTTTTTCTTAACTAAAATATTTTCTTAAAGACAAAAATAGCTGTATCTCGAATGGAGATATTGAAACAGTTCTTTGATTGTCTTATAGAGGACGGTTAAACGAAGCTGTCTGTATAATTAACTCACTTTAAACCTGAAACGTCATTGGTCAGGTAATGATTGAGCGTGCCTATATTGATGCTAATTGTTTTCTTGTACTCGCAATTGTCAAATTACTTCAATTTTGGAAATACTACATATTGAATGTGTTAAAATTCAAGTGATTGATAATTAGCCGTAATTCATGAGAAGCGTCAGTAACAAAATTAAAAGTAAAATCGTTAACAAAATGGCGAAGTTACAAGTTAGGGGCCGTTGTCACACTTTGTATAAAAAAGTAATCTGTAAAACGCATAATTATTATTGAAACCAAATTATTTTGACCCTTGGTTGTAGTAATAAAACTGAGTGTCAAAAAAAAACTTGTAAATGCGTGCCAGAATGTGGCATAGATTTTTTGTAAGCTAGGCAATTTTTTTTACTTTGATTTTTAAATATTTAAATATTTTCTTTTATCCATTCTCAAGTTAACAGTGTGACTATTTTTTCTACACAGTCATATGCAACAATAATAAAAATAGGCTAGTTGATTATTTTTTTTTTTTTCGAAATTATTTAATATTATACCTAGCAGTGAACTGAACCTAAAATTTAAAAATTTAAGCCAAAAACAAACTTTCACCTGAATAATTTTGCGTTTTTATAAATCCACATAAATTTTAGCGCCGACGCTCCGACTGTCATGGCGTCTTGAATGATGTAATGACGTGCTAAACAAACAGCTGTATTTAAGTATGATTGGAGCATATGTTGGCAACGACAAACAGTTTGACACTCAGGGAACGTCATGGGCTCAGATTGCTGTTTCGAATTCACGGGATTTGTGCCTTTAATTTAATTGATTTATATTTTCAAAATATTAAATCAATATGATATATTTTAGATTTATGTAATATTTAAACCTCTGTCAAATATCTGGTACAATTAATTAGGATTTATTTTAGTGGAAACTGCCCTATTGTTAAGCGAACGTTTTCTATTTTAGTGTTATATATAAATATAACTCACATTACATTTAACGTTTTACGTTCCTAAATATGAATAAAAAATGTTCGTATGGCAATTAATTTACCGAGATCACAGGCATTAAAAACCACTCATTCAAAGATTAAAAGCAATTAGACGGTTCTTGAATTCTCCGTAATCTTCTTGAATCCTGGAAAATAGCCTTTCAATGAAAACATTGGGTCTGAAATGAGAAATCTGAAATTTGGTATGTAAGCTAGTATTAATACACACCTAACAAAAATATATAAAGTTGGGAATTTTTACTCCTAAACCCTCCTTACTAGCATTTTCATTAAATCACCCCCCCCCCCTCCACCCTTAAAAGTAGGAAATGAAATTAGCACACATAAAACCCCAAAATTTATTACCTACAAATACAGCGCGACAATAATTTGCTATTTGAATTTCTACGTTTGTACACAAATAAACGCCCAAATACAGACCACTTTCTAATGAGGCTCTTCAAGCTCTGCAATGAAAAAGTACTATAAGCGACTTACAAAAAGATGTGAAATCATGCCAAAAACATTTTCATGTAAAATGTTGCCACGCCGACACCAAACGAAAACCAAAAGAATTCTGCGTTATAATTTTTAATGATCAATGTAACTTTTTAATGGACTAATAAAGATGTTTAAAGACATGTTTACTTAACAAAATGTTTTGTCACCAGGTACCCTCATGTCCATGGGTCTGGGAGCGCTGGCCCTGCTGGCGGGCAAGGCTCTGATGACGGCTCTCATGTCCCTGCTGCTGTCTGCCGTCATCGGTCTCAAGTCGCTCTCCAGCGGCGGCAAGTCTACCACCTACGAGATCGTCTCCAAGCCCATCTACACCCACTCGCACTCGCATTCCACCGCTCACGAGGACGTAGGTGGCGGCTATGGTCATTCTGGTTACGGAAGAAACTTGAAGATCAGGCGACGTTAAGAAAATGGGGAGTGTTTTGTGTGTGCTGTGAGTGCCTGTTGAAAATCTATTTATTTACTATATTTAAAAGAGTAAAAAGTAATAATACAAAATAATAATAATATAAGACATTTATGGTACAATAGAAGAAAGTGGAGAACATAAGTTATTTATATATATTGCTGATATTATTTCATTAAGGTACAGCCCTTGTTTTTTATATATGAGAAGTAATTTATGAAATATTTTCATTGTCAAAGAATACGTACATATGTATTCTAAATAATGTTAAATTATATTATCTCAAATCTTCAGCTATACTGTTAGTTTATCTAAATATGTCTTATTATTATTATTTCTCGCTCGTATGTATTTCTTTTTTAATTTTCTACAGAATTAGAAATTGACTTTTTTTGTGACATTTTTACGCTCCAAAACTTTTTTATTCTTTTTTTTTTATCTTTTGCTGCTCATTTATAGGATATTAATAGATTATAAATATTTATTTCAAACAAGTCAGATATTTTTTTTACATATTTGCGTGTTCTCCACCATTGTTACGATTTTATTTCCACTCTGAATCAAAGATTGAATTTGTTTTATCATCGAAAATTTGATAATTATTAACAAATTTGTCTTAGAATAGATTGAATAATCTTTATAAACGTTAGTATTAATTGCATTTTTGTATACAAATATTAATTTATTTATAGTGGTATGTGAGGTTTTTGATTGTACTTAATTTATTTAATTTATTTATTACTATAAGCTAAGTCTTCAAAAGGGAAAACTTACGAATTTCGTTTTCAGCTTTGTATACATTTGGTTACGCTTTTCCTAAGCCTTTTTTTATTAAATAACAATATTATTATTATTAAAAATATAAATCAAATGTAATTTATGTAAGTAATAAATTATTTTATTATATATTTGTTTTGTGTAGTGAAATACATGTATCGTTATTTTGAATAAATATTTATATTGGGTATACAAATACCATTATTATTACTAACCAAAGGATTACTGTTATTTATTGTGATATTATTTATTTAAGTAGTTATTTATTGCGATATTATATATGTACAAAGTTATTCTAAAATATTATGTTTATTATTCGAAATATGTTAATTATCAATTGTTTGCTGCGATTTTAATGTTTTTTTGCGAACTTGTGTGTCTTTTATACTGATAAATAAAATGATGAATATCTATGAATGTTTTATTTTATATTAGGTTACAAACAAATTTGCATAGTTTTTATGCTTGTGGTTCACCTGTTTTCATTGAAAATTTGGTAATAAATTATTTATTTCAATATGTTATACTCCTTGTATAACTATTTGACTGAATAAAAAAATTTAATTTTGTCTTTGATTTCATTAAATTTGAATATTTTTTTAAGAATATGTATAAACATTGTACCTCCTTATATCTGGAAGCTATGAAAAGATAATAAATAATTAACTATAATCAAGATATCGCATGTTTAAGGTAGAGATTTCAACTTGTAATAGTCAACAACGATTAGAAAGGGATTTCATTCAATTTAGATTTACAGTACATATTAATGTTCCGAATATATAGAAATTATTTAAAACATATGCCTGATAATTAAATTTGCACTTCATTACGACAATATTAAAAGTTTTCCAACGAAATTTGGCAAACAGACATACACCATAAGTCTCTATAACCCTGCCTCACAAACAGACATACACCGTAAGACATAACCTTGTCTCACAAACGAATTTTTTATTTATTTTTTCAACGCATTATTTATCAACTAAGTGACTACCGACACCCAAGGACATCTGGACCACTAGAAGGCTTGCAGATGCGTTGGCCAATAGGAAGTTTTTGTCGTTTATTGACATAAATATTTGCAGTATTTGTATTTATTTCAATGTTGACGTAACAGGATTGCAAGACACTAATATTTGTTCGCGACTTTGACTACGTGATCTTTTGGATTTTAAACTCATTTAGTGGCATAAAAGTACGTCAAATTTTTAAAGAAGAAATCAAATTGTATTGCAAAGTAGCTGATGCCCGCGTTAATTCAGTTATTTTATTATATTTTAGAATTTTTATTAATTTCGCGCGATACCCTAATTATTTTTTTATATATATGTTACATACATTTTGGAAATTAAATTTTATTTGTTTAAATTAACGTCGCAACTTCGTCCATGTACGGGACATCTTTATGTCGCTGCAATGTTTCAAAATATCTCGATATATTAATACGTTAAGAGAAAACTTATGTAGGTGCCAATTTAGGTAGATTGCACGAATATGAAATTTGACACTTATATCGTAGTTCGTTCGTTAGTCTCGCTAAAACTCGAAAACTGCTTGACTGCTTTAATTTCTGTTTTAATTATTTGAGGAATGGGTTAAAAGAAGAGAAAGAAAGGAGGAGTTAAAAGATTATTTAAAAATATTCACATTTTGTCCCAAAATTTTGGTGATAATAGTATCTCTACTCGAAACATTCTTCGTACTTACGTAAGTGCTGGACGACTGAGTTTTTACGTCAACGCATAACGACTTTTAAATTTTTTACCGGGTCGCTATAGAAAATATCGTTGCGTCTATGAATTTTTTTTAAAAGTTTCTCCCTGTGTCATTTTGACAGATAAAAAAATTGTCTCAATAGATGTTTTAATTGATAGTGAACGAATTATTTACGATATAAATACAACATACATAAAGTGGGCATTTGAAATTTTGCAAAAACAAAAAAAGTGTAATATAAAATTGTAAGCAATTTCGAAATTACTAAAACCATAATTTCATATAAACCCTAAATTTTATCTTTACCAATATGTCAAAGATTTGGACCATAGACAAAAATATGACACATATAGCTACAAGCAAGGCGCTCTAATTAATTGATTTTAAGATTGTTAATTTTTATTTTAGTTCAAGTATTTATTGTTCTCATATTTTGTTTAATTTTAAATTGTATTGTCGACCAAGAAGGTACTTCGCCATTTTTGATGACAGTTTCTATTTAAAGAAAATTTTACTGAGGGTTATTGTTAGAAATTTACGTAATGCATAACAAGCAAAAAGGAGCCTTTTAACTAATTGAGATGCAAAGAACATTCGACCTTAGCTTGGCATGTATAACTATGGAAATTGCCTGAAATAAACGGATACAATAAAATATTACTTACCAAATTAACGTAACCAAATATAATGATGACGTAAACTAATTTAACAAATTACAATTAAGTGTCAAGGATAAAACTATTGCAGTCTTAAGAAAAATAGTGGATGAATAAAAAAATCTTAATCAGTTTATATTATGAAGAACAATCTTATTAATATCTAGGCAATAAGTTCCAAATTCTGAGAAATGACGTTAATATAAGTAGAAAAATTATAGTACAAAATTATCATAAAATAGTCTGTCAATAGAAAAAGGAGGTCGTGGCCTAATCAGTGGTCGGCATTTGAGTCCCTAGCACAAAATGTCGCTCAAGTACGTTACATAGAATATTTTTAAAATAAAAGTAGATTTGAAGGTTTTTTTCAAAGCTGTTCTCATGTTAACGTATATGTATCTACGATAATAAATTTGGATGGTAGCCTGTATTCTTTTCTCTAACACTTACAGAGTCTTGGCAAACTCTTTTTTGGATCGTTAATGTCTGAAAGCTTAACTACCAAATACAGAAACTCATATACGCATTTGTAATATTAGTTCCAGTGCGCAAAACCTTTAAATAATATATCGAGTAATGTACAAACAGATCTACCAATAGAAAACGTCTTTTGATAGCCGATTAAGAAATCCTTAATGGAAAGTTTTGTTATACGAATGACTTTCCTAACAACTACCGAGCTGTTAATGCGGAAAGAGGTTAGACGGTTCGTACTCGCGCGTATCGAATCCTCGACGTTACGGCCGTAAGTCGTATGTAAGCCGTAAATAATGGAAGTACGAACCTTCATTAGACGTTTCCTTTCCAACGTAAAACTATCGAGAATTTTCGTGCTAGGTCGTCAGTAGTTCCTGAGATTAGCGCGTTCTAGTAAAAAACAAACTCTTCAGCTTTATATATTAAAAGTATAGAGATAATAAAGGTACTTTTGATATTGTAATTTTGTATTAGTTGTAAGTATCTCTAGAGAGGTTAATCTAGTTTAGGAGTGAAAATTATTTTTCTTTTAAGTGAATAAAAAAAGAAAACGTTCATCGTAACGAATTTTGATAAAATTTGAAGTAAATACGTACAGAAGTTAATAAATTACAATTTAATTACTAGGTAGAATTGAAATTATATATTTATTATATATTATATAATAAATTAACAATAAAAACTAATTTAAAGCCTTTTTTTATGTTCTTGCTATTTATTTTGTTTTTCACTTCGGACGGTAATTCATTTAACAAACGGGGCACTAGAATAAGTAGCAGTTCGTTCGCCGTATCTATTGTTCGCTCGTTCAATGCGCAACCTGTTTTTGACCAAATTTACTTAAAATTACATAAAGTGTGGCGTTACGTTAATTTGATATTCAAATGAGTTAGTTTGTAAATGCATTTCCCCTTAGCAAAATTTTCTTTAATTAGGAGCTGTCATCTGAGTGGCTGCTTTCTTGGTCGACTATACTTTGTCTCTACCAGTCTCAAGGACCTAAGTGAATGAGCATAGATATATTGGACACACCGTTTTTATTATTGAAACAACCGAAATAGCTTCAATTAAACATAAATTAAAAAAAAATCTTGTACAAAAATCATATTGTAGTATTAATGATTATTTCAATGACAGTTTTAAATGTTAAATTTTACCGGAATGTTAGATATATATTTTTACAATAATTTTCTATATTAAATGTTAATTTTACTGTAAGTGCATGTAATATACGATTTTAAATGTTAAACTATTAGACGTAGAGACTTGAAATTTTCCATGTTTATAGAACATGCTAAAAACTCATTAGGAAAATTATTCTGAATGAAATTGGACAACTTTTATGTAACAAACACGTTGTTTAACAAATACGTTTAACATAACAACAAGTTATTTAACAAATACGTTTAACATAACAACAAGTTATTTAACAAATACGTTTGTAGCATATCAGATATGGAACCCTTCTATATAAGCGTGTGTTGACGTGCTTTTGGCCATTTTTATTGAAATACTATTTAACATTAAGCTTTGCCACAAATTTATCTTATTTCAAGAATTTGATAACTTTTACCTTTTTTAATTTATTTAACCGGTTCTTTATTTGGATTGTCTTAGAGTAATAAACTTATAAACAGGTAACTTTGTTAAAAATAACACATTAATTGTATTTAGATATTAACATGCTCGTATCTGAACTTTATACATTTTGCTTAATTTATTCTTAAAAGTTCATTACATGTTAGGGTGAGTAGCAGAAACGATGGGAGGCCTATGTCCAGCAGTGGACGATTAAAGACTAATAGATAGAAAGACATCCAGTACGTTAACAATCGGTGATGAATTAGGTCTGTAACTTCTTACAATCGGATGGAATCGTGATGGAAGAGATTGGAAGAGGCCTTCGCTTAACAGTGGGACAGAGATGGCCGATTATAATAATAATATACACTATTACGTAGCATTTTGTAGATGTATTCACCTGTTTTCTTTATCTAACCATAATATCTGTATCTATTGTGAGAATTAGACTCAAAAAGTTAACAATGCAACGTTCGCAGGTGAAAGAGGCGCATGCGTTAGTCGAGGTGATGAGAATGTAACAAACAATCATGATTGTTAAAGAAGTAAATGTACCAGCAACTACGGATTATAGACTATATAAGCAGAAACACATGAATACATTGGACTATAAACACACGATCATCTGTCTCGAAGGTAGGTATCTTAATACCTGTGTTGTAGGTTACAACCGAATGATACACAAAAATATTTTTTTGAGAAAGTCAACGCTTAAGCAGTGGTCAGCATTTAAGTCGATAGGTTAATTCGCTCTTGCAGCAACCGGGTGATAGATGAGCGACTCATTTTAACACTGGTTTACATTTGATATCCGACCTTCTTAGTGTTTCAAAAACAGTGGGGCCGGTTTATGATGATTTCACTAAGATATATTAGTTCTGAAGTTGTAGAGATTTCGTGGATTACGGGAATAACATTAGACGGCAGTCAGTCATCTTAACTCACTCCACAGCCACATCCCCTGCATTCTAAGCGGAACCTAGTACTAGACTGGAATAACGCTAGGAAAAATTTAAATATACACCCAGACTTGAGGCGGGAAAGTAACCCATAATCCTCAGAGCGGAAGGCAGGTTTATTGACAACTGCGCCAACAGTCCAATGAAACTAATCAAGGAGATATCCTTACAAACTTTACGTACACTCCTAAAATTATTACTTTTAGTTACAGTGGACTTCATATAAAGTTAATATGGTCATTGATTATATTATAAAAGTTGATTAGTACATAGTGTGAAAGATTAAATAATTACCTTTGACTTTAAATCTAAAAACTATTAATACTAACTTTAAATCAATGACTTATAAATGCACATAATTTAGGAGTTTGCAAAGAGTCTGTTTAGGATTATTATTTCATCTTTTCATTTTAAATCTAAAAAAATTATAAACATACAATATTAAATTAACGACTTAAAATTGCACACCATTTGGGAGTGTGATAAGAGTTTATTTTAGGATTCTTCTTTCATGTTTTCATTTTAAATTTAAAAAATTATAAACTTTAACATGAAATCAATGACTTACATATAATTTAGGAGTGTGAAAAGAGTTTATTCCGGGATTATTCTTTCATGTTTTCATTTTAAATCTAAAAAAACTATAAACTTTAACATTAAATTAATGACTTATAAATGTACATAATTCCGAAGAGTGAAAAGAGTTTTTTTAGCATTGTTCTTTCCTCTTTTAGAAAAAATAGAACACACAATAATGCGAAAATTTATTAAAATTTAAATTAATACATACAGATTCAACAGTAAATTCAACCATCTTATCATCGATAGCTCTTGGTAGCCTTCGTCAGTTATGTAAGTTTATTGTATCGTCACTTAAAAACTGTTAACATTAATTTTTCTTCATTACTAAGTTTCTCTTCTTAGTAATTTCATCAAATTTTCACTCACTTTACAACACCTTTTTAAATACGCGAATTTTCTTTCTATGACCAAAAAATAACATTTATATTTTATTATTTTAAAGTATGCTCTATGAAACTCTACTATATTTTTTATTTTTTCCTTAAGCCGTATATTATTCTTAATTTATTTTAAAGATAGAAGTCCACAGGTAGCGAGCTGACAACCCAATCTGTACCGATGGTCAGAGCTTCAGAATGGAACACAACTATTACGCACTTCTATTTCTTTATTTTTAAATTAATAAAATATTACAGTTCAAATAATGGGAAACCACATTTGTTTTATAGCCGTATTAGCTTGTAGTACAATAAACGAAAACCGTATTCGATTTAAAAAAAAACGTATTGGCTTTAATTGTATTCACAGCCTTCAAAAGGCCGGATGCGCGCGCGTCTCTTATCCCTACAGTGGTTGAACTAGAGGCAATGCATCGTGCTAGCGTGCGGCGCCGTTACAATGAATCCAATTTAGAATGGCATCGTAGACCGATAGAAAATGAAAACCTATTACACGTTTCTAAAAAAGATTTCAAACAAATCTTTTTCACATGAATCGATATGTTCATTCGCGAAACAAAAACTTTGGATGAACGGATGATTATGTATGATAACTAGACACAATTATAGTTATATAGAGGATTATGGTCAAATGCTAATATTTTAAATTTTAGCGTGATCATATATAGCCTATAGCGTTCCCCGATAAATGTCCAATCTAACACTGAAAGAACTTTTAAAATTGGACCAGATTAGCGCGTTCAAGCGAAGAAACAAACTCTTCAGCTATATATATTAGTAAAGACGCATTATTAATACATAAATTATTATATAATTAGTTAAATGTATACACACTCATGTATACATTTTACTATAAGATTATGTAAAAGCGTAGTTATGACCACTGTAGTTTAATTAATTGCCAAATATAACAATATCATCGTACAAAGTTTTGTATATATCTTTAAACCACCACATAGTATGCAAATCTAAAGATAAGCCTGCGATTTCCATAAATAATTTGAACATAGACTTCATTTGGAGTTTCAGGTCTATTCTAGACCGGGAAAATAGTTACCATTCAAAATTTCATTACACAATTCGAGATAAAAGTATTTAAGAATTTGTGACGTGTATTAAGGACCGAAGAGTCTTTTTCAGACAAAGGTCTTTATACGGTACAGTCAGGGCGTAAAAAAAAGGGCGTAGTAATAATATTTTTATTAGAAACTGTTATATAATGAACAAATGATATAATATCGAGGAAGAGTAAGGTACACAAACCTCTTGTGTATTTCGTAAACTGTCCAATCATATCACGCATCTGTTATTTTGATTCGATACGACTAACTATTCAATGGCACCACAGAGCACTTTAACCTTCAAAATCAATTTAGAAAGAAAAACATACCAGAAAGCGTTATTTTTTTTAATATTTCAAGTATATGAAATTATAAGACGAAGAGTTAATATTGGATTTGAAAACGAATATGGAATTTGACCGTTATAGTGTACTTCGCGTTAGCGTTTATGTTATTTTATAAAAAGCTTCATTATTTGCTATGCTTTGAAAAATAGTTACTTCAGTCTTTAAGGAAATCAAATACATTTCAAGAAATATTTTACACCTATTGCTAAATTTATACCACAAGCAAAAAATAGTATATATTTTTTTATTATTATTAAAAAGGGCGTCTGTTTTATTCTGTGCCCGTTTTCGCGCCTAATGTGCCATTGTGTCGATTTCTGAATTTGTGTTGGCATAGTGATGACCTTGACTTCACTTAAGATTTTGCTTAAAAACCTACAACTTTCTCTATGCTGTTTCCATTTTAACGTTTGTTTTTATTTTATTTTTATTTAAGGATCTCCAACAAAGAATACAAAGTATACATTTAAACTTTAAGAAATAACCGAACAGAAGAATTGTGTGCTCCTTCAATTACGGAAGACCTCAACATGCGCATCAATATAGAGTAACCGAACATAAAAACGACATTATTTTAAATTTTATTTTTAGGAAAATATATATCTATTTCTAAGTCATCATTTATTATTGATGCTCTATTATAATTTATATAAATATTAATAAACGTTTCGACCGCTAATGAAAGGGGTATTATACTTTGAGCTGTTAAGGAACGTACACATAGACTGCATATATTGAAATACTATTTAAAAAACCCCTAATTGCACTTTAACAATTTTTTTCCTTTGTATTCCAGAGTCTATAAAATTTGGTATACATCGTCCAGCTTTCAAGTAAAAAAAAGCAAACTTTCTATTTTTTTTTTGACACACGGACGTCTGTTCCTAAGGTAGACAACTTAATGCCTGTGTTATAGGTAACAGCCGTCTGTTATACACAGTCATTGGATAGGGTATACTATAGTTGTCGATTTTCAGTTTGTGAATTTTCTTTGTTAATGCACTTGTTTTTTTTTTAAATCCTTTAAAGTGATATATTTGACTACTGTTAAAGTCAAAATTTTTGTCAAACATTTCCATGTTTAGATTTCATTTATTGATTTATTAAAAACTTACAGTTTTACCCTCTTAACGTCAAGATTTTATACTTCTTTGAATAATTTTTCTCTTCCTATTGAAAGATATATAACCTTAAGAGTATAAGGCAAAATAAATCTCCCAGAGGACATCTTTGTTATGCGCCTCCCGAAGACACTCTATTTCACGGTACAACGGATCATCCAGGTATTAATTTTTAGGAAAATTTTAAATAACCTGATAAAAATAGGTGCCTTAAAAAGAACCTAAAATTTCTATGGTTCTTAAATTTTGTATTCTCTGTCAACTTGTCAATAGGAGCGTGCAAGTTCTTTAGTATTTGTGTTATATCTTGTTATTTTGTGCTTAAATTAGTTGTTGGATGTTGTGTTAAGTTTTTATGTATTAGTTTTATTTTACTGTTACTAAATAGTCAAAATGAGTGACAAACCTGAACTAAGTGTTGGGAAACACTGTTATCTTTGTTTACCTTTTTTCTCAAGACTAAATGTATGATGATTATAGATATTAAAATCATATTCATTGACTAACCCTTGTTTCCGAGGTAAAATCCTAAACGGCACTCCATTATAAGTTAATAAATTAATATTGATTTTATTTGAGTCACAGGGCAAAAAGCAATACCTAAGCGGTTTATAAAATTAACATTACAAAAACATGTGGACGTGATTTTGATCATGACCTTGTGATGATACATATTTAGAGAAAGTTGCTTAAAAACCCGACATGACATGATTATTATTGAGAAATTTAACTAATAAACTGTTTCATAATCAATACAAATGTCATTTAAAAGAACACGACTAGTTTTGAAGTCACAAAAAGATACAGTCCTATTTAAGATTGACATCAAAATGAGTGTCGTTACGTTTTGTGGTTGATTTGCCGTTAGAATAACTTAGCTCGTAAATGCATTTCCCAACGTAAAAAAAATGGTCAGTTATAAAAAGATTTCATGACGTCTGTCAGTCAGCAATAATTTTTAAAATTAATAATACAGTTGATTTTTTTTTGGCTATACTTATTAAGCAAATAAGTGATGAGTGAAATAGTTATTTTTGCCTATCCTAAGCCAGGGAGCGTGAAGGAAAAAACGGACCGCAAGTTAACTTTCTCTTAATCTCACGTAGTAGTTAATTGATATTCACATTTAATGTTAATTTTTATTTCATCATATATGATCGTCAAATATCATAATCCAAGTTCCAGCATTAAAGTTATTTCTATTTCTGTTCACTATGAATATTTAACTAAATCAGCAATTCGGATACTATGGTACTACGATTTCCAATTAGAAATTATATTTACGGAGAAAATAGTGAATAAATTATTCATCAAAGAACGCCGAGAAGATTTGTAAAACGTCGTAACATCGGTTTACGAAAATCAATGTTGCGATGTTGACTTAATGAGGTTCTAAAAACGCTTACATATCCTCTAAAAGTCGGTTAGAATACTATTACATTAGCTCACATGAATGGCTCTAATAAAATTAACTTGTGCAGTAAAAAGTAATTAGTTAAATGTACCATATTAATGGATGACCCATAAACCCTTATTTTTTTGTTAAAATTATAAAACCCCTAGTTTATTTTTAATTATATTTTAATTTATTTAATAAGACCATCAACGATATCATCATATAATAGTTACATGGTATATAGAAAAAAAACTTAATAATTAATCACTCATAGATGACTACAACATGCATACATTAAAAGCTACTTCAATTTTTTTTTATTAACGTATAGGTTTAATATAGTTTAAAACGGAATTAAAATATGCTTATAACAATAGTAAGTTATTGAAAAATAATAAATTGACTGACAATAATTTTTTTATAATATATCGGTCAGTTCGGGCAATTAATCTTTCATTAAAACGTATAATTCAAACTATTTTTATAAATATATTTTGAATTGATAAAGCTACGCTCTCTTTCCCGTCCCATCCAGGCCTCTTGCGCATTATTCTTTGGAAGTTTCGGGACTTATTTCACGCAACACTGAACAGTGTAAATGAAGCATGGATTTGTTAAATTTTGGTTTACTTCTTATTCTTTTTTATTTATTTTGGTTTGGTTAAACAAAGAACAAACCAAAATGACTGATTTTTTTTTTTTGTAAAATCAAATATAATTATGGCTATAACCATTCTTTATACATATTTTAAAATCATAAACATGACATATGATAATTAATAGGCCTATCTTCACGTCGATCTTATGTACGAAAGCGGCACTAGTATCATGGTTGCAGTCCTTTTGATCTCATGGGCCAAACTTTTACGATACTTTTTATGATTCTTTGTTTTAAATTTAGTTTAATATGTTTTGAAATAGTTGTATTGTTAGATTTAGATAATGTTTAGTTTTATATTTTAGAATATCAATATTGTTAAATTATCTATGAAAATTAATAATAAAATATACGTATTTCCATGGTCACAAGAAGAACAAAATATAATAGTTTGAGCGATCCCCTCATAATTTGACCGAGGCTCAAAAACTCCGTCGTGTTGATTGGTGCCGTGAAATGCATGAAAGATTTAACGAAGGTGACTCAAATTCTGTGTTTGACATAGTTACGGGAGACGAAAGCTGGATTTATTGTTATGATCCCGAAACTAAGAGACAGTCAGCTCAGTGGGTGTTTCCTTCCGAGGAGTTGCCAACTAAAGTGAAGAGAGGTGGAATCCAGCACCAGCTTCCCCAATCAGCTTCTGTAACGCGATGTTTTATCAAAATCTTTTACTTGATACCCGCGTTATTCGGATAGCGTGATAAACCAATTGAAAATTTGGCAACTCAGCTGGATTCCTAGATGGGTGGCCGTCACACAACGGTTTTATTTAGCCGGCATACAATGTCACTTCTACTGTTATGTTATCTGCTCTGTTACGCACGTGATACGTTGTGAATTACGTTCTAAGAAAGCAATTACATTTGCCTTATCGTTTTTCCTTTTTAGTCACATACGCTTTATCAGAAATTAATCTTTTTTGCGTAATAGAAATTTCCTCTTCAATGAATGAGTCAATTATATTTCATTTTAGCACGTTTACGTTCGGCCACTAATACTTTCTCTATTAGTGTACTAACTACTAGTAATACACTTGAGAATAATAAGTTGCAAAATTGCAAAACAATCTTCTTCTTCTTCGTTTGATTGATGGCTTGATTTTTTTCAAATACACAATTTATTTCGCCCATGTCACGTTCAAATCTATGATATTCCATATTATTTTTTAAACGATATTATTTTTAACAATATATATTACGCACTGCTTCAATATTTGACAATAGATTTTTGTATGTACAATATGATTACGCTCAGCTGATCGCCGCTGTATGGGCGTGCGTCAAAACAACCTTGGTCATGACTTACGCACCAATTATAGTAATAAAACTGAGTGGTTATTACGAGAACAGCTGTACACTTAGCATTAGTACAAAAGTGGTACATATCAAGTATTTCTTTTGTTTTTTCTATTTATTAGGGACGTTACGGAAACGGTTTTATCGGAATCGAATTGTGAGCCGAACTTTTTAAATTTGGTTTATCGCAACTAGAATCGGAATTGGTACTGAATAATAACGTCATACACATTTTTCTGATCAGTATATTCTTAATATCAACAAAACAAAAGACGTTTTCCCGAGTAAAAAAATAATCAAATTTAAAATCTTATAGTGTAAATTAAATCAAATGGAGTGACTCCAAAAGAAGCAAGTTATACTTAATATACAAAAGCATTGCAGCTTTTTCTCCGTGAGCCAACTTAGAGCAGCCAGCATCCACATCATCGACCTCTAGGACCATTGGCCTCTAATATTACTTTCAAATTTAACGGAACCGACATTGAAACTGAATGTGTAAAATCAATCGGAAGTTCAGAACTCTAAGAATCGAGCCTCCGTAACATCCCTGCTATTTATATATAGAACCTCAATATATTGACAGCCAAAAATTATGAAGGTATTATCTTGAATAGGTTATCTTAATAAGGTTTAGTTTTTGGGGGATAAAAACCGATAATGGACTTTGCCGTAATGCCTTAGACACGTCCGAAGCTAAACGCAAAAACCTTATTACAGGGAAAACTAGGGGCAGAATTGAGTTAGGCCTGCGCGTGTCGGAGTTCACTAACTTCACCAAAGATAAACGTCTAATCTTTTTACATCTTGACATCTCAGTAATTTGATTGTGATGTAGAATCGATGTTATAGAAGAATAAAAAGATAAGGAGCAGGCTAAGAATAGATTATTCATTTTCTTTTCAGCTTTCCCATCAATTCAAACATCTGTAGGATAATTGGTTTGACCCTCCACTTCTATTAGATACATCAAATCATTCATATATTGCCAAGTGAGTGATCCAATGCATGTTTATAAATTGTACTCACATTTTTGCAAATAAACTCTGACCCCGATTTTAATGTGATATATATCAGAAAAAGATACCGCACAGGGCATGGCAGCATTCTTTTTTTTTCTGATCGAATCAGGCATCTCAAGGTTGCTTGGCGCCATCCGCGACCTCCTCAATTGATTCGTTTTCGTACAAGGTTGGGAACTCACTTCTAAATATACTTAAAACTATTTAAAATCTTTTTCAGTCAATTGAATATCTAATGCATGAAAATGTACGCTCATGTGGTCCCTTTGCGTAAACTGCACGATACGTAAAACAGACGCGATACAACTCTCTCCCATAGGAGTGTTATTACGTAAAATGAAACGACTATACGTCAAAATGATAAATTTTCAATGAGCCTTGTGACAAATGTAATTGCTTGCGCAGTTGAGTGAAGGTAAATGAAAGAAGGTAGGTGGGTGTGTTATTTAATATTTGTAAAAGTACTAACAGTTTGCATTTGTATTCAAATATAAATGATTATTTTGATACGCTCGTATATGCTCCATACTGCTTTTTAATAGTTACTTTTTTAGGGTTCCCTATTCCAACATGGAATTGTTAGTCACGCTCTATACTTCTGTCTGCCCGCGAGGTGGTTCACCGCAAAGAATCTCCAATCTATTAGTAGTAGAGACTTGAAATCTTCCATGTTCATAGGACATGCTAAAAACTCATTAGGTAAATTATTTTGAGCCAAATCTGACAACAACTTTTGGAATTATTTCACAAAAACCTTTATCGCGTATCTGATACGGAGCCACCCTTCTGTATAAGTTTGCCTTGACACGCTCTTGGCTACTTTTATTAACGGTTAAAATGTATGCCTAAAAAAAAGATTTAGACTTACACTTTTTACAGACGTCTGTTCCAACTGCCCCACTAGTTTTGTATATCATCATTATCATTGGCCAATTCATATATTACAGATGACTAATATATAATATATTTATTGGAAACATTTTCACGTATGGTGGTACGGCGTTTCTATAAAGGCAATGTCGTCATATCCAGAGAACCTAAAATACATCTGCTCTACTGATCAAAGAAGATACGATAACCCAAAATGAATAATTATCAATTATTTAATTTTAAATAAATTATATATTATTTCATTTATTTTTATGGACACTCCTTAGTGCCAACGCGGGTTGTATCAGCGTTGATTAAAAGCGTCACACGACAAAGACTTGCCTCCTGTGGGCCTAGCACGAATATTTTCATTGTAAATACAGTCGAAGCTTCGTATTCGAAGGGCTCGAAATGTTCGTGCTAGGGCCGCTGTGGGCCTAGCACGAACATTTTCATCCTAAGTAAAGTCAACTCATCGAATTATTTCGTTCAAAAATTTCGTACTAGGCCCTCTGTTTAATTATTTGTACTGCATATAACTTTACAGTAAATATTATTTGAATCTAGGGCATGTTCTTATCAAAGCGTCAAACCGGTCGAAACACTAGAAAATTGCCTAGGCATTAAACATGCACATACTAGGAACAGACACCCCACTATGCCCGTGCTTTATAGCAACATCGGTTATAATGTAGTCTTCAGATATAATTTTTATTTGAATTTCGAATTAAAAACTACGTACTTGTTACGACATAAGGATTAAAAAAAGAATATACTCATTATTCAAAGTCCGGCATGTGCGATAATTCTGGTAGAAAAATTGTCTATCGGCGTTGGTACTCATTTAAGTGAACCGCCGGCCCCTAACTCTTGTTAATATTTTTTTTAAAAAACTTAATCTTCTTGAGTGTCATAAAGGACAAAGATGATTCCACGTGGTGCAATTTTATTACTATATTTAATTTTTAAAAAACTTATGACTCCAGTTTATGTATTAACACAAATACCTTCTCTATTTAATTATTACTAGAAACATTAAGATAAAGACCGTTACGTTTTTGGAGGGCATATTATGAATCAATTATATTATCAATTCCTAACCTCTTTCATTAGGTTAAACACTGATAAGTACTAGCATTTATATCTACTTATTTATATGTATATATAATTCCCTTATTACATGTCCATAAGTAAGATTTGCGTTTCTACGTGTGCGATTTCTAAAGAATTCCTTCCTAGCCTTCATTTAGAATATGCACTTTCAAATCTCAAATACTTAAAAGTTTTAATATAGAATTGTTCCTTGGCGTGGGTACTTTTTGGAACATCTTATAGGTATGATTTTGATGGAATTTTCACTAGAATATAATAAAAATTATTAATTTCATTACGATAAATATATTATATGATTAAATTGAATATGATGAAAAGTGCTGTCTATCATTTTGTATATTATTCAATTTTTTCATTAAATATCACTAATTACAATGCAACTTAATATCGAATTATTGTTTCGTTGTCTTAGACTTATATAATTAAAAAATAAATAAAACCACAACGTAAAAAAAATATTTATTGAAAGAAGAAGGAAGCTGACAAATTTATATACATAAAAAAACAATCAAGTAAAAAATAATCCCAATACAACATTAGAATCAATCATATCTCAATATCATATTTAAATAAAAAAAAACATAGTAAATGTCACTAGCAAAAACATCAACATTATCAATGGAAAACAATTAAAATGGCGGCCTCTTAAATAGTCGTATTAAAAAAATATATGTACCAAAATAAATGTTCATTTTATGGTTGTTGTCATTACGTAGCGTCAACTTTTATTTTATATATATTTTTAGATAATTGCTTCTAGTTTTACTATTAGAAGCTTACTGCAAAAGTTGAAAAGTTTTTAAAGTA
>JANCMC010033613.1:18178781-18320361 GCA_024363005.1 Charaxes varanes | reverse complement strand
TTATATATATTTTTAGATAATTGCTTCTAGTTTTACTATTAGAAGCTTACTGCAAAAGTTGAAAAGTTTTTAAAGTAAATTTTAGAAAATACACACTCTAAGTAGCTGCCATTTATCACAAAAAAAGTAAGTAAAACTAAGAACTTAAAATAATAATATCATATAAAGAAATAAAATCATCATGTAAACAATACTTTTCAATTCACCAATAACTATATATAACATAATTATAGTACTGATAAAGTAATAAAATAATCTGTGTAAATTAGAAAAAACGAACTTGGTAATAAAAGTACAGAGTACAAAGAGCCCTAGTGTTGCGCTAATAAAATAAAGATACAATCGTATTTACAACCATTTTTAAGGAGGAACACCAAACTACGCGAATTATTTTGTCTATGCTTTTCTTTGTGCGATCGATTTCTCAGTCGGACAGCTCCACGTTACAAAGGAGAAATCTGTATTATGTCCTTTACTATGCCATTCCCACAGTTAGATCTTATTATGGATTTATTTAAACTATCGTTTTATTCAATGCGGTCGCCCAGTAACTCGTTCTATTCACCATTACTAGTACATGCACAATAAAATGGGATTACAATGCAAGGCCGCATAAGGCTTCCCCCGCACTAGCGTACCGACTATACTTGACCTACTACTGCTATTTGCTTATTCTATTAATATTTAATAGCTGGAACTCGGCTGCGACTGAGTTTAGATAATGGAAAACTAGTAAGAGCGCTGTTTCCAATAGCATATCTATTGCTTATTGAAACAACTTTCATGTTATAAATACCGAGATTAAAATATTAGTTCTAAAATCTATATTCATAAATGTAAGGTATTAAATTATTAACTAAAACACGTAATAAAAACTTTGAAAACAAGTCAGAGAGGGATCTAGTCGAATTTAAACTTCGCTTAAAAAAGGTTTTACTTAATTGTCGCGTAAAAAAAAAGTAGTCTATGATTAATGTGGAGGGAAAAATTTAATTAAGCATATTGCATACCTTTTACTATTTCAATATAAAATTCGTGTTTCCTTGTACCTCTGATGTAATTTCGGATATTAATGTCCATCTTGTAAAGCACAGATCACAGATTCAATTCCAACAAAAATAAAGCAAAAACTGTTTCTACGAATGAGATACATGAAGTTATATAGAATGGAATCTTATAATTATTTCATACTAATCGCAACCGGGTTTTTCCCACAATTCAAGTCATATTTAACAACTAAGTGACCGCAAATAATACAATTTAACTGACTTTTAGAACTTGTGAGTACTAATTCGGCATATACCTTTGGTATATTTCAACTCTAATGGTTATGTACGAACAAGATTTGAGGATATGTGTTTTAATATATTTCCAATATCTACTATATAAAAAATCGAAAATAGTGCGGCAATTTAAAAATACCGGCCTATCGATAAACTTTAAAACTACAAAAGTCTTGCCTAAAAATGACACCTATCTGCGCATCGTATCAAGGCCAAGAGAAGGTAGTGTTTTATTATGAATATAATATATCGATAATACATGTATCGATATTTTTTTTGTCTTACATAACCTATCTGAGAAACTAGTTGGTATCTCTGGTGTTTAGAAAGCATTTAGAAACGCCGGCTGCATGTCTGTAGGCCTTCAAGTAAAGGAGCGGTCCTTGGAAGTTTGTAGTTACTTTAAAGGGCCGCCTACTTGTATGCCTATATTATACGGACCATACTATCTTGTAATATATAAAACAATTACAAAAGCCTTGCCTAGGAAACACGACTCATCAGTACAACGTAACATTTGCAAGGTCACGCGAGAATAGTACGGATGTATGAATAGAGAGGGCGCGCTATTTCTTGCTATTACAGCGCGTACTAATTATAGCGTGCCAGTATTTTGCTACCATACCTACTGTTTGGTCTCATCGATGTCAGCTGTCAAATAACCTTTGTGAATCTAGGCCAGCGGTTATTTTCGCTAAAATCTTATACAACATCTAATAAACGATTACATTATGAACTGTGGCAATGGGGATGACTTAAGTCTAAACAATTGTACTGAGAATTAAAAAGGAGGAAGAGTATCTGCGGTAGCGTTACTAGATAGGTTACTCTTACAACAACTTTTGTTAAGGAAAAAAAACTTTTGTTGTCTGTAAAGTCTGGATGATAATTTGACGTAATAACAACGTCCATTGCTTTGGCGGTGGTGCCTCTCTATCGCTTGTTTCGCGCTCTCGCTTGCACGCTCAACTCAGCCGGAACGTGACACTTTCTCGTCTGTGCACACGGAGTTAATCGATTGATAAGACGTAACCACGTCGAAAAAAATCATACAAAAAAGATAGTTCTAGATGTTAACTGTCAAATAACTTTTACAGTTCTAGTCCAGCAGTTATTTTCGCTAAAATAGCAGTGGGTCATTTAGCCTCTATTATCCGATGACATGAGGATAATAAACTGCGTTAGATATTGTTAGTTTATTACAATTTACCAAAAAAAAATACTGATGAGGAAAGCAAACTTTGTGCTTCCCCTTCAATGAATTTGGTAAAACTCTACACCTAATTTAGAAAGGTCGGGAGCATCGATTTTACTTTGAAATGACTCCAAATCTGTGTTGATCCCGAAAACATCTAGTAACCTTACGTGACATCTACATCGACGTACCTCCTTTTCTATATCACCTAATATTACACCTAATATTAAACTTGCGAGAGCCCTTAGACCTTACTCTAGCCTTATCGAAAAATACGTTCTTAGCGGATGTCTACTAACCATAAACTTTGCCTTTCCCTTTGTCAAACTATATCTATGTGCTTCCCGCGGTTTTCGACATTTCATGTTTAGTGGACTTCCTTTTTTTTTATACTAATATATAAAGCGGAAGAGTTTGTTATATTTTTTTTTACTTGAACGCGCTTATCTCAGGAACTACTGGTCCGATTTGAAAAATTCTTTCAATGTTAGATAGCCAATTTATCGAGGACATCGGCTGTACTATATCACGCTAAAATTGACTATATATTTTTATACCTAATTTTACGTGGAGGAAGTCACGAGCACAGTATGTATATAAAAGATATAAACCTTTCTATTTTTATTAGCGGTTAAAAAGCACATTCATAGGTCGTGGTGGTGGGATATTACGTAAACATGGAGTTATTTTACGCCGGCTGATTCACAGTTCTTAACGATTCCATCGCTCAACAGCATTTGTGCAGGTGTTGACTGTTTGCTGACCGCTCTAGTATTTATAAAAATAAGTATATTGTATTTTTACAATTGGTGAAACAATTCAAAGCAATTAGGTACATCGGAGTATTTCGTAACTTTTCGTTATTAAAATTGAGACAAAAGAAAAAAGCCAGTTTTAATTTACGTATCGTGGTATAGGTTTTGGAATAGTTTAAATAGATAATATTCTGGTCAACATAAATTAATTTTCATATAAGGATAACGACTAAGTCTTAAATTTTAATATCCACTTATGTTGTATTTCCATTAATATTGTGGGTTTTGAGAGAGGAGACATAACTGTTGACTATCGAAGTCTAGTACCCAATTGAATTATAGGTAATAATTAAGTGAACAACCTAAAGTCGCTTTCAGAATTACGTTCTTAGAGAGCGACATTAGAATGGTTAACTTTACACTTTTCTCGCACTCTTTACACCTTTAATTTCGCTAAAAAGTAAATCATATAGTACATAATTTTAGTTAATTATAAAAAAAATAATTTAACAAAGTAATATAAATAGGAAGAGCGTATTAAAAAGCAAAATATACCATTCGGAACAAAAATAAATAACTATTAAGCTTATATTAGAAATTAGGACTAATTAAAAGTCATAAAAATATTGGAATACAAATTAAAGTAATAAAATATACAAACATAACAATCGGCTAAGTTTACTTTAAAAATATAAAAAAGCACAATATGAGATATCTTATTTGTAACTGTAAAGCATATACTTGAAATACAAATATATTTATCATAAAACTATCTCATATTAAGCCATAACAGTAAATAAAATAAAAATATCTAAGACAGAGTAAATTATAAAAAAACTGGAGTAAAGAGTTCTATAGAACTGAACTGTAATAAAAAGCACTTTAAATGTTCATTCAAAACAGTTTATATATTCCGTGTGGCAGGTGGGAAGCGTCGCAAAACATCACTGGGTGTCGTACCAGATAGTGCATTTACAGTGTCAACGTTGCTCTAACGCAATCACGTCGCGTGCTTTGCAAACGCACTCCTGGCACGCACCCCGAGACGTATTCAAAACGTCGATATCGATAATGCACGTGTGAACTGAACGTCACTATTGTTTTTAAACACGGAACGTCTTTGCCGTTATCACAAACTTACTGTCCCTCATTGAAACGATCACTGTCGTGTTAGGTTGTGGCAATAAAGCTAAAAGCGTTGTGTTAGTAATGTTATTGTGCTGGTTGTTAGTGGCGGTGGTGGGAAAGCGTTATTATGACATCAGTTTATGCTATAAAAGAGTCACTTGTTCATGCTGTTAAAAAAATGCGTTTTAAATAAAAATATAATCATTATTATTTTTATATTTAATATTTTCTCATATCTCTTTCAACCAAGCGCAAGCCTGTGCTATATTAAAATCTGTAACATCCTAGCTGCGGAACAGGATAAAACCAAGAATCTTATGAATTATTAAATTTCTGTTTATCCTCACGTCGTTGGATGTTAATAGTTTCCTACAATATGTAATTGATATAATTATATTTGAATTGTAAAATAAATAGTAAAAATCTATTTTGAAATGTCGATATTAACATTCAATCAACCCTAGTAGTAATGTACAATGCGCGTCACGCAATCAAGACCATTTGTATAGGACTGGATTTCCAAGTGTCAAAACTAATTAGTATTTCATAGACACAATGTCAATCAGTTGATTGACACAATGTCCTCTGTATTCGTAACGTAACAACGGATTAGAGTAGGCAACGCGTGTTTGAATCCTCACATGGAATAGACTATGAGTTTTTTTTTAAACGATTTCCTTTCCGAGTCAGCGCCGCATCGTATAAAGGCTAAAATATGTATGGGAAAGTTGGTGAAAGTGTGAAATTTAAATATTAAAAAGTGTACGGACGTATATATTCGGCGTGGTCATTTGTTTTTTTATGCTCACTCTCTTAATAAGTTGCACTCAACCGATGTATATTTTATAGGATGAGAGGCGTTTAATCTTTTCAAATTACTTTTACTTTGGAAGGTTGTTTTATGTAAGGTATCTTTGCAATTTACTTTCAGCGTTTTTTGTCATAAATATAAGAAACTTTCGATACGTTTAACGATAGATAGGTTTATGTTTCGAAAGTTTACCTAGCGAAACGTTTTTATGATCATTGTAATTTAAAAAGTTAAAGAATTTACTTCTAATTTCATTTCAAACAAACAAACAAACGACAATTTATCAAGTTTATATTTTAAGCTAATAAAACATAGTATTTATAACTATGTATTTCGTATCGATTAATAGACAATTGATAAAGAAAATGCAATCGTCTTGCAATATATTATTTTGTATTCGATATTGTTGTTTGTTCGTCGGCCATTGGATGTCGTCATACTAGACTAGCATAGATCAAGGTAAGAAATAGAAAATCAGCGCTCGTTTCCATTACAACACTACAAAGTACAAAATCGTATGCGTTTTTAACGAAAATTACACGAACATAAAAATTGTTGAATTATTTTCTTGTTCGGAAACGCATATATACATAAGTGATCATGCGTATTATGCTATATTTAGCCAACGATATTTTAGTTGATTCTTCTCGTAGATTCAAGTTTTTCGAATTAGTTGTCACTTCTAACATAATTGACGATTGAAAAAAGCTTTTTAAACATTATTTGAATTTGTAGTATTGAAATATATCATCGATATAAGTGATCATTGACAAAACAAACTTGATAATCGTGTAGAACAAGGAAGATTACTACATTGTTGCTTTATAAAAGATGATGTAATTAGTAATGAATAAGTGGTTAATCGTTAAGGAAAAATATGTTATGATTAGCACTAACTCCGCAGGGTTTTTTTTTTAATGCGTACGTTTGCGTTGATCTCTTGACCTTCTAAATAAGAAGTGAAAGGATATTTATTAACTTGATATAAAGTATTTATCAATTTAAGGTAAAATAATATTTCTTTTGGTCCTTCTTTAACACGAATGCGAAAAAAGCTAGTAATTAAAAGTGTAAAATTCTATTTAAAAAAAATCAGACGTAAGTAGAAGCAATAAAATAGTTTACCTTAACCATTTTATCGCAATATATATTTGTATTCGTGATAAAGAATATCTAAAGACGATTTTATTTATTAAAACGGATGATGTCTTACTGAACATTTTGTTTTATATTGTTTGCGGACTTTAACCTCTGGAAAAGCAATTGTAAAATATTTCCAGGCATATCTATTGGGTAACAGGAATTCAGCACACGCTTACAGAACACTGTTTAATACATTACTTGCGAATGCTAATGTTTTTATAAAATATGCATTATAAATGATTAAAATAAAACCACACGCACACCACTGCCAAACGATTTACACACACGTACATACATTTTACTATAAGATGGTCACAAAGCGTAGTCATGACAACCATAACAAAGTAACAATGTATTTTGTTAATTATTGCATTTAATGTGATTAAATTGGCAAATGTCGTTGTAGTAATAAGAAAAAAATTGTACATAGCTTTATATAAGCATATGGTGAGCAAATGTAGCAAAATAATTAGAGGTAGCGCCATGCTTGTAGCCGAATTGGGCCGGCGCGTCCGGGTACCAGTACCTCTTTCTCACATCAACAGGCCAGTCAAATAGTTGCTTGTAGAATATTTTTTATATATTTAGGGAACTAAGAAGGTTAGGAAATGTAACCAAAACTGTGTGTTAACATCTTAGTATGTATATAAGGATGAACCTATTTCTCTTGGTCACACTATAATTTGAAAATGTTTCAATCCATTTAAGTTGTTTTACTTTTAATACATTAATTGAAGTCTACGGAAAGAAGTTCTTATGAAGAGGAAACGATAATTAGAGCTCTTTACAAAAAATAAGAAATCATTGAAATTGGTCAAAACTATTGAATTAATTGTAGATGAATTTCTTTCTATACACAGTTATATGAAAATTATTTAATATATTTTTGGATTCAGCTCCCGGTTTTTAAAGAATATAACTAAAGTGTTCTGTAGAATTATAAAAACTACCCTTAAAAGTCCATTGTCTATCTAGAAAGATAATATGTTACTTTGGTAACAATATTTTTATTATTGTCAATTCATTTTTCTGTTTGCCTACGGTTGTTTTCGGGACGTATTTTTTAATTTTGTTGGGCTTTTCACTGGAAGCAAGTAATAGAAAACTTTTTAATCTCCAAAATATTTGGGGACATCGGCGCGAAAATTGAACTTTAACATCAAAATAAAAAAAATTGAAAAATATCTTAATGGGATCGAAGTCGGGCGGATATTAATGTGCAAGTACATATCGCACGCATAAACTGACCTAACTGTAAAAAATTGATTTTTGGGAAATCGCCGAAACGTTTTTTCCTTTACAATTTATTTCGCCTATAATTCGATAAAAACGGCATTATAGTGACAAAATATTTAGTTTAATAATAGTTAATGAAGTGATTAATGATGTTGTAATGTTATTTTAATATTTTATCATCTGTTTGTCTTTTTAACCAAAATTAGATTTTTGTTAAAGAAAGAAAAATAACTGTATCACAATACTGGATGGAGATATTCAAATTATTCTTTGATTGGCTGATAAAGGACGTTGAAACGTAGTTGCCGGTATCATTAAGAGATGAGATAAGGTAAGATTTCACGATATTTATTTGATGACGGTTATGATTATTGGTTTCACATGTTTCGCCATGATTCGGTTTACACTTACACTTTATTTTAATAGGAGTGTTATGGTAATTACATTATAAGAAATAAAAAAATATACAAGACTGTCAAAAATGTCAGTATATAAGTAAAAAACAGATCAAAAAGAATCAACTTTCGAATTTATAAATTGTTAAAAGAAATAATTACAAAACAATAGGAAAATTATAATAAATTAAAATATCCGTATGTATCGTATAAAAAAAGTAATATCTTGTGTGAAAACTAATCTTGACACTATAAACTGTCAAATTAGCCACGCTGAGGCAAACCTGACAGGTTGATCGGTTTTTCGTTCCAAACTTTTGTCACGTAAACAACAAAAAAAAGAAAAAAAAAACTTTCTTTGTGCCGCGCTCAATGGCGACGCCCTGGATTCGTGGATTTTGGTTTTCCAATTACCACGGCCAGTTTTCGAAGAATATATTTTTTTTTGAGGTGTTCCCTAGTTAGTGTTTGGTAACTTATCTACATTATAAACGTGCATGTGAGTTTGACGTTTGTCTTTTACAATAACTTATTTCTCCCGAAGTCATGTAACTTTGCTCAGGTGACATTGGCGGTATCGGAGCGAAGCGAAGTTGCGTATTTATAAATATCAACACATTTCTGTTCATGGTTTATACACACTAATATTATGTTAGTTGTAGTACTTATATATATATTTTTTAATTGTTAAAATATTATATTTCTTGTATAATTTAATAATGCAGAATGTTTTACTGTGTGTACGACTTTTAAAAAGATGAGACACGAAATTTAACATAATTATTTTATAGTTTTAATTACAATTAGTTACGTATTAAACTCTGACTTGAAAGTTCAGAAACCGTATCTCCAGAGAGGGAGAGAGTGTCACAAACCACGGCGTCAACAGGATGTTTTTTTACAGAATTTTTTCTACGAAAAAGCTGGATATAGGCCATAACAAACTCGTTTAACTTCAATAAAAATTCATCAAAGTCTAGTAGCAGTAACATAAGAGGTTACAAAGATAAGCATATAGTAAAATCTTATGATCACAATAAAAGGAATTTGAAGACCTTGAAGCAAAAAGTGTGAAATAACGACATCGACTTTCGGTCTACATCAGACGCCCTTTGATAATAATTAGCGCAAACCTTTAAAGGCCTCATTTTGTTTCTCTCAATAAATTATTTGTTTTGGAAAGTTTCAGAATATAGAGATAAATCGTTCTGACGCGCTGAAATTTATTACAGCATTTAATATTTATTATAGATAGAAAAGTGCGACATTTAATTATGTGCTAGACACCCGCTGATGTGTTGAAGTCGGTACTGAGGCAAATAGGTTCCTGGATACACCGATTCAACACATCAGTAGATGCTTAGCACATCGTATGAAAGTACCAATTATTTATTTTTTGCTACTTAGTTCCTTGTTTTTTAAGGCGGTTTTCTTTTTATTTAAAATATTTTTTTTTTTGTGGAAAGTAAAGGAAGATGCCATCCTTATATAACGATGTACATATATGTATATAAATTTTTAGTGTTTTGTTGATTTTTCAAAAGCCGCTCGACTGATTGCGATAAAATTTATATGAGATCAACTCTAAAATATTGTCTACTAAATCAAAAAATATGTTTGCAGAGGCAACACACGGAATATTAAAGTTGGGAAAGAAATTCAGGTGGAATTTCTTTCCCCCCTCAATTCCTTCCCGCAAAAACGTCCAAGTCGTACACACACAGAATCAAAAATTAATCTGTTTATTAATTTTAAAAAGGGGGTTTTAAATTTGGTTTTATTTATTTTACTCCCCGAGTCATGTGTATGTAAAGAAGTTTTACTTCTAATATAGCGTCGAAATTGCTATCTCTACTATTTGAACTTTGTCTATGTTTAAAGGAAAGAGCCGAAGCGGAACTCGAGCGCCTCCGTCAGCAGATAGCTGAAAAGGAAAGGGAGTTGGAGGAGTTGAAGCCGAAATACGAGGAGATGAAGGCGAGAGAGGAAGAGTGCACCCGGGCGTTGACCCTGAACCAGCAGAAGAGGCAGGAACTGTACGCCAAACAGGGGAGGGGGACGCAGTTCACGTCCAAACAGGACAGGGATAGATGGATTGAAAAGGAACTCAAGTTAGTAAACTGATAAATAGTTTATCAATATACATCTACCAGCTTTTACCCGCGACTTCATCCGCTTAAAATTAGGTGATAGAAATTCGAATTGGACCAATAATTCCCGAGATTAGGACATTTAAGCAAACAAACAAACTTTTCAGCTTAATATATTAGTACAGATTTAGCCAAAACTCTCGGCTTGGCTGATGCCTAATGAGAGATAATGTCATGCTAACTTTTATCAATTTTTATAACGAGGTCCTTAATATTTATGAATTAAATATGGTATCTGTACTCTTTTCGTTCCAGAACTTTTGCGGGCTCTTCTCAGTGCAGGACGCGCCGGAACCCTTGTAAACTTAGCTTTTAAATCGTAACATTTATCGCCAATTGTTGATAAAAAAAATGAATAATAATTAACATATGTAGTCCATAAGTAGTGTAAAGTCTATACAAATAAAACATTTTTGACTTTGACCAGTACAGATCCCATCAAATGAGGATAGGACGATCGATTATAGAAAAACAGGCGAAAAAAATTACGTCTTTTTTCTAATACTAAAAAACAAATATATTTAAAAATTACTAAAAGACACCTCATATTCAATTATGTTAAATAAAAAATTCTTATTTCAGATCTCTCAACAAACAGATAAAAGATAAGAAGGACCACGAAAACAAATTGCGCGAGGACCTACGACGAGATGCGGTGAAGCTGACCGAACTGGAGAAGAGAATAGAGGAGATGACCAAAGAGATGGAGAGGCAGAGGGTGGCAATAGACGAGCACAACAAGCAGTACTACGAGTGTAAGAAACGGAAGGACCAAGAACAGAATTGCAGAAAGTTAGTTAATAATACATAATTTTTAAAAACCCCTGATGCAACTAATACTCTAAAATAGACATACAGTCTAACCTCCATATAACGAACTCAAGGGACTGAAAAACATTCGTTACAATAAGGTTTGTTGTAAAGAAGTTAGATTGGACTACAATTCGTTTTATAAATAGATCGTAATTTTTAAACCCGTAGAAATGTGAATGACTGTTATACAATTAAGCCGGAATTATTGATAATATTCGTTATATAAAGGTTTATAGGTTGAAAAATGCGTTAAATAGGTGAGGTAGGTTAATGCTTTCTATCTATATTCGGCATTCGTTATAAAGAGTTTGATAATATATGGTATATTTTGTATTAGCTGTTATTGACATTTCCAGCGGATTTTCAAAAAATCGTTCAATCGAGAAAATCGTTATATTGAGGACCGTCATATTAGTGTGTATGTTGTATATATAATATTAAATAGCAAATAGTCCCACTGTTTTTAAATGATACCGCGGTTTAAAAAACTCAATTTTTGCCAAGGATTGATAAATACGACACTGAATTTCATAATGATTTAATGTAAACAATTATACTTTTTCAATTGAATTCAATCCTACTGATGTATATATCCACGATATGTATATATTGCTTGTATTAATCCGCTGTTTATATACATCCTCAGTTTATAAACGCTCGCAGTTATGTAAAATGCCGAAGCAAACATGTATATTGCCGTGACATTGTTGCTCAACTCTTGCAGAAAACTTTTTTATCTTAAAGTAAATAACCGCAAAGCGCCCAAGCAAACGCCCGCTTAACCTATCCGTAATTGAGTTGACATTCTGGTGAAATATTTAAGCATAATGTATAATATGACGGCAGTATGCATTCTGGTATTTTATACAACTGCTCTATTTTAATGTTTGTTAAAACAAAAAGTTTTCTTAGAGAGTTGAGTAACAATGTCACGGCAATATACATTTCGCCTTCGGCATTTTACATAACTGCGAGCGTTTATTAAGTGACGACGCCGTACGTAAACGGCGGGATTACACAAATTGCCTGCGACATATATAACGATTACATTAACTGACTTTATGAACACAAACCCACAGTGAATTATGGCGTAAAGAAACGACATTGACGCAGAATTTGTCCTCACTGAAGGAGGATTTGGCCAAGGCGGACCAGGCGCTACGGTCGATGGCTGGAAAGGTAAATTTTATATTTTGTTAAGAGTGCGTACAGTCTAAAAATGCACGTCCCGAAAGTTTTAGCTCCACGTATTAATTATTCTATAGATATAGGTACGATATTAAAATAATTTCGAATTTACCCTTTAGCCTATACTCAACGGAAGGGACAGCGTGCGTAAAGTGCTGGAAACATTTCAAGAGCGAGGCGGGGAGTGGGCCAAAATAGCCACACAGTACTACGGACCTGTCATAGAGAATTTCACGTGTGACAAGACAATCTATACTGCCGTCGAGGTAAATAATACGTCTAGAACTTACTAACCTCACTCTCAATGATTACCTAGATATTATCATAAGTATGTTTTCCCTTAAAAATATATATATACAATACATATTTATTTATAAATTTAGGGAAAACACAAATATGCACACTTATACAAATATTGGCGCCACACGCACGCACGCACGTGCACACACACGCACACACACTAAACTTAAGTTGCTGCACACCACAATATACTCCTTTTTTCTGATCTATATTTTTATTAAAAATTTAATAGTAAAAATAGAAATATGTCAATGTTAGGCAAGGTACTAACCCCTATGATACAGGCTTGCCTGGGTTAGGGGTTAGAGTTGCAATGAACTGTAAAATACTTTTGTAAATAAAGATTTCTTACCATAAAAAAAATCTGTCTGGCCATAAAATTTAATAGTAGTGTCTATCGTTAATGTCCGCCATTTTAACGCGTCTGGTTGGCTGGTGAAACACTTAGAATACTTAAAGACAGCACTCAGTACTCAATTCTAGTTATAATTATGTAATAAATGTAGGTACTTTTAATTTTTGACGAAATTTCGTTAAAGTTAGAAGTGTGGCTTTACTTTGTGTAGTTAATTTGCTGTTCGAAAAAGTTAGTCCATAAATGCGTTTCCCAGTGTAAAAAAAACTAGTCATAAAATAGACTTAATGACGGCTGTCAGTCGAATTTTTTTTTTAAGTATATTAGGAATACTCTTTAGGTATGTCTAATATTCCCTTTTTCCCCTCCTACTAAGCTTAAATTAAAAGCTTGTATTAGGAGTGGGTGCGACTTTATCGTAATACGTTTAAAAATAAAAATTAATTGATATTAATAATTATTACTGGGACAATTTTCACAATCAAGTAAATAGTTGGGCAATTTCAATAAAAACTTTAAAAACATTATATTTTTATTAGGTTAGGTAAACAATAATATATATGGTAAATGTATCTCTTCAGTACCAATATATTTTCTTTAATTTTCCTTCCCAGATCTTAAAGAATAATATTCTTTAAAATTTTTTAATCTGTCACTATTCTGTCATCAAAGAGTATACATGTCAGTTTGATATTTTAAGTTGTACGAATTTGTAAAGATATTAATTTTAGTAGAAAATATTTTTATATGTTAGAAAGCCCTGAAACATGTGTTGCCGTTTTCCCGAATAAAGCTAACTTAGGGGCTGTCTTAACCTGCAAAAGAATCCTTTTCTGGATTCATAATATTTCTAGTACATGAAATTAAAATTAAAAACTGAAAATTATTATGTTTTTACATAATAAAAAACTAGTTTTTACATAATAAATTAGCAACCTTATTTGTATCTGTTATCCTAAAATAAATAAAAAATCTGAAGTAATTTGGTGCAAAGTTATTTTCGGCCGCATAGCCGATAACTTTTTAGTAACTTTTGGTTGCACACTTTCGGCCTAGGTTGTCGTACGTTCCCATATAGAGCTGATGTTGATAAGTAACCTTATAGAAGCTCCTCTTTTATCTCTTTTACCTACGACTAGCAGACTAGCTAGATAAAGTTTGTATGTTCGAATATTTCGCCTGCTTAATCGTAAACGTCACTATCTCAAAAAAACTGATTTTTGGGAAATCGCAAAAAACCTTGTCATTTACAACTTATTCCTCTTAGAATTCGATAAACAAGACATTATAGTAACAAATTATGTCTTTTAATTATAGTTATAAGAAGTGATGAGTGATATTGAGATGTTATTTTAATGACATATTATTATTTTTATGTCTTTTTAACAAAAACCTATTTTAGTTATAAAGAAAAAAATTGCTGTATACTTTAATAACAATTATATTAAATTCATAAACACTTATTATTGTATTGCAGGTATTGTCGCGCCAACTGAAAAGCAAGTCCGCAATATGGTTGTGAACTTTGGTCCACAGCATCCGGCTGCTCACGGTGTATTACGACTGGTCCTTGAACTAGATGGTGAGGTAAATGACAATTTCTTTGTATTTAGAAATAATAGTGAAAATAATGACTGAATCATTTGGACATGGAAGTATATATCAATCTCTCTTAGGCTGTAAATAAATCTCTGATGAATATGTAAAATTCTATTTATACAACTCAGCCAGTAACCACTCTCAAAATAATCTGCATAATAAGTCAACACCTAAGGTTTTTACCCTGCTCTACTTTTGTTACATCATTTCCTTCTATGTCATAAATTTAATGGAACTTGCGGTGACGTTAGACAATAACAAAAAAATAACAGCCAGCCTGCCTATAGGATACATTCAAATAGAAAAAAGGAGTCAACAAAATATTTTCGTTTCAATATAAAGTATTTTTTAAATCAAAAAGATAACAGCCTTAAAAACGCTCTAGGGAGCTAAGAAGCAGAAAATAATTAGTACTTTCATACGATTACTTACTAGACATTTACTGATGCGTTGAAGTCGGTATACCAAGCGAAAAATTTTCCCCACTGAACCGATCCGGATGGATTTGTGTTCTGTTCCACTGAATTATTTTAAAGAATGTAACCTTTGGTTACGTAATGATACTCAATAAGGAATAGAAGTATACTTGCGGGAAACTATAGTTACCAATGATGTTTTCATTAATCAGTTTGCGAATATTGTTAAGAATATCTATTAATGTATTAGCTGTGCCCGCGACTTCGACCGCGTAAAATTAGTTTAAAAAAATCAATTTTAGCCTTCCTCAATAAATAAGCTATCTGTGACTGAAATATTTTTTTAAGTCGGACCAGTAGTTCTTGATATTAGCGCGTTCACGCAAAGAAACAAACTCTTCAGCTTTATATATTAATGTAGATATGAGCTGCGTTTGAATAGCATAAGATATTTGCAAATATCTAAAAACTATGATGGCTGTTTACTATCAGGCAGGCCGTACGCTTACCGATAGCAATCTTACTTACAAAAAAAAAACTATTTTACTAAAAAACAAGATGGCGTGAAATAAAATTTCATACAAACTGTAATAACTTAAACCAAACTTCATCTTGTTTGATCACTATAAGTGCCAAATCCATTCAGTTCAAGATAATTGAAGATAAAAGTTTAGCTAAAGCTCATCGAGCTTTACCAAAGTTATTTCAAGTTTTCTGTCTGTTATTGCGTTGTTATTCAACTTTCCAGATAATTATCGCCTACTATATTCCTAAATATGTACGTTTTTCTGACTATTCCTATATAATATATACTTGCAAGGTGTTTCGATTTCTTTGATGGCAAGTATAGTTGAGAAGAGCTGGAATGATATTTGTTTTTATAAAACAAAATTGAGAAGAAAAGAGAAAGATTTAAATTTTTGACTTGGTAAAAAATTAAAATCTTTCTTATGACTGTTAATTGTTTTGAATTTGTTAATTATACCTAATTATTTTTCGTATGGTTTGTCCTGCGATTTAGAAATAAGTTTCCATTATTACTTTATATATATTCCTATAATCTATGGTTTATATTTGTTTGCAATATTAAACACCGTTTTAAGTAAATAAGTACAATTCTTACTTACGACGATACATGGAACGACGGACTAGTGAATCTTTTCAGAATAAAGAATAATATGTTATTTATAGTAGACTAATTTAATTGCATTATGTTAACTTAAAACTATGAATATATGAAATCTGAAAAAAATAAAAAAATATTATCAAATTAATAGAGTGTGTGTTTGTGTAAATGTGTACATATATATAGTAAAGTAATTAACTGTTTATTTTAGTCACCAATAGTGAAGTTTTAGAATGTGTTTGTTAAATTGAGAGAGACGAATTTCTTAGCATTCAATGGATTCACCGTGCGGGTGACGGGTCCATCGCGTTGCATCCATCAAAAGAGCCCAATCGGGTGCAGTATTTAAGATGGGGACTGGCTTGATTCTCGATTTCATATTCGAACCTTCTTTAACGAAAACGAAATCGAAATAGTAAAATTCTGAAAACCATAAATTTGTAAAAAAAAAAAATCAGTAACTGTCAAAAAACAAAAATCTTTTAAAAATTATAAGTATTAAAAATAATGAGTAAAGTGTTCCTGTGATGGTATGAAACCCTTAGTGTGTAAGTTTGACTCGCACTCGCCAGGCTGTTATTGTTTTAAGATTTTACTTCTTGCCCTGTTTATTTTTCTATTACAGATACTAGGTGATGATCACTCAGATGTCAACTCCTGTAAGGTGGAATACATACCACCCAACAGTGCAGACTGCATGGACAACTATGGCCCAATGTCCAGTAACTCTCACATCGGTGGAGTAGAGTTAAAACCCTACATACTTCCGTATGTGCATCGCGATAAACACTCCTATGTCAGTGTCAATTACACAGTACTGAATATAACGTTCAGCAATATCAAATGGAAGAGTAAGTATTAAATCCTTTTTGCCCTAATTTTTATCATTTTGGGTCAAACTAGGGTTAATATTTATTAGGGTCAATCCATAAATTAAGTCACACGTTAAGAGGGGAGGGGGAAATTGAAATGCGAAATTTTGTGACAATGGGCAGGGAGGGTTAAAAGCTTTGTGACATCACATGTCAAAATTAAATATTCAAAAAAAAAAAAAACTGGTTTTGTTTTAATTTTTTAAAATACTAGTATAGAGAGTTTGACAATCTGTGACAAGGAGGGGGTAGGAGGTAAAATTCGTGTGACGTAATTTTTGGATGACCCCTTATTTAGCTAGCGGACCCGGCAGACGTTGTCCTGCCCGAACGTTTGGTTACTTATTATTTACTACATTCTATTATCCTATACTATTACTACCGATCCCTTTTTCCAATATTTTCGAAAATTACTCCCTCATGTATGTCCTTTCTTATATAGCATAATAAATTCTTAGATTCTTTAGCTATCTTATCCAGCGGTGTAATTGAATTTTCTTTAGCAATGATAGATATGAATTTGCAACACCAAACTGTTTTTCATATTATACTAGTTGTTACCTGCGACTTCGTTCGCGTAAAATTAAGTGAAAATATTATCGTGATGACATGTAGCCTTCCTCAATAAATAGGCTATCTTACATTGAGAGAGTTTTTCAAATCGCACCAGTAGTTCCTGAGATTAGCGCGTTCAAATAAACCACCAAAGAAACTCTTCAGCGTTATATATTAGTGTAATAAAGAATAATAACAAATATATAGGACTGTATAACAAACGTACGTCTGTTCCTAAGGTAGACAACTCAATGCCTTTGTTATAGGTAACAGACGCCTGTTACGCAATAATGTTTTTTTTTTGGAAATATATAAATAGAGACATGGATAATACACCCAGATTCGAGGCGGGAATCGTACCCACGACTCCCGGAGCGGAAGGCAGGGTCACTGCGTACTGCGCCAAAGAAAAAGTCTGAATATAAAAAGTATATGATGAATCATATATCTTACATTTTATATTACAATAATTTCACGATTTCAGCAATGAAGTTTCGATTCCAACAACACAAAACCGACGAAGGCCACTGCAGGAACATCGTGATATCGAACGACGTGAAAATCAACGATCAATCCGTGCTTTACTACGACTGCTATTGGTCTATTACCAACGCTAACTACAACGGGCAGAGTCACACTCTAGACTTTGAGGCCACTGACGATGTCGTTGTCAACCGTGGGCGGTACTATTTTAACATACCTTCAGCTCAAATGTTGAGTAAGTACAATACTAATTTTTCTATAAAAACCTATACCCTATATGCTGTAAAGCCCCCCTATAGCACGGTGCCCTTATAACGCATTGATATTATTCTATAATATATAATACTTTATCATTTAGGAGTATAAAAAATAGATAGTAGCCGATTCTCGGACCTACTGAATATGCGTATAAAATTTCATAAAAATCGGTTGAGCTGTGCCGGAGGATTATGGTAACTAACATTTTGACACGAGAATTTTATATATAAAATTATAATATATATATGTAATATAATATTATGCGCATTCGAAACCGTACAAGCGCGTTATACGAGAATAATCCTACAACGCGTTTACCAGCAATGTGGAGTAAACCTACCGTGTTGTATATAATAAAATTTTAATATACAAAATTATAATATATATTTAATATAATATTATGCGCATTAGAGAACGTACAAGCGCGTTATACGAGAATAATCCTAGAACGCGTTTTCCAGCAATGTGGAGTAAACCTACCGTGTTGTAGGGGGAATTAGTGTATTAACACGTGACGCGAAATTTTTGGGTACTGTTGCGCAGACGGAGGAGTATAAAATTTGGCATTATTGTACGTATAGAGGAGGGCGTGCGAACGCTAATATTATAAAATATGCATTATGAATATATTAAATTATTAAAATAAATCCTCACGCATATCGATGCCAAACGATTTACGTGATTTATACACACGTGTACATGATGATGTCATAACGTAATCGCGACAACCGTATGTTATATTAATTGTCAAATAGAACAATCTATGTCTTTGTACTAAGCATGTGATACGCTAAGCGATTTGTGGCCGAATTCTGACAACCAGGCGATTTCTAGTAAATATTAATACGTGAAGCGAAAACTTTCGGTACCATTTTACTTAAATTGCGCTGACGGAGGAGTGAGACAATTATATGTCACAATTATAGTTTATATTATAGAGGATGCTGTGCGAAGGCTATTAGCATTTTTGAGAGCGTTCCCCACCCCCCTCCTCCTCCAACTATTTCTCCGATACGACGGGAACTGTAGTTGTCAGTCTTGTACGGTATTAATTGAACATACCCTTCGAACCATCGAACTCGCGACACTGTTACCGTTACCGACTTGTTCGAGGTTTCACTTCTTTCCGCGCTTCCGGAGTGCCACTCTGATTTTTTTTAATATAAAAAGGGACAACGCTTGATCAAAAATAATTAAAAGTTGCATTTTGTTTTGAAAAATAGAATGATTGAATTATCACTAGCATAAATAAGATAGCGGTACTAGTAATTTTTTATACGCTAAAGGCAGGGTCTAAAGGGCATAAAAGTAGGGCCGGCTTACCATAGGGCGAACGGAGCGGTCGCTCCAGGCGTCGAGCCCCAGGGGGCGCCTCAGGTAAGGGCAGCTCTTAATATACGATTATTTTAAATACCCTTTACGCGCTACACTTGGAATTTTCTCCTTATCTAACTTTGTATCACTTTTTTTTAACATGATTTTCCAGTCAACTTACTTGTATGTAGAAATAGAAAAAGAATGTAACGCGACAATGGTATCTAACATTCATTATAAACTTGTACATATACAGCACTGCCAAACTAAAACAATTTAGATAAAGAGAAAATTCCAAGTGCAATGCGAGAAAAGATAAATCAGTTTGGCCTAGGCAAAACTACTTTATCTTAAAATCGAGTTTAGCCGGTAACATATATATAGATTTATGTAGAAATAATGTTTATGCAAGATATATGCAAAGTACATATTTTATAAAAATTTTTGTCCACTTTCTTCGCTTACTTTATTGCAAAACGTTTTAGTAGCAGACGACGGTGATAAAAAGTAATAGTGCTAGGATAAAAACAATATTAAATTTAAAAAAGGACTGATACAGGACTGTTCTTTCTGAAATTCTTTTTCGACAGAGTTGCTTTTTTATTTTTATTTAGTTTTAAATTGGACTACAGAATTATCTGAAATATTAGTAGACTTACTATGAATTTTAATTTTTTTGCTTCTATCTGTATTCCCGATTTTACGTTCTTTCAGATTTATTGTATATCTAAGGAAAATGGATACATTAAAGTGGCCGGGGATTCTGCGTAACTTCATACGCTGTATTTTCATATCGACGACGCAAAAAACGCGCCAACGCCGAGATTTAACGCAACGCTTTTTAAACTCTCGGGCGAATGAGGGCTAGAGAAACACACCGCTTTCTGTTTGACAGCAGCTTTATTCACAACGTTCGTGTTATATTAAATTTATATTTGAAATAAAATAAATACACTCTAAAGACAATAAACTTAATAAATTAAATGGCTAAGACGTTGGATAAATGCTAAATTTTACGTAATAATTAAAAAAATACATTTCCTAGTGTAGTAGGTACTTACTTATTTGGTATGTAACAATGTTAATATAATTTATTAATATATGTAAATAATAATAACAGACAGAAACTTTTTAACACATTCCGACACAGTTAACAACCGAAAAGTTGAGAGATATTTTTGGAATAATTAATTTCGACTTCTTAGGAAACGAAATGAGATTCATCTCTTGTTTCAATAAGAAAACCCGCTGTTATGAATCACCCAAATTAGTACGTGATAATGTAAGAAATTTTAACAAAATAATTATGTTTTCGACATAGTAATCCCATTCAAAATTTTATTCAATTAAGGTATTAAAAATAACTGAAAGCGGCAAAGTGTAAATTAATTCCCATCAAAAACATTTTCGTGTTAAATGTTGCTAAGAAGAGACCTTAGAAGAGTAGAAAGCATTGTCCACTCGGTTGAAGTTACATTTCTTTTTAAATTTTATTTACACATTTATCATAATACAAAAAATATAGAGTTACAACCTTTGAGGATCAGCGTGCCCCAAAAAAGAATTGACAAAGAGTCCTGAATATAAATATTAAAAAAATAAATAGATATCTCCTCAAGACTTTATAGTTAGACCGTAGGCTTAAGTTCCATTAATAAAAAAATTGTCTATTGTATAAAAAAAAATGTTAATTTATTTATAAATGATAATTAATCATTTATAAATAAATTAACATTTCAACTTTATATTCGGGCGTCAATGATTTATTTTATATGTTTCATGATTCTTTTTACACAAGGATTAAAAGAATTAGAATTCTTGTCGCAAGATATATTAGTTTTAACTTTCTCATTATTGAAGATACTTCATTTTATTTTTTTTAAATTTGTAAAATAATTTAAAAAAGAAACAGGCTGTTGCTTTACAATACGTTATGAAGAACATGTGGCCGCATTCAAAAATAATAACCCTGAAAAGCCTCATTTTGCAAAACATTTGTTAGATAGGGAACATAATATAAGCAGTGACCATTCCTACATCCTACACAGCTGTGATAAAGGTATTCGAATACATCTGTTGGAATAACTGGTAATAGTTAAACATAATAATGCCGGTATCGGGTTGTTATTAGGGATCCCGTTTCTTCAATATCGCACACAAATAGGTATAATATTTGTACTTAAACTCCATTTGTTGCTGGTTTTACACTTACAATATGTAAGAGACTGCTCGGCGATATAATATAGCTTACCGGATCTTGTATGATAGTCTTCAATCGATGATCAATACTTTTTCCTTTTTTAGGGCGTAGAATTAAATAAAGTTTCTTAATATTGCATGACCTAAAGCATCATAAAAAGGTATTAAATCAAAGACGATCATCAAAACAGGAGGAGGTCGTGGCCTAATCAGTGGTCGACATTTGAGTCGATCGCTAAGTTAAGTTGCTCTGGCTGCGACCGGGTGTGACTGTTTGTCCTGGAAACTACTAAATTAACTCCATTGAAAATACAATAATATAAACAAGTTTTAGAACTTAATAGAAATAAAAAACTATTGTACATTTCTAGAAAAATTACAAATATATATATTGAGTTAAAATGTAAATGTGGGATCTATTAATCACTAAATGATTGAACCACAATTGAAAAACAGTAATTTACTATCTTTACATAGAGATAATAATAATAATAAATTCTTAAGTACGACAATATAACAGTTCTTTTTTGTAATTACAGAAAATAAATTGACTAAATGAATAATCGTCGTGAAATTTACAAGTTCATCACACTATTTCATCAAGATTCACTACACAATATAGTTTCTCACACAAATGGAATTAGATCAGTTTCTCAGGCAGTTTTGGAAGACAGAAGATGGTTAACATACCAATAATGAAGCTTATGTAACAATGAGATTTAACATGTGAAGAGTATTGTAAGAAAGATTTGAGGATTATAAAGGAACGTGAGTGGTGGGTGCTCGACTGCAGACACTTTCAGTATAGTATTGCTACAACTTATTAATGGTTTAACGAAGAACAGTCGTTCTTGGGCCGCGAGTATGTTAAATTTACTGATATTCATTTAACAACCACATTTATGGATTATGTGTTAGTGCAGTGATAAATATATGTTTAGATACGCAACGAGCTTAAAGAAATACTTCAAAAGTTGTAGGAAAAAGTAAAACCGTGAATGCTGTACTTTGGAAATTATGAAGTACGATTTTAATTTCTTACTTTTTAGTTTTTGGAATAACATGCTGAAAAAATTTAACTATCAATGTTTTTATAAATCCAGAAATAAAATCAGAGAAATTCTGTGCAATAAATAGTACAATATACTGACTCAACGAAGGTTCTAAATAACATTGGTTTCTCCTGATGATGCTTATGATGGATCTATATTTCCTTATAATAACATTATAAAGAGGTAAAGTTTGTGAGTTTGTATGTCTCGGATAATTTCTGGTTATACCCCAAAATTGATTCAACTCCAAAGTTATAAGTTTATGACTTGTACCATAGTAATATTATCTTCTTATCGTAATAATGAATATATATGGGTTGTTTCTACGAAGTGCTTATCTGATGAATGGGGGATGTATTCGTGACTGAGGACCATACAGTTATTCGGAATTACAATCATATATCATATTATGTGTGCGGTACTGAAATTCGCCTCAATAAGTAAACGTCATCGCGGATTTATAACTTTAGCAACATGCAATATCCACTAGCTTAAGATGGAATTAGCTTGTTTAAGATACTGGGTAACTTGGGGTGAGGTGGGTGAGGACTAGCCTCTACGAATTTTCTTTATAAACCAAATTTATCCTTTTTCATCAAGGTAGGAAGTAAACTTGCGTTTCAATCGAAGAACTTCTTTAGGTTTTTTACGTCTTAAGTGGAAAACTAATACAAGATATTACGATTTTTAGACTCTCATTCTGGTTATTCCTCTAGTTAAGTTTTTCTAAAGGTGGACACGCCGATGGGATCTGGGTTTGAATTAAAAATTTCAGTCCATCTTACCGTTGAGCTCGAGGTTCACCTAAAATTCAAAAACCTTATTTTCTTTCCAGGTATAATCCAAGTCTGGTCAGCTCCAGGCGGTGAGACTAGGTTGCCATGTGACCTGGCAGCCTCTGTCCACGAAGTTGCCATGATGCTGTGGTTTAAAGATGGAGACAGAATGCCTATTTATACGTAAGTAACTTTTATGTTCTTAGGAATCCATAAAAAGTAACCCTTATACGACCACTTTGCTGTCCGTATGTCTGTCTGTCAATCTTCTTTTTTTCAGGAACGGGTACAGCTATAACGTTGAAATTATTACCAAATTCTAGTCTTCGGTCCCTTGAAGGTGTAAAAAAATCAACTCTCTAAGTGTACGCAATCAAAATGTATGGCCATTTATGTCACATTGCCCAAACAATTGTAAAAGGAACTATAACCTGTAGGATATTTCGCGTTGACTAAGACACATGCAATTTAGCAAGAAGCTAGGATCTTGAAGTAAAACTATAGGAAAATTTCCGACAACCGTAAATTTGTAGTTATTCATTAACAAAAATTGCGGTGACTTTATCACAATCTTATGAATAGTAAAAAACCTAAAATAACCTGGTTAAGTTTTACGTGATGGTATGGAACCCTTAGTTCACGAGTCTGACTCGCACTCGCCTTGCTATATATGTATAACAGTCTAATGGGCAGACGGTTCAGCTCATACAAGTAAGAGATAGACATTCATAGACAACCATTTAGCCAATACATCGGACTTGCACAATTTTGAAGAAAAAATTGATACCCCCTATGTTTCCAAACCCATACAATTTTCCATTAAAAAAATATCGTCTTCATTTGTCAAAGGTTGCCAACACATCTACGAGCCTTCTGGTACGCGATTGTCTAAGGACATTCTTAGTCACAAAGTCACGATCACAGGGCCTAGCACGAACATATCGAACCGTTAGAAGTCGAAGAGTAGACTTTATTTAGGATAAAAATGTTCGTGATAGGCCACAGGAGGCAAGTCTTAATCGTGTCAGTTTTAAAACAATGCCAATGTAAGGTCTGCTGTGGACCCAGCACGAATATTTTCATCATAAGTAATCGACTCTTCGACTTCGAATTCGAAAAGTTCTTGCTAGGCCCTATGATCGTTAATGTGTGATTAAAAATGTTCGCGACAGTGACAACCGCATACCAGAAGGCTCGAAGATACATTGGCAACCTTTAACAAATGAAGACACTATTTTCTTATTGGAAAATTGTACTTAAAATAAATATTAAACGTCGAAAATGCGTCCAATATCGGCGAAATCTAGTATTCGTCTAATTTCAAACTCTCCCGTCCTTGACGTTACGTTAATTAATAGTGCCATTGTGTTAGGTCATGAAGAGCTTTATCTCCTCACAATAGATCCAATACGAGTGCTATTTTCAGACAACGTCTGTCAAATGAGAGCCAATTTACACTGAAATGATGTTATAAATAGAACAACAAGGTTTTACGCTTATGGATTTTCAAGATTTGAATTTGATGCTTTCGGATGTATTCCTCTTTTGCAGCCTTGACTTGATTAAAATTGTTGCGGACAGATGATACATGAAGAGCGACATAGCTACGTATTTGATCGGGGACGTCGACGACCCAAATAAATGGGGCTAACTAGTGCACATAGTGAGCGAGATAGCTAACTCCTCCTAAAGTTAGACGAAGATAGTCCTATCTCGCTCACGTAAACACGTACTGTTTCTCGTTTACGGCGTACACTAGTGACGGCCTCCTTTTAGTACTTAGGGTCGTGCCTAATTACGGCAAAGGCACGTTATTAAACGAAGCTACCTGATCCAGATCGTAAAATTGTGCTTGTGAATACAGTCCGTGAAGATAAGAACAGGTCGGTGTTTTATTGCCCCGTCAATATAACCCAGTTGATGCACCGATCCCCAACATCATTCAATTCATGGTCGTTATGATCGTCATTAACTGCGGATATAAGGATATAAGAAAGTATTTAAAGTACCCTTAAAACTTAAAACTCACACGTATGTTATATCGGGATTGCCCGACTAGTTTCGAACCCGTCCGGGTCTTCATAGCGAGCTCATGAGGAAGCGCATTTATCAAGGAATTCTATAAAGCCTTGCTCGATAAATGGGCTATCTAAGTCTGAAAGAATTTTTCAGATCAGATCAGTAGCTCCTGAGATTAGCTTTTTCAAGTAAACAACCAATGTCTTCAGCTTTATTTATTAGTATAGATGTGAAAGTAACTCTGTCTGTTACGTTTTCACGCCTAAACCGCTAAAACAATTTTGATGAATTTCCGCCTAGAAATGGATTGTACCTTGGAAAAAGACATGGGCTTCATTTAATAAAATAGGCGTTGAAGGTAGGCAGGAATCGAACTCACAACCCATGGAGCGGAAGGCAGGGTCACAGCCCACTGCGCCAACGGACCATCCCAGGTTGAAACTATTAATAAAAAAAAACGAACCCCACGTACATATTTTCGCACATTTCTAATATCATTGAACAACTGGTCCGTTGGCGCAGCGGGCAGTGACCCTGCCTTCCGCTCCTGGAGGTCGTGGGTTTCATTCCCACCTTTAGTTTGGGTGTATTATCTATATGTATTTACATATCTCTAAAAAAAAATATTTGTATATAACAGGCGTCTGTTCTTTTTTTGTTTGTTACAAGGGGCAAAAGTAAGTGCTTAGGGATAATCGTATTCTGTCATACTAGTTCACCGAAGGGAGTTTTCCGTAAAGGTTTCCAATTATAGCCTGTACAGGAATATTATCTTTTGGAAGACGAGTTTCTGATCTCAAAAGACGTTTGTAATTGAATTTAACGACAATGTTATAATTTATGACATTTTCCATTTATAAATTTAATTAAATTTAACTGTACAGACATTCAGTTTCATTTTATTATTGTATTGTAATGACATTTATTTCTTTACTATTAAATCAAGCTGTTTTGAATCTGTATATTAAGTTTTTTAAGTGACTGATGTAAAATATAATTCCTCAGCATATTGTGATGACCCACAATTAGTAGGACATATAGAGCATTCCATAAACGAATGGCTTGTACCGTAAAGGATTTATGATAGAAATTTGTGTTGTGTACTGGAAGTACAAGATCCCATCAAAATCAGAGGAACAAAATTTGATAATTCTTTGTTCTGTTAAAACTGCACCATTTACGACATGTTTTACTACAGTAAACTAAAATTAAGTTACTTAGTTTTCAGTCATGAATTCTCATTTACTTTGAATGACTGTCTAATTTGGCTTTTTAGACTAGCTAAAATTAGGTAGGTGAACCACACATCACTATAATATCTTAACCCTCAATTCCACCGCGAAGCAGGAACTTAATTTAAGGCCTGGCACTTTCCCATTTATGAGGTTGGCGAATTTCTTCAGATTACCTAACTTTCGTTGTGAATATTTAAAAACTTTTTCAGTCAGCAAGTTGAGCCCAAACTTATTATTAATAATGTCAAGTCTTGTAATAACAAGATAATATAAAGAAGATATATTAAAAGCAATAGCAAAAGCTATTGCTTTTAATATATACGTTTATTTGGATACGTAACTGGTGACGACGCCAACGTGAAAATTGTGGCTTTGAAATAGTAAAATTTCATAAATTTTTTTTATCAAGCTTTTGCAAAGCGTTAAAGGAATAACCTTTATATATAAACTGGAATTTTAAAACGGGAGAATAAATATCTTGATTGTTTTGTAAATGGACGAAAAACTTAATTTAGGACGTAACTTGCTTAGAGAGAGATGATATTACAAATTAATTCTTTCTTACTTGTTTGTTTTTGTCTCAAGACCTAAGAGAAACTCTAGTAAAGCGGAGTTAAATTAAATAACTAAAAAAAAATATTTCGAGCATCTTTGATAAATTTGTTTCTATTAATATTCTCTATGACAAGGCTATAAAAATATCTAAAAGTAAAATATCTAAAAGTATCGGCTTGTTAAATTACCAAATAAACGTCTCAAGCTCGCCATTGCTTAGAATGTTTGAAGGTAGCGCTAATGTGGTGGGGGTGCCTGAGGTAACACTAGAAAAACAACCTTTAAAACTATCATTCTGAGTAAAATATCACAAGCTCGTAGTTTTGCTTCCAGAAATGAACTGAAACGATGCATGCAAAAGTTGTTATTTAAACTTTCTCCTATCTAAAGTTCATATTAATAGATAAATATATGTAATGCATCCATAGTTAAAGCGCAATTTATGGCGAGTTCCGTAGATAGTTCTTTTTATATTAGATTCGACCACCGAAACGGAAATCAAGCCCCGGAATAAATGATAGAGAATTAAAGATCCTTTTATTTGCCAAATTTAAGTATTACATGAATTGTATAGGTGTTAAATAATTAAAGTTGACGCGATTTTTTCCTTCCTGTCTTTTTCTTCTCTCTTTGATACATGGCTTGCTTTTATGCATATGCACAATTGATTTCGCCAATGTCACGTGCAAAAAAGAACATTAAGGAAATTTGGGAACAAAATGTAACTAGGAGTTTTTCACAATATAAAAGTGTGAAATTAAATATGCTTGTACTACAATAGCACACTATAGACTAATAAAAAAAGATTAGAGAAAACCACGTTTAGACAGGAATATATAAATAATAACACAGATTATAATTTGAGTTTGTTACGTTTAATAAAATTACACACAAACCTTCCTGCCTTGTAACTATGGAGGTTCTAATAAGGAGGAACATTTATTCATATGCGTATCGAAAGCTTATTACAATGCAATTATTCATTTTTAGGGTTCCGTACCTCCAAAGGAAAAAGGTAATCTTATAGGATCGCTTCGTTGTCCATCTTTCAAGACCCCTTTTCACCTGGCCTAAATGATTACTTAACTAAGTTAACTAAAAATAAAATATTGCAAATAATTTGTTTACTAAAAGAAATAACATATAAGTAACAATAAAATTAGCTAATTGTTCACGTGCAAATAATACCATAGTTATCTATAACGATTTTGAAGAAATTATATTAAATATTACAAATGAGTTTACTAGATAAACCAACAATAACGACAGGCATAGAACCGAGGTTTGATTAGATACCAGTCTACCTGGTCTCTAATTTCTACTTTTTTTGTAGGATTTTTTTTCTGACGAATTTGTAATGTTCCAATTAAAATTCTTCATAATAGAATTAGAATTTAGATGCATCGAAGAATAACCACAAATAAGCACACAATCAAATCTACAAGACTTTATTTTATAGTTTTACTAACATATGAATACGAAGATACATAGGCTTTCGAAATTTAAAAGTAATAATTAAAGACATTCATTATATTTCATTAGGTATAAGATATAAAAACAAATGTGTCTAGGTAAGATACAATTTGACATCTTTACGACGTTGACAAATCCTTGTTCGAAGTGTAGAATTTTGGCTCGACTTTGATTGACATTGTGTCCAAATTGCCTTTTGTAGCACAGACGGGGACTTTTTTATATGGACCGCTTTTAAATATCCTCTCCATAATAAGGTTATAGCGGACGATACAAAAAAAAACTTTAACAATATAAACGTAAATTTTCATGAATTGAAATAATTTAACAAAATATTTTGCGCTTAGTAACAACATAAAAATAAATGTCTATGTCGATTTGTTTCGAGCAAAAAAGGGTTTTGACGAGGTATTGTTCTATGCCATTCAGTTTTTCCATTATTTGTTGGTGAATAAAACCAAAAATACAAACTAAATTTCATGAGTGTTAGTGATCACTATAAAGAGTGCACGCTTAAATCTACACCTGGGTCACAAGTCCCAGGCACTGCTATGGTTTCTTCTAATACTTGTAAACGTCATAGCTTATTGTTTTTTTAATAAAACATTTTTTTCTGATTTTTTTACTAAATTCTAGGAATACGTAAAAGAAAAATCAAAACCGATTTTTAATTTATTTTCTCCATCATTGAGAAATTATACATCAAAAAATAATCAGAAAACATTTCCACAGTTTTTTTTTAATAATTGTATGTTTTTGTGATTTTAATAAAAGAAATCTAGGAATACTTTTAGGAAGAGGCAGAAAAGAGAATAAGACGTAACTCACGAATAGGTCAGAGAGGCCAAGGCGATCACATAGCGATCACCTGGCACCTCGTGGTTAATATTTTTAAATTTTTTCTCACAAAAAATGTGCGCCAGCGAATAACAGGCTTAACAAATGTTTATGTTGCTTAACCATGACATAAGTTACAATATACGAAGTGTGTATAAAAGATGTGCTGCGTTGGCATTAATAGGTAAGTACCGATTTTAATAAAAAAATAATTAAACTAAGTAAATACGAGCTCTTAAACTTCGCAACAAGCTAATCATAATATAAATTTAGTAATGGCGTTGTAATAAGTTGATAGTAAAACTTTGAATGGAAAAGTGCCGTGGGACATATCGGACTAAGTAAAAGTAAAGCGGGCGAGCGTGTCAAGCCACGCTTATATAGAAGGGTTCCGTATCTGATACGCGACAAAGTTTAGTCCCCTTTTGTAAACATTCTTACATCTCTTATTTCAGTTTACGTTATATAATTTTTTCTGTTATTTTTATGAGTACAATAAAGAAAGAAAGAAAGAAAGAAACTTTATTGAGACATAAAATAAATAAATAATAAAGTGATCAATAAAAAAAAATTATTTGTTAAATAACTTCATAAGTTGTTGTTCGATCTCCTTCAAAATATTTTTCCTGGTTACTTTTTAGGCTCTATCGACGTGGATGCTACGAATAAAATTACGTGACGATTTACCAAAACATAATGAGGATCTCGATAGAATCTTACAACAACTTTGTTTTCATAGACCAATTAATTTAACTATAATTAATCACAAATCCATCCGTTATATGTTGCTTATTTAATTGTTATTAAATAATATTAGCTTTCTTTAGTACTTTACTTATTCCTTTGGTAGAAGAATAATTTATTTTTTATGTACTTATTATAATTTCGGTACACTTCTGAATAAATGAAACGGTATTATAGATAAAACAGAACTAAAGTCTACTTCATTTTATTTTGATTTTATTTTAAATATTGAATTTTATACAATTTCTTCCTATGATGATAAAAAATCTGCTCTGTCATTAAGAAATAATGCTTTTTAATAACATATATTCGTAGTAATGTATGCTGGTGACTCGTCGCTAACATTTCCCATAGCATGGAGACAAACCTCGGTGGTTTCACCGTGGTATTTGATCAGAATTGATTGTAATATGTCTTGTTAAAATGTTAAATAAAAAAAAATAGAAAAGTTATAATTTCTTAGTCGAGATAACTTGAATCAAGTATAAGTTCGAATGATACCGCTTTAGACTAAAAAAAGTTATTATTTCTTAGTTAAGATAACTTGAATCAAGTATAGGTTCGAATGATACCGCTTTAAACCCGTGTCTCCGTATCTGATATGCGTTAACGTATTTATTTATTTATTTACTTAATATGGTAAAACATACAGCATTAAAATATCGCAATAAGTACAATTTTCCTTACATAATTCATATACCAGTAAAGTTTTAACTATTAATTATACAAAAGAAGTGAAATTGAAAGATACACACATAAAGTTTTAAAAGTTTTTTTTTGGAGATGAAATTAACTTAGTAAATCTACAATTCAACAACAAGTCGAATTACATTTCAAATTTAAGAACATATTTTTCTTAGATGAAATAAACTTAGTGAACTCACAATTTGCCCAAAAGCAACTCTGACAAATTTACGTTTACAACTCTAATAATATTTGTTTTTTTTTCTAATTAGAAGATACGATATATAGCAAGATTATTTAGTATACATATGTATGAGGTACGCGTAGATTTACAAGGAGCCTAGCGGCGTGCTTGATACATTAAACTAGGTATAGATTTTTGTTAAGCGTTCAATTTTAACGGATGTTTTTCGTTTTTTTTTTCTAATTAGATGAAGCCACAATTAAAGAGATTAGCTAATTTAATTTATGACACGACAGTTAGGTATATACATTTACAAGTGCTCTTATTGGCTTTGATTATATAATATAAAGCAAGGTTGAGTTTCTTATTTAGTGGGCAATCTTTAATGGATATTTTTTTGGTTTGTCTTTTTTTAGAAATTCTTACTTTCGGAATATATTTTAATGAATTTTCTTGCTATTCCCTTGCATATTGGCCCCCATTTTTTTAATTTAGAGTTTACGGAAATATTCGGCATACTTACAAGTATTTATACTATTTCTTAAAGAAAAACTTTATAAACAATTTATAATTGCACGCAACCCTTTGAAATTATGGCCCAAATTATATATTTCTTTTAGTAACAAGAGTATATATTAATAATTCTATAATTTAAGAATAATATATCAAGATTGTATTTAGTTTTATCTGTTATTATAGTTTTTTATACAACAGTTGTGTGAGAGGGCTACAAAAACAAGTTTATTATAAAAAATTTTTGAGGGGTTCTAACAATAATTTGCAAGTAATAATTGATTTTTCAATAGTTTATTCTTCTTTTAATATAACAAATAAAGTTTTAAGAGTGCTTAGCCTATAGGTTGACAGTTTTATTTAATAGAATAATAATTACTTTTTATTGTTCAAGATTCTTATTGATTTAAGATTTTTCTATATTAATATTGAGAGTAGACAATACTATTTAGCGATTTTGATGAAACTTTCACTGGCAGATAAGTGTTATCGTAAAGAATGACATTTTTGTTAATTTAATGTCCAAAAAAGTATTTTCTGCATTAAAATTTTGGACCAAAACATTATTAGCAATGGGCTATTTGACTGCTATTATAAAAATGGAATTGACTAACAAAATTAGGACTAAGCTTTTTTTAAAAAAAGGTATGGAAATATTTTATATCTAATGTCTTGTATATTTTTAGTACTTATTTTGTTTACAATTTTTAGTACTTATTTTGTTTACAATTTTTATGTGTTCTTACAAAAACGATGAATTATAACATTTCAATGGCAGTCAAGTATCCATTTGCAACTCACTATTTCGTATTCCTTGCAATAATCATCATTTCTTTCTGTTCTTTAAAACTGTATCCTAAGTATGTAAATTATATTGTATGTTATGCGATGCACAAATTTCAAAAAAGATGGAGATTTAATTCAACTTCGTTTGTTACGTCAGTAATATCGACTGAGTGAACCGATTTTGATGAAGCCTTTTTTATTTGAAGGCTAGTACATCCCGCGTGGTCTTATTTCAATTTGGTCCAGTTATGACAAATTGGAGTCGGTGTTTTTTAAGAAGGAAAGATTATTAGAAATCGAAACCCAAAGAGTTATTAAATAGGTGGTAAAGAATTAAAAACTGTGTGTGTGTTTACTGTTTTATAGTCAATACGAGCAGAAAACAGTAAGCATAAACTTCCTCGATAAATAGGCAATCTAACAGTGAAATAATTTTTCAAATCGTTCCAGTCTGTTCCGTAGGTAGACAACTTAATGCCTATGTTATAGGCATTAAGTTGTATATATACTTCCAGACTCTAGGCGGGAATCGAATGGTCGGCCTACGGAGCGGAAGCCAGGCCACTGCCCACTGCATCAACGGGCCAGTCTATCAATCCACTCCAAACTATTAGAAGAATGGAGAAAAGATTTAAATAGGATAAGTTCATGATTTCCCTTGATAGAGCGGTATCTGTGGCCGAAATAAAAATAAAGGAAAACATATGAATTTGCCATCAAATCGCTAAGAAAAAGATGATAGACGAACTAACACGCAAACCATATCAAATATTAAAACATACCTTACTCATGTCATGAAGTCTCTTTGTTGTACGTGTATTTTAATCAAATTGTTATAATTTTCAGGGGGAAACAAAGCGTCAGTACAAAAACGTGTCATACAAAATTTCGCATTGTACAAATGGACACTGACGTAGCCGAAAATAATGTGCAGAAATGCTTTTTAGTTCGCCCAAATTTAATTGTTGATGACTTATATTTTAGTGCTTGAACAACGTACGATTATGAAGCTAAATTTAATCTAACAAACCAATTCCTATTTGATACTTTGTAGCTTTTGAAATTAGTAAACTGAAAAATAACGGAGCAATGTTTTTCTGCCAAATTGCCAATAGTCATGAGATTAATTCCATCCACATTGTCTCAGATGCAAAACGGCTTCAACGACTTTGTGGCAGATCAAAAATGAAAATGGAGAATAATCTAGATTTTTAAAACAGTATAGAAATTCTTAGCTTTTGACAGAGATTGATAAAAAAGAGAATAGGAACGCCCTTATCCTTTATTTTTTATAGTGAAAGGGGGCAAAGAAGCAGAAGGTCCACTTAATGATAAGTGGGCACCGTTGCCTATTGACGTTGCCTTCCTTTAAAAAATCTCTACACTCGTCTTTTAAAACATTCATATTGTAGGGCCCTAGGAAAACCACAGAAGAAAGATTGTAGTTAACCTATATATGAGAAAGAATAGCAGTAAATAACCTCTGTAGAACAAATTACCGGCTCTGTTGTTTCCGAATCGATACGACTTAGGGATCTTCCTAAAAGAGCATACCTCCTTTCTTTAAGTGTGACAATCCATCTGTGAGCCTTCTGCTGGTCACTCAGGTGAACCGCTTGTCTCTTCCTCTTCTTCTTCCTAGTGTTACCCCGGTATTGTACCAAGATCCGCTTAAATTTCAGTGGATATAGCTGCGGGGCAAGTTAAAATGACCAACTTTTGTCTGAACTAATCCCCGGAATCCCTACAATCCCTGCGATCTCTAATATCACTCTGACATTAACCAGGACTCACTGTTTTACGTGCTTTTGTAATCACGGATGATGTGGGATATTTGGAAACCAGCTTTAGAACGAGTCATTCAGGTTTGACTCACGGCAGCATTAAAAACAGTTGAACCTAGAAATCGACTCAACCTAGCGATCGACTGATTAAGCTAAGATCTCCACAGATCTCCTTGATCTAGACCCCCTCATTAACCGCCTATTCGGCATCTATTATACAGAAAAGAAACATTACCAATTTCACTCCCTGTTTAAATAAAATTGATCTTTACAAATTCCATTGTTGATCTATCGAGACTTCATTGTGCACATAAAACGTGCCACGATACCTCAAGCTGCTTCCTAGCAAAACACAGAATAGAATGACGCAACCATTACTCAGTTGGAGCGCGACGTAAATTTACCGTTTCTTTGTCTCCACATTCAACCGTCTGCATAGCTCCGCGTCCTTTATTTACGTGCATTGCTTAGTCATCATTTATAAGAGTCTGTTTGTTGGACATAATTAATCTACTAAATAGGTCTTATATTTATAGCATTACTAGCTGTTTCCCATGACCCTTTCCTCGTAAAATGAAACGTCTTTATAAACTTCCTCAATATTCGTTAAAATCCGTTCTTAGCGGATGTTTACTAACTATACACTACCTTATAAATTACATTTTTTTACGTCCTGCTGTTTTCGAGATTCCCTTTAATATGTATAGATATTTGTGGGAAATATTTAATGTTCTAAATTAACAGGTGAATAAATGTATTAGCAGATAAAGAAAGATCCACCCCCTGGGAGTAAACTGGGAGTATTTTAATCTACCAACGAACCAAACAAGAATATATAATCGAAACAATCGTAAAATGGAACTCAGCTGGCATATGATCTGCTCGAGATTAATGCGACGTGAAATTAACCATTTACCTACTTATCTAGTCAGTGGGAAAATTAATTTCACGGCCCAAATACATTCGTCGCAGGAACGATCGCTCAACAACCTGAGGCAGGTTGTTCTATCACGAGAAATGAGGATATTTATGCCGACTGACTGTTTCTTCACGATGAAGTATTCCGACTGAAAAGGTTGATAAACTTCATCAGGTTTATTTTTTTTATGAACATAAGTGGACGTCCATAAGGTCACCGATTCAGACACCGCTGGGCTATTGTCATACTTTCTTCTAAAATAAATAGGAAGGGAAACGGGAATTCCCCAAAAAAATATTCCTAATTTTTTTTAAAAAGATAATGTGAAATAGAAGTCCTGTTTTAAATAAAATTTAAATGACACGATGTAAACGAGAAGATGGTTCATATAATGAAAGTTGACTACTAACCTCATGGACAACATTTCATGGATTAACAAGAGAAGGTTCGCTGATATGTTACTGAATTTGACATCCTACGAAAAAAACTAGTAAAATTTAAGAAAAGTCACTGTAGAATAAAATTACTCCTTACTATGCTCTTAAGTGCTTTTTTGGTGCGGAATACTTTCATAATATAAGTAGGTGCATGAAAACACAAATAAATAAATTTACGTAAAGAAATATACATAAATAATAAACTAATCAAATATATTCGGGTATGAAATTATTGTTTAATATCGGATGGGAATAGCCGCAAATAACGGCTTTACTTCGGACCCTTGTCAAATTACCTTCGACAAAAATACCATATAAAAGGAATATTTATAAAAATGCTTTTTAGTAGAAAAATATTGTGCGGTCGGGGGACCTCCGTCAGGAACGAAGTTCCTTTCCATTCCACCTCTGCCCCTTCCCCCTTTTTCCGTAATCTACATTAAGGAAGGTTATTCTAAAAAGAGACAGGGACGGAGAAAGAGATTTGTGCACCCAGCTGCGCATTAAATTGCTCATTTGCACACACGCAAACACTCACATAGCATTACGACATTTTGTTACGTGACGATTTCTGCGAATGGCACTGACCATGATAACGCTAGGAAGAAGAAGAGTAATATTTTCTTATACCTTACCTAATTACATCTTAAACTTCACTCTAAAGTTAAAATAAGTTTAAGTTACTTTAAGTTTAATCTAAAATTCTCCTCGTAAAAAGAAAACCTGAAACTTTCAGGTTTCCTCTTTACGGGTACTTTTTTAACTAATTTAATGAAATTACTTAAGTTTAAAAAACTGAACAGGATTTTTTTAACCTATTATTTTTTTTTTTTGAATTAAATTCCTTTGTAAGAACTAAAGTAATAACTTGAAGCATCAATTACAGCTACTAGCCAAAGATGCGTAAAAACTATTTGACAACTTTTGTTAGCTATAATTTTGTATTGATCACGTGAGCTATCGTTCCACGTAAATGACAAGACTGGAGTTACATAGGAGTTTATTTCCTATGTGACACAAAGTGGATTATTTAATTTAAAAAAAAAGTAAGAAAAATGTAGTTAATTAAATTGACATAATCTATCACCGTTACGTAACAAAAAAATTAATAATTTTGTTCCGTTATGCGTGTATCTTAGACTAGCTGTGCCCGCGTCTTCGTTCACGTAAAATTAAATGCAGGCGTGTGAACATATAGCCTAAAAGCCTTCGATAAATGGGCTAACAGTCAAATATTTTTTCAAATCGGACCAGATTAAGTTTATACTTTTCGGATTTTTTCCTATATTTGTGTTACAAGATTTAACTTCTTGCCAAATTTCATGGTTCTAAGACGTCGAGAAGTACCCTATAGGTTTTGATTTCCATTTCGAATGTACCGGTATAGGGAATGCGACATAAATGGTCATATCTTTTGATTGCGTATAACTAGAGAGTTGATATTTTTACAGCTTCAAGGGATTATAGACCTCAGTATTTGGTATTGATTTCAACTTTGTACCTGTTTGTGTTTCTGAGAAAAAGGGTACTGTCAGACAGACACAAAGATAGACAAACAGACACTGTTGCAAGGACAAATTTACAATTTTCGGTGAAGTTCAAAAAATTAAACTCAAATCAACTTAAAATTCAAACTAACTTATAAATGTACAATATTTCAAACTATTACTTTAATAAAAACTTAATAAATATGTAATGAAAGTAGATTTACCTTTTATTTGTAAAGATGTACTTCAGGATTTAATAAAAAAGTAATTAAACTTTTTAATTTTAAAAGACAGTTATAACTGCCGTTAATGGTAAACGTTCATTATTTCCTTGAAACATCAATTTTCTGGTTCGTTTTCGATTCAATTAATTAAAACAAATTGGTGAATTTTATTAGTATTTAAAAATGTAACTCATTTCTCGACAATTTTACAGTCTTTAAGTTAAAAATGGGAGTATTGTGAGCTATTTAAAATAACAGTCAAAGTCAATAAGAGAAATGTTTAAATGAAATAGAAGGATAGAAAAAGCATTGAAATAATTAAAAACATCGAAGTTAAAGCAAACAACAACTTTGATACTGGCAAAAATACATACCCAAGGCTTCTACGAGACTGATTGCAGCATGAAATAAAAGTAGTTTATTCTTTGCACGTTATTGTTAGACCTTATCAGCTGTTGTTTTTAAATGCATTGAGTTTAAGTCCGAATGTAGATACACCCAAGTTGCACAAGACGACATACAGTATCGTATATACGTAAGGCATCTACGTTGGACCGATATATCAACACGCTAAAATTGAAATCATTTTTTTTTAACTAATTTTACGTGGACAAAGTCGTGGGCATAGCTAATAAATTATACCTACTTTTTACGATGAATTAAGAAATAAATCAGTAAATAATCGAAAAATAATTGACTCGCTTTAATTTTTTCATTAACAAAGAAGAAATTTATCTACTCGCGTGTAATTTTGATAAAAAAAAAGAATATTTATGCTTCGTAATACGTAATTAATTATAAAAATATTCAAACCATGAAAGAAAAAATCTATTATCTACTTTACTATTCTCAGTGGTAGCACCAAAAAAATAAACCGGGCAAGTGCCAGTCAAACAGAAGAACTAATCAATACTAATATATAAAGCTGAAGAGTTTGTCGGTTTGTTTGTTTGAACGCGCTAATCTCACGAGCTACTGGTCTGAATTGAAAAATTATTTCAGTGTGCGATAGACCATTTATCGAGGAATGCTATAGGCTATAATATCATCACGCCAAGACCAAAAGAAGCGGAGCTCCAGCGAAAAATGTTTATCATCTAGCTAAAATTAAATCTATTTGTTTTACCTAATTTAACGCGGAGGAATTCGCAGGCACAGTTAGTATCTAATAAAGCTTGCTAGAAACTTATTTCTAATTAAGTGATTACAATAAGTACTGTAACTTAATTTACGTATTATATACAGCGTTGAAAATAGAACATTCCTCGATAAAAAAGCGTCGCGTTATAAAACCGCTTTCGTGTTAACAAACTTGGGTGTTAGTATGTTCTATTAGAACGCTTTTTTAACGCGCGGTAAAAAGCTCTCGTGCGTATGAGGGCTTAAGGATACATATTATGTATTATAACATTCTGTGAGTCAACGGTGTGAAATTACCGCCACAGATGCGGGGGTGATCTCATATCTGGAAAACAATAGCTAATATTTTTTGACATCAAAAAGAATGAATATGAAAGGCTGTCTAGCAATTAGGATCGTTACGCTACATTAATATATTAGATATTAATCTTTTTTTCAAATCGAACCAGCAGTTGCTGAGATTAGCGCATTCAAGTAAACAAATTCTTTAGCTTTATATATTAGTATTAATAATATATAAAGCGGGCTGAAAGAAAAAGGAGAAGATCGATAATATATGAATTTTTGTATATATATTTTTTAAACAATATTAGGAATGTTTTTTAGGTATGTCTAATATTTCTGTTTCCCCTCCTACTAAGTTTGAATTAAAAGCTTGCGTCAGGAGTGACAATATCTCAGCGGCCTCGGGCATTGATCCGGGTACCTTGCGGATTTCAGTCCATACCTTATACCGTTGAGCTATTGAGGCTCTTTATGAAATCTTATTACTTAATTTTCAGTAATTCAAATTAGTCTCAGCAATGACACGTGAATATAATCAACACAACAATTACAATGATTTTGGGATCTTTAAACGTTGATATTAAACTAATTAATTAATAATAAGCGATGACTTAATGAATTTACTAAGAATCAACTTCTAATTCCTTAAGGAATAATCGCAGTGGCGACATATATATATTTAGTGATGTATGATCGATGTTTATATAAAACAATATGTATTAATTTGTTTCCATGTAAGTGACACGTTAGTCTTTAATGGAAAAATCAAGATCTTTAAACCTATATAGAGGAATGTGTGCGAATGTTTAAATATTTTTTTTTTTTGGACACGGCTTCGTTAAAAAATTGTTCTTTTTGTATAAATAGAGCGTAATTTACATTTTAAGTGGGCCAATTGGGGTATAAACGTATTCATTTGAATATTAAATTTATTTAAGGGGCGTTAGTTTTCGCTCTAACTTTTATGGATAATTTTGGCTTTCGAATATTTATTTGTAATAGTTTATTATACTCTGTAAATATTTTTCTCTGAAATCAAATAATATGAACGATAAAGCCTAAAGCCTCATTCACACTAGAGTTAAAAAAGCGTTGCGTTAAATTTCGACGAAAAATATACCGTATATATAGATATATGTATAGCGTTGAATCCAATATACTGCATGTCTCCATTAGCATACAGATATGTGACCGAAGGTCACAATCTTGATACATTTTGAGGTTGTCTTTATTTACACTGTTTATAAAATATTAAAATTGGAACTGATTAGGCTATGGTTTTTTGGTTTTTATTATTTTAGCATTAATTAACTTTACTTTCATTTGTTTTCTTTTTTAAATGTTACTTTTTTGTTTTATACTTTTATATCACGTTTCGAGTGCTTTTAGATAATTTGTATGCATGTTACGATCACATTATATTGGTGTGTTACTTTACTCAGCTCAATATTATGTAACATTATATAAAATATATTTAAGTAGCATACTGTTTTACTGATGAAAATAAAAAATATATGACATTAGTCAATAAAAAAGCGTCCCTTTATAAAAGCGCTGCAGTGTGAACAAAAACTTGGGAGTCCATACGTTCTATTTGAACGCTTTTTTAACGCGCGGTAAACAAGTTCTCGTGCGAATAAGGGCTAAGTCATACTAATTGGCAAAAAGTATACTGCACTAGAACCGCAGAGACACGCGACTTCATTCGCGTGAATTCAGTGACTTTGTTAAATGTTGGAGTTGTGTTTATTATGCGAACATTCATATTCGCTACAAAAAGTAGACTATGTCCTTTTATAAAGTGTTGGCCACACTGGGCGCTTCATGATTGATCGGCGCGTTTTTTGTCTGCTTTAGAAAGTTCCCGCCAAAAAGAAGTTAAAAGAGGAATTTGACGGATGGTCAATGAATTATGAGGAGTTTAATTTAAATAAATATTCTAATATTGTTCATGTTTTGCTTTGAGTAATAAAAGCATTTTAGTGTACCAATTGTTCTTTATGTGAAATTAAAGTATGTAAAAGATAGAGTCAATTTCATATTTGTAATGTTACTAGCTGCGCCCCGCGATTCCGTCCGCGTGGGCCACCCTTATCACTTAGGGGATGAAGAATAGATGTTGACCGATTCTCAGACCTACTGAATAAGCACGGAAAATCTCATGAAAATCGGTCGAGCCGTTTCTGAGGAGTTCGGCAACGCACCCCGTGACACAAGAATTTTATATATTAGAATTCGTGTAACGTCGCGTCATATGTAACGAATAAAATTCATATTAAACAAGATTATTTCAGACATATGTATAGAAGAAGCTCAAAAATAAAACCGCTTCAGTGAAAGTAATCTACCGAGACTCGGTAATATATCAGTGTTCCCCTTATTTGCCCCGTAATGTTCGTGAGGGTAGGGCAAAAATTTATGAGAGCTCAAAGATACCTTCAAACCACCACGCCCCTATACATAACTTACGTGTATCCATGCCATGGAGCGAATTTCATTTTCTTAAAACGCAAAATGTGCTATACGCGGAATGCGTCCATTTTTCTTCCTACATTATAGATTTTCCATTACAAAATTGAAGTTACATTTTTTCGTTAGCTTTACTAATTAAATACAGCTTTTTAAATTTGCCGCTTATTCGTCCCACAAATTGTGAATAAGTGAAATTAATAGTATTTTAGAAATATTGCCTACAGTACAATATTGCTATAGAGAACGAATAATTAACAATAATTAATGACCATAATGTAATTGAGAACAGAGATATCCTCGAGAATTCTCATTTAAACTATCAGTAAAATGTGGAAATGTAGAGAAAATACAACGCTTTTACATGGCCCTTATTGTATACTAAATAAGGTTTATTTTTACTTGCCAGCCCTCGGCGTTGACCACTCAGTAGGATATTAATTTTAATAAAAGCTGAGACTGTAAACAGCTGTCGTTTATGTATTATTTGCGGTTTGAAGAAATCGTGCTAGAATCATAATTATTATTATGGAAAACGAGGCTGCAGATTAGATTTCTTTTTCCTGTAATAAGTTTTCTAATATTGTTTTCTTTGATATTAACAATATTTTTAAAGTAATATTTGATTTCTTTCAATTCCTTTACTAGTGGCGTAACATTTCTGTGTCCCCTCCAAAGTAAGTGTTAAGTTTGTGCAAAATTAGCTTAGTTGGGTACTAAACCATGTTCTTGACGATTGTATTATATATATTTGACTGTTGAGTTACTGCGGCTCTGTATATCCATATCTCCTGCGTATGGGTGGCCCGTTGGCGCAATGGGCAGTGACCCGGCCTCCTACTCCGGGGGTCGTGGGTTCGATTCCCACCTCGAGTCTGAGTGTATTATCCATATGTATGTAAATATATATTTCTAAAAAAAATATATTTGTGTATGTGTGTGTATTGTAGCGGCTGTTACCTATAACACAGGCATTAAGTTGTCTACCATAGGAACAGACGTCCGTGTGTCATATAGTCCTGTATACATTTATTTATTTATTTATTTAAATTGTTGTAAACCTAAATTCCCAACTTCACAGTAGAGCATAAAAAACATGCAAATTGTAATAAAATCTTCATTTAATAACACATTTGTGTATACAATATATTCAGTAATGACCATTACATTTTTGTATACAATAATGTATTAACAGTGACTGTTATATTACAATTTAGTTGTTTGTAACGCTTTACTGGAAATCTGGGAATTTGGAGTTACAACAACTTACGTGGGAGGTGTCGATATATACAAAAGTTCAGTAATAAAGTCTCTAAAGAACAACTGTTGATTGACGTACGGGACTTGATTATATCATTGACTCTTGTCAAGAGCATGTTAAGACACGCTTTTATAATATAAGGGTTCCGTATCTAAAACGCGATAAAGATATTTGCTTAATAACTTCAAAAGTTCTAGTTCGATTTCACACAAAATAATTTTCCTAATGAGTTTTTAGCATGTTCTATCAACATGGAAAATTTCAAGACCACATTTAATAGTTTGGAAATCGCGGGAATGCAGGGGGGGGGGGGCAACTTACGAGCGGATTGACACACGGACGGACAAAGCGAAACTATAATAATTTGTTTTTGTCCATGAATAACAAGTAATCTTCAGAACATAGTATTCGATGTTAACGTAACTTACAATTCGCGACACTTTAGAAAAGGGTTTTTATTATAAACTAGACTCGCGGCTTCGCCCGTGCGAATTCCGCGATTTTCTTACAATTTGAGGGTTTTTATTTTATGTGCGGAACCCTAATCGTTGAGCCTGTAATTATGATTGTTCCTTGTAAAATCAGCTATCTACTAGTGAAAGTTCCGTCCAAATCGATTCAGCCGTTTTGGAGATTATTCGGAACAAACAGCCAGACCGACTGACAGAAGATATAAAAATACTTTGACCTCACAAACATATGATTTTAATATCTATAATCATCATACATTTAGTCTTGAGAAAAAAGGTAAACAAAGATAACAGTGTTTCCCAACGCTTAGTTTAAGTTTGTCACTCATTTTGACTCTTTAGTAACACTAAATAAAACTATTACATAAAAAACTTAACACAACATCTAACAACAAATTTAACTACAAAATAACAAGATATAACACAAATACTAAAGAACTAGCACATTCCTATTGACAAGTTGACAGAGAATACAAAGTTTAAGAACCTTAGAAATTTTAGGTTCTTTTTAAGGCACCTATTTTTATCAGGTTATTTAAAATTTTCCTAAAAATTAATACCTGGATCTTCCGTAATACGGTGATTCTTTTGTCCTTTTTAATTTTATAACTTAAAAACAAGGAAATAAATTAAATAAATAATATCCAACAAATTAAATATCGGTTTTGTACAAAGTGACGTAATAAAATGAATTAAATAAATAAATTCTAGGATACCTGATTAGACTCATTTTAATAAAAAATATACAAGTTCTTTCCGCGAAGAAGTAAGATAGTAAAGTAATCTTATCTTTAAATAGATTTTAACCCTCTCTCTCTTCGTCTCCTTTTTTTTAAATATTAGACTCAATTCCACACAGTGTCCTATTTAATATTTAGATGTAAAATATTAGAGAGACTCTAAGTGCCGTATTTCATCTTAAAACGTCACACGTTTTTCGAGATTTCGTCTTAGGTGACCTTTCTCTTTTTCTTCTTCTTCTTCTTCCTAGCGCCATCCCGGCTAAATACCAAGGTCCGCTTAGATTGTAAAGGATGTGGCTGTGGGGCGAGTTAAGAGATTATGTATACTTTGATAGAATTACTGCTCCCGAAAGAAATAAATCGAGCGAAACCACGGGAAGGGGCTAATGGAAATACATTCTAAAATCACAATATTGTTAATGTTTCTTATAATTGTATTATATATAATTACTTAGTCCTTCTCTGGACTAAGCTCATTATTTTAATTTAGTGAACTGTAAAAGAGATCACTACTCAGCTTAAATCAAAGTAAAAACTCTAAAGCTGATTTTTAGGGTTCCGTAGTACTAAAAGAAACCCTTATAATTTCGCTCTGTCCGTCCGTCTGTCTGCTCATAAGGTCCCCCCCTAGCATTTCCAAACTATTAGACGTAGATACATGAAATTTTCCATGTTGATAGAACATGTTAAAAACTCATTAGGAAAATTATTCTGAACGAAATCGAAAAACAACTTTTGGAGTTATTTAACAAAATCCGTTTATAGCGCAGATATGGAACCTTTCTATATAAGCGTATCTTGGCACGCTTATAGCCATATATACATAATAGCATTATGTGCAAGTGGAACCGGTTTTGTCGCTCATATTAAAATATAGAATACTTCCAATAGATGGCGTTAGTACTGAATCTTTCGTCTGACCGTGAAATCCCGGCAAGACAATGTCTGCCGTGTTTGCTACTATATACATTGTAACTTTGCATTGGTAGTTTGTGGAGCAAACTGGGACCCAAAAAATATTTCAACAAAACGAAATAGCTAATAAAACACGGCCACCGACACGATTCATGAACGTAGTGAAGTGAAAGCATTTCATTAAATCATCAGTCCACGGCCGCGCTGTCATTAAATATGTATTCTACCTTAGAAGCTAGTGATGTCCACCACGGTAAATGGTATTAATAGAATATGTGAGGATAAATAAGGAATGATAGATAACAATAAATTGATTATATTTCATTATTAAATTGAAATTGACATTTTGTAGTAATTTTTTTTTTCATATTAGTCTTTTTTATTTCTGGCATACATAAAATAGTTTTTGACCTAAATATTTATGCGACTCAGCAATTTACGATTATAATTTATTAATTATAATATTATTATTAATTAAGGAACAACATATATTGTAATATTTATGACATAATTTGTTATACCCAGATGTGGGCTCACGTGTAATAACATGACGCAAATAAATGAATGAATGAATGAATGACATTGGTGAAGTAAAGTGTTCAGCTTTATTTATTAGTATAGAATATAGAAATTTTCTTAAAACAAATAGAAAAATTGTATTCACAAAACAAGATTCATTACAAAATCGACCTAAACATTAACACTTAATAGAAATTATAATTCATAATATAAGCAATCCGCCCTGGCTTCGCACTAGTGCAATGTAGATATGCTTATTTCTAAGCTATTATTTAAAGCTGAAGAGTTTGTTTGCTTCAACGCGCTAATCTCAAGAACTACTGATCCGATTTGAAAAATTCTTTCAGTGTTAGATAGCCCATTTATTGAGGAAGGGTATCCATCATCGGAAGGGTATATATTCATTCATTCATTGATCATTTAAATACAGTTTAAACTCTTTATAACGAATCTCAATAGTCCAAACAGTTTTATTCTTTATAAAGAGTTTTTATTATGTAGTGATACACAAATTACGATAAATTTTATTTATTACTCTTAATGGACACTTATATTATTTGGTAATATATAATCTGTTAATTTTGTCTAACGTTTTATGCTATGCCAATATGTACCAACAATGTGTTCGAGGCAATTACCAATAACAAAAGTAAGGCAGTAGTTTACGACTTAAAGGTTTTTCTCAAAAATTTTTGTTAAAGATTTGTTTGAAACCTTATAAACGCTTATTATAAACACAAGTACACTATTAGGTATAAAATCTAGTTACATAAAAATAGTGAAGGGACAAAATAATTGTCGGCTTCGAAAAATTCATCTAATGCGTGGACGTTTTTTAAGAAATTAGATACAAATAGTGTTTTTTGCAACTTATGCGGGAAAATTTACAAAAGCAGCGGAAATATAACTTATTTAAAATAATTATAATAAATTGTTTTTAGCTGACTTACAATTATTTTTTAAAAACAAAGCCGATAAAATAAAATGGAAAAAATATCGATATATTGAAATATCGTTTTTTTTTTCGATATATCAATCTCCGATATTGATATATTTAAAAATATCGATATATACTTACCGTGCACAGGTTATATCAAGAAGAAACCTTGTATCCGTAGTTATCTGTACCCGTAGTTATCGGACAGATAAAGGAAGATCCACCCCCTGGAAGTTCTAACCTATACCGACAGATGCCATCCATCCAGGAACCTCACATCAGAACTTGATATTGCACAATTTCTCTGTGGAATCAGTTACCAGCTTCGGTATTTCCGAACCGGTACGACTTAGGGCCGACAAAGAGTTTATGTTTGTCTTGTCGATATATGTGTCTTGATGAGAGTTATATTTTTGTATGCTGATATCAAAGGCAGATTACTAAATAATAATTGTAGTAAAAGTGAATAAACATTCAAACAAAGTACAACATAATTATAAAAGTCATTAAGATACAGATTACACTTTAAGAAACTGGAAACCGCATTGTTCTTATCTATTCTGTTAAGTTGATTCGGTCTATACTTTAAATATAGCAAACGAGATAAGACTAATAGATTTCATTAGTTGCAATCTTACTTGAGATAAATAATTACAATTCCGACTATAATTACTATTTCAGAAATGCAAAGAAACTCTCTTCAAATAACATCAATAGCGAGTAAAACACCACCCGATTGGGACCAGGTAATGTCAAGATTGTGTCAATGGAAAAATCAAAATGATTACACAAAACCAGGAAATATAATAGCGACATAAACGTAAATTGATACGTTATATCACTAGTCCGTCGTCACCAATTATACTAGCTCCTTCCCACTGACCGCATTCGAAGAAGAGTGACCCAATTGTCACCGACCAGGCTCTTTCCACTCGATTACACACTTTGACTTTGTCAAGAGATGTCAAAACATTGTGCATCTGTTACCCCTTATTGTTTAGAGGCAACTAACTTTGACAATTGGGCACTGCGTTTGAACCCGAAATTGCACCAATTCTGCTTCAATGAGTATCAGAAAATCTGCAACAATTGGATTTGCAAGGTATTTCCTGCCGTGCTTGATTTAGCTCCAGGTATTACGACACGTTCATACATTCATGAGTACAATACCATATAATTCTATTATAACAGCACTTCTACTTAACCTTTGAAGTTTATGTAATTCTTGTGTGAATTCATTATATAAATTCCATCCATGTCATACTCTGTACATTATTGATTATTTTTAACTAGAAGCCCGCTATAGCTCAACGATAGAAGGCAACACTATTCTACTCTACTCCACTCTACTCTACTCTACCCTACCTTACTCTACTCTAATCTATTTTTTGTAGTTTCTTATAAAGAAAACAAGAAATAATAAATGTCGATGTTGCGTTAATGTTACGTATATTTCAACTATCGTATAAATTGCATACCTTACTGCACTCTGAAGAGCACAAATGTAAACTACACCGACATACAGGCTGTAACAATAGACTAATTTAGTACAATTAGCCATGTGATAACTTGACCAAATTATGATCTTACTGGCCACAAATGTATCATAAAGTTATATATGTTATTAAATAATAATGGGTATTTTCGCCATCATTATAAGATTATAATGTACAAGAACAAACGGAAGTGTATAATGTATTATGAAGTTTATTGTTTTTCGAAAATCGACACATAAAATTTCAATGAAATGAGAATGGGCACTCAAATACATCTTGGGCAAATATTAACAGCTAATGTATGAAAATCCGTGTGTACGTTCAAAGGGAAACGATCCGTTAGAACATAAACACATTTAAGCAAATGTGTTTGTAATCGCTTCTTGAATAAAATATATGAAATGCAAAATGGTGTTTTGAGCACAGAAACCCTAAAATAATGATCACGCTTATGATCCTGCAAAATCTCAAGCATGCCATAATAAAGTCATTGTTCAAAGTATTCATTCACAGTGCTGAAACAAAGTCTAAATGTTAGAACCCTGTCTGTAGTTTGATCTGGATAAACCAGACTCAATGCACTCTCAAAACATAGCTTTAATGAAAACTACTTACGGAAGCGTGCCGAAAATAAAATATTAACTGAAATATTTTTAGGATATTTAAAGTAAGCGACACGAAGAGACATGAAAAATTATCGCGTGGACAGTGACCATAACTCTTGTGTGTAATGAAACGTCGTTTATTACACATCATATTAAGTTTGGAAGGAGTTGGTTAATTTGCATAAATCCACGATTTGTGCGAAAATTTCTAAGTTATTTTTGGTATACCGAAAACTTAACTGCCCTCCACGCGACGAAGTTAAAAAAAAATAGAAATAATTAACACCAAATTGAATCTATAACTTATTAAGGCAGAAGTAAAATTTAATTGTTAGTTTCCATATTTACTAAATGACGTCAAACAGAAGCTATTGAATAAAATTTTCTTGATAATAATGCTTAAATACTAAATGTCGTGTAATAATGTTTGTGCGCTGAAAAACCAACAGAAAATGTGCATAAAATTAAATTTAAATTAACATTACAAGTGCAGCCGATGACCTAGAATGATAAAAGCAATGCTTACAAAATAAAAATTAAAAATTATGACGTTCAATTCATGGTAACATAAGTTGAAATTAAACTTGCACAACTTGATTCATGCGAAGTTATATGTTTCTCTAGATAAATAAAATATTGTTGTAAGTGACCCTTTCTGTTAGTTCCTACAATGCAAAATAAGTATCAAGACCTCCATCTTAATGGAAAGGCATCTAGGGCTATCTCCCACAGGACGTAGAACAAGAAATTAAATCTAAGCAAGGTTGGCTATACGTGCGCCTTCACGTCAACCTATTAGTTCTAACTTATTTTCTTTTTTCTACACTATACGTGTTCATCTACGTCATAATTTTAACAAGATTTGAACTCAGGCCTTACTGAACTTGACTGGTGGGCAGCGGAACAATTACTTTTTATAAACCTTGTACATATATTACGTAAACGCTTTGAACTGGTGGAAGGTAACATCGCGCATGTTATTTTCACAGATAGAAAATGTCCTACCCGAACGTTGGGTTACTTACTATTTACTACATGCTATTATCCTATAATTATTTTATAAAATAAAAATATGAAACCATTCACTTTCCCGTTCCGTTCTAATCCGTTCACTTTCCCAATATTTTCGAAAGTTACCACTAACAAACTGGTTACATTAGAAATAATTTAATATGTGGTTAAAAATTCTTAAATTTTCTAATTTTCCGCTTAATTTTTTTCTTTCATGAGAACCTTCTCCTGACCATAACAAACACAACAAAAAAAGAATTAGCGAAATCTGTCCAGCCATTCACGCGTGATGCTGTGACCAAGGCAAAGAGGCAAACTCACTTGAATTCTAACAAAATCTAGTCTAGTTGTATACAAATGTAACTATGAGCAATACATCTTACAACTTGGCAGGTTTAAATGTAATTTGCTTACAATTTCACTCTATATAATAAGTATATTAAGCATACCTAGTCGTAAGACCAGTTAAGTACACAATCCAGTTGATTTATATCATATCTTGTTATCAACTCAAGGTATAAGCGAAAGCGATACTGCTAGCGGTTAAAATAATATAAAGTTATCTACAAAACTTAATTGATATTTATTTGTTATTTTTTGTGATTAGTTTGTTTTGGAATAGAATGTTATAGTACGGAAAAAAATAAAAGTAAATAGGTATGCCAACAGCGTGTTCACAAAACTTAATTTTAAGAATCTTACAAGCTTACGTATTCAATGTGACAAGCCTTTTTTATATAACATTCGCATGCAAAAATTAATTAAAATACATGTATGCCAACGTGTTGAAATCTTATTATCTTTTAAATATTATTTGCTAAAACAGTATCTAAGGAAACTTAAATACTAATATCATCTCTAAAAAGAGAAAGATTAATAATGTAAGAATAGTTAATGCCATATATTACCCAACCATTCAAAGTTAGAATCAATAATTTTTTTAGCAACGATGGAAAGAACAATTTATTTGCTATAACTATATTATGCTGGTATTAGACCAATTGTCTAACTGCTGCAGGTCTTCATTAATTTTATTTATAGCATCAGGTGTGTCTTCAGGTCTGAATGAAAAATAAAGTTGAACATCATCTGCATATAGATGATATTTGCAGTGTGAAATATGATGTACTAGATCTGCACTAAACAGAGCAAAGAGCAAGGGACTTAGTATTGATCCCTGAGGCAAACCTTTGGAAACAGGTATTAGGGGTGAGTTGTATTGGAGACCATCATTTTTATTTAATTGAACAAATTGATACCGATCCTTAAAATAGCTACTAAACCAATTTAAAACTGATACATCAAAACCGTAGTACGAAAGTTTAGCTTATAGGCTAACTTAACATGCATTAGGTTTAATACATCGCTTGCACCACAAATAAAGTTTTTTTTAGAAAAAAAAAAACAAAAATATCAAAAAAAAAAATTTCACTATTAGATTAGATGTAACTTAAAAATGAGTATATATATATATATATATATATATATATTAAAACGTATTTGTAAAAAAAATGTATATAATGAAAAGGTTTTTTTTTTTTAATAAAACTAAAAATAATTAAAAAGTAAACTAAAAAATACAAAACTAAAAAAAAATAATAAATAATTAGTATACCATACTATACCACACTCAAAGTTGACTAGAAAAATAAATTCGAACGTTTTTTCTTTTATTAATAACTTGTCTGAGTAGGTAAAATATTAATCTGTTTCATTAAACTCGGAAAGTATCAGTAAATATAACTCGTAGTTTCCGAGTTGGTTCAGAAATACATTTAAAAATTATTCGATAATATTTTCTAGGCAATGTGAGGTTTATATTACTACTCTATACATATATTGTCTCCTTGTCAGACGACAACAGCCTTAGACGATATAAACGCTCGTTCGACATAGAATGTCTGATAAAGTGGAATTAAAACGTCTGACATAGAGATCTGCTTCTGACATTTAAGATGGAGAGGTCAGCGATCTAATTTAATGGCTAAAGAAATTTCCACAACAGGCATGATATTTATAATTTTAAAATAAATACAAAAATATATGTAATTTTTGTATTTATGTATGTTGTAATTTACAGTTAAAATGTCCTCGAATTGGAGCTAGGTTACATGCTACCATAATTTCTGTTCCCTTTTGTAAAAATGCCATACGTAATATTAATATGCTTATTAATCGAGCTATTAATAATTATAATCAGAAGTGTCTAGATTTAGATATAATTTTTGATAAGTTTCTTGTTTTTAACAAGAGGTTGTAGCAAATTTTAGTTAATGAATTTTAATTTTTCTTTTTTGTTATCATTTTGTATTATTAAGTTTTTTTACAGTGGAAACTTTATTTATGTCTACAAAGTAATTATTAAACAATTCGCAGATTGTTTCAGGGTCTCTATATTCTACTCCATTTAATGAAATGTTAGTAAATTCGGTGTTCGATTCAGAATTACACGATACATCTTTAATTATTTTCCATCCAGCTTGGCACTTATTTTTACTATTTATAATATATCTGTTATTATTAATGATTCTAGACCTATGAATACAATTTTTTAAAACTTTTTTGTATGTATCATATTTATTTTTATTTTGTTTTTTATTAGAATTAGATTTTATATATTGTAAATAAAGTTTTCTTTTTAAGATACATGACCGTTTTATACCTTTAGTCAACCAATTACGATACAGGCCTGTGACTTCTTGGGATTAATACATAGACCATGAGACCTGCTCCAAACACCTATCTTATGTAATTCACAGTTTAATATGTGGATGGCTTGGTTAATATCATGTGATGGAGCGGCAACATATACCTGGAGGTCGTCGGCGTAAAGGTGAAACGATACAGAGAGAGAATTAGTAAGAGAATTTATAAAAATTGCAAAAAGGAGAGGAGAAAGAACACCACCCTGGGGAACACCAGCAGAGAGAGAGGAGAATTTGGATAGCTTATTATCATAGCGAATGCATTGCTGGCGATCACTCAGATAACTACGGAACCACTCCAAAGCATCAGCTCTAAATAAGAGTGTGACTTTTCAACTGTTCTAAATGATAAGAGTGTGACTTTTCAACTGTTCTAAATGATAAGAGTATGACTTTTGAAATATTCTAATTGATAAGAGTGTGACTTTTCAACTGCTCTAATTGATAAGAGTGTGACTTTTGAACTGTTCTAATTGATAAGAGTGTGACTTTTGAACTATTCTAAATGATAAGAGTGTGGCTTTTGAACTGTTCTAATTGATAAGAGTGTGACTTTGAACTATTCTAAATGGTAAGAGTGTGACTTTTGAACTGTTCTAAATGATAAGAGTGACTTTTGAACTGTTCTAATTGATAAGAGTGTGACTTTTCAGCCTTCCCGCCCTTGCCCACCTTCTGCCACGGGTTGTTGGCCGCGGCGGTGGAGGGGAGGTTGGCGTCCTCGCCCTGAGCCTGGGTGGCTGGCCCAGGTTTGGCCTGAGGCCCCGGCTTTGTCTTGGAGGCAGGCCTCGGCTTGGCCTGCCTCTTGTCGGATGCGAGCGGAGGGCGGGTGCGCGTCTCCGGCAAGAGGCGGTCCTCAATGCCGGCGATGCAGGCCCTGGTGAAGGCCCTCTCCTCCATCACAACCTTGCGGATGATGTCCTCAAGGTTGGACGAAGAAGGGGCGGGTTCACCAGCCGCCGCTGCCGCTGCCTGGGCCTGGGCCTGACAGCAAAGGGTCATCAATCATGAAGTTTTAGAAACCGCGGGACGTACAATGATTAAATTTAGTAAGGATGTACTTTATAGTGAGTAGAAGTGCGCTAAGAACGGATTTTTCGATAGGGCCAGATTAAGAAAGTCTAGCCCCCATTCGCCTGAGAGTTTTTTTACCGCACGATAAAAAAGCGCTCAACTAGAACATAGGAATTTCCAAGTTTCTGTTTACACGGCAGCATTTTTTTAACGCGACGATTTTTTGTCGAGCAATGTTCTATTTTCAACCCTATGCATATACATATACGGTATATTTTCGTACTAATGACGCTGAAAAAGCGCCAACGCGGCAAAAACAAAGCGGTAACGCCGTACCATACTTTTCTCGAAGCAGTTCGGGCCATTTTTGACCCCCTATAACTTCGGTGTCGCTAACTACAAGGCCGAATTTTCAGTAAACAAGCAAGCTTTTATATATTCTACGAATATATTTGAGTTAGATTTATTATTATCTTTATGACTCTAGTTGAGCTTTTTTTTAAGTATCTATTCTAATGCCTGAACCAGACATAGGTCAAAGTGTTTGCATTTCTACTACATTTCTGTCCTTGCAGACTACAGAGTTCTACAAAAATTTGCGCATCTACACAAAGGCCCCGACCACACTACATGATCATTCAAATGAAGCTAGGTCTGGCTCGGGCATAGCACAAAGTGAACTATGAACTATATCTCAACGGTAAAAAGTTGGTTTGAAATTCGTAAGCTACCCGGTTCGAAACTCATTGAGGTATCGTCTTATCTACTCCAACTGAAGCTTTTAAGTTTAGATAGAGGATAAACGGGAATATAGTTAAAGCATTACTTAGTATTCTTTAACAAATTAATAGCTTCTTTAAGAAATTAATATTCCTTAACAAATAAACAGATTCCAGAGGATGTGAACTGTGCGACGAGTTAAGATGACCGACTGCCATCTGACGTCAACAACAGAATTCTAAGAATCTCACAATTTCACGACTAATATCACTGTTTTTTAAATTAGTCTACTTTGTCCCACTGCTGGGCAAAGTATTTATTAATGTCACTGAGTAACATAAATCCGGATCCACTGCTTTACGTGCTTTCCGAAACACGGAGGAGGTCGGATATTTGAAAACCAGAGAATGGGTCACCCGTCTTTCGCCCGGCCGCTGTAAGAACTGCTTAACCAAGCGATCGAATCAAATGCCGACCACTGATTGAGCTTCGACCTTCACTTTAAAGCATTTAAGTATTCTTAAAAAAAAATCTTATTCTGCTGATCCATAACCCAGCTTAGTACAAGGGTCAGCTTAGATTGCAGAGGATGTGGCTGTGGGGCGAGTTAAGATGACCGACTGGCGTGTGACGTCATCCCCGAAATCCCCAAAATCTCAGACTCTCAGAATCGGGAGAATCGGGTCCCATAATTTTACATGCCTTCCGAAACACGGAGATTTGAAAACCATTGTTTGTCCAGAATTTGTGAAAAAATAAATAAAGCTAGTTATTTTATTGAAAGCAAATTATAGATGCTGGAATGATTCATCCTATGTTAAACAATACCTACCTACGTGTATTAGTTATTTTAATTTTATCTTACATAACGTGTTTCTTCATTATTTACTTATCATAATGCTTGAGTAACATAGTATCGGTACGTTTTAACTCCATGCATACAAAACGCGCTGGTTTTGAAATTTTCTCAACCGACTGCATTAAAAGGAGATTGTCCATTTACATACATATTATTGAATACATACATAAAAATTATATTATAGTAGTTGTTACCCGCGACTCTATAGCGATATATAGCCTATAGCCTTCCTGTATAGTTGGGCTATCTAACACTAAAAGTATTATTCAAATCGGACCAGGTTTTAGACCAGACCAAACAAACAAACAACCAAACTCTTCAGCTTTATATATAGATATAAATATACCTACCTTCGAATTCAATTGTGTTGAATATAAAAAAAAAACACTTTTTCCAAATATATAATGAGTTCGGAAGGCTGCCCTTAATTTCATTGACAAAGGTTTAAAATTATATATTAGTACTAGCTGTACCCCGCAACTTCGTCCACGCGGGCCACCATTAATTAGGGATTTAAAAAATTGTTTACGAACGATTCTCAGACCTACCAGATATGTACAAAAAATTTCATAAGAATCGGTCGAGCCGTTTCGGTAGAGTGCGACTGGGACACGACAATTTTATATATAAGATTTACTTACTATATGAGCTTTAAGACATAATTAAAGAAATGTCAAATTCGTTTTGTGCTCGCTCTTATCAGTTGTATTAATTTAAGCAATCCTTTTGAATTTTTCAATTGAACATATGCGTCAAAAAATATCATTTACATTTAGAATTTCTCTTTTAACAAAATCCTGGTGTTTTCTTATAAATATTTAAAAGAAAATAGCATAAAATACCTTCATACAGAAGCAAATAGAACCTATATAAAAGCCGTAAACTATTTAATACAAAAAGCATATCAAAATCGGTTCACAAACACTAATGAAATCGAGTGACAAGATGTAGCATATAGAAATTCGATCATCGTTTTGTTTTTAAAAGTAGTTGATAAGTTGTTTTTTTGTCTCGTAATTGCATAGTTACTGGCACACTTTCTATAGAAAAGAAAGGATCTGTTTATGTATGTTTCCCATACCAGGAACTTTCTTAATTTTATACGATATTCATAAAATGAAAGGTATTGCACTATTCTATACTAGACGCCACGGTACATAACAGGTAATAATTCTAGAAAGTTGCATTAGACGAGTACGCAGCTACCAATGTACCAAACATTGCAATCACTTGCTTCGACGCAGGACAATGCATAAATCTTATTCACATTGTTAACGACCTAAATTAGCTCCAACCACTTGTGTGCTTCCACATCGTTTAGGTTTCGTGCTATAAATAGATGCACCACATACAAAAGACGTTATATGCCTACGGCATTTCTAATATCTAAACTGCATTATTCCACAGTGCGTAACATCGCATCGCCAATCATATCGTACTCACTCTCCCGACTGACCAATCCGCATGTGTATTTCCTTAGTTTATGGAACAAGTAATTCGAGAATCCTGTACAGCACATTTTGAAAGTTTACAAACGTCAGCTTGTCACAAACGTCAACGTCATTTTTGATTTGCGCGGGAGACTGTCACGCGCGCGACCGGCCGTCGCGCATACTGCTACGGTATTGAAGGTTACTACTTGTGTTAAACTTTTATAATCTTTTCCCGTCTATAACGAGGACGATATCGTCGGCAAAGGCCTGACAATAATCGCCCCGTTTGTCTAATCCCTTAAGTAGGGGGTCCAGCAATAAGTTCCATAGCAGGGGACCGCCAATGGACCCCTGTACGCAGCCTTTTGTCGTGCCCCTGGTGTGTTCGCTGCCGGCATATCTGATATTTACCTCCCTATCCTTGAGGTAGCTGTCCATGACTCTTCTAAGGTTTATTGGGCAATTCTCTTCTGCCAAGCGTACCTTGATGGCGGGCCACCAAGCTCCATCAAAGGCCCCCTCTATGTCCAATGACACGATAGTTATGAGTCGTTTTTCTTTTAACTTTAGGGATTGGAAGAAAGTTACGAAGTCGTCGCAAAGAGCTCAAAGTTGCAAAAGTTTTCCTACTCACTTCTTTTAATTGAGGTGACCAACTTAATGTGCTATCTAAGTATATCCCAAGATTTTTAACTATATTACTGTAGGGAATAACGCTACCATCAAATATAACTGACGGGAAGTTATTCCAATCAACTCTCGGTACCAGGCTGGAGCTGCCAATAACAATGACCTGTGATTTAGCTGGATTAACCTTTAGGCCATGACGTTTACTCCAGTCCGAGATAATAATCAGATCGTTGTTTATAGCAGAAACTGCTGAGGGTAGATTCTCCAGAGTTGCTATAGAAGAAGTAAAAGAACATACATACCTTGGATTGCTCTTAGATAATAGATTTAACTGGGACAAACATATTGAGACTATATGTAATAAACTGCGGATGATTATGGCAAAATTATATATAATTAAAAATCGGATGCAACATCGTACAACTATTCAGCTATATACCGCTCTTATGGATAGTATTATCGCATATGGTCTCAGTAGTTATGGTCGAACATTCGAGACACATGTAAAAAAGTACATAATGTGCAATTAAGGACGCTGAAAATGTTATTACCTACAAAGATAAAAGATAGCATTAGGCAAAATGATAAAAATATCTTCAAATATTGTAAAATACCAGTAATTTATTGTAGATTAAATGTCTGTTAATTTTCAAATATCAAAAATCACAAAATTAATCCTTAGCATTTAAAAAACAAAATTCCCACCTAAACACTATTTAACTTCACTTTGGAGTTAATTGTCTTAATTTATTTTTAGTACTCAACAAATTTTATTTCTTAGTAAATGTTTTTATTTCTTCAATTTTAAATTTTACTGACTTTTTATTGACTTTAATTATGAAACTTAATTAGTATTATAATTAGAGATCAATGTAAAGTTAAAATAACACTGACACTAAATAATTACCACACAATATAAACAAATCAAATGTTTTGAAGATAATATTACTAATGTTGCTGTGCATGCCAAAAATTACAGATTACCATTACAAGTATTGCAAAAAGGAGTGGTTGGTTCCCAGCTCATGAAATACGAACCTCAACATAACAGATCACCACCTGAAATTAGTAACACCGACACAAAATTTATGGTTCCTAGAGGAGAGGCTTCTGAAGAACCAGTTAAATCGAACGAGGAAGTTATAGTAAAAGGCAGTGTATTTGCTAAAGAAATCAATAAAGTTGAATCAGAAAAAAGTTCAGAAGAAATTTTCAGAAAAGAAGAAAAGTCACAAGGTGATAAAAAATCAAAAAAAGAAAACGAAGAGTATGATAAAAATAAATCAGAGATTTTAGCAACACCAGGTCGTATAGACCCTTCGCCAATTTCATGACCCAAGTAATTAACACTGGTTTTTAAAAATGAGCATTTCTTAAAGTTTAATTTTAAATTAGCCTTTTGCAAAAGTTCTAAAACACTTTTTAATAATTTTATACCCGCTTCTACAGTTACAGTTGGTAACATGACGTCATCAAGGTAAACGGCGATGTCATTGATTACGTCATTAAGAGAAAGTCTAATTAGGCGAGAAAAAACAGCTGGAGCATTAGCTAAACCGAAAGGCATTTTAAGGAATTCGTACTGTCCCGTGGGAGTGACAAAAGCAGTTTTGTGAATAGAATCTTTGACTTGCACCATAAACTAAGATCACATAGTGATAATATTTTAAAACTTCCTGTCTGTCACACATCCTTTTATAGCAATTCTTTTACAAACAGTTCTATCAAGCTCTGGAATTCGCTTCCTTATGAAATCCGACATTCTAAATCACTTCATATTTTTAAACGCCGGCTGAACGTATATTATTTATCTTTGTAATTATATTTACAGATTATATATATTTATTTATATGTCTTATATATGTATGTTTGTATGTATGTCTATTTATTATATGTATCATCAGGTAGTATGTATTATAGTATTAGTGATTTCCTTATTTGTTTTTATTTGCACTATCCATTTAGAAACTGCTGGTGTTTGTCTGGATTTCTTGCATTCTTCAGTTTTGTGTAACTCGCCGCACTTAACGCATCTGGGTAAATGGTGACAATAATGTTTTGTGTGGCCATAAGATTGGCAGTTATGACACTGTACAATCTCCCTTTTAGGGTAGGGCTTTTCAACGGACACTTTTGTGTAGTACAGGCGGCTAATTTTATATATTTCCTCGACACCCTGAGATTGTTCCAAATCAACGAAAAATGGCGGTAAGGCTATTTTGGTAATTTCACCATTCTGATCTCTATTTTCTTTTTGTACATTAATAACTTGGCGTACTTTATACCCCATTTCTTCCAATTCTTCTGTGGAATTAGCATTCAACGTCGATTTGATAAAACATGTGAACGAACTGAATTTGAGGTTGCAAGGAGAAAACCAGCTTCTTCCTGATTTATACGCTAATATCAAATAGTTCCGGCAGAAAATAATACTGTTTCAATCACAAATAAAAAGTGTTTCATACATTTTAAAACATGTGAAAAATTCAGCCACACTACTGAAACTCAGTTTCCCGTCGATTTTGCAGTCGAAGCTTTGAGTGCTTTGAATATAAATTTTGATACTCGTTTCTCACATTTTGATGTCATTGCGAATAAAATTAAGATATTTCAAAATCTATAGGCCTCTGTAAACTGTTGTTAGGACGGAACGAACCAATATTGAAACAATATTCAGGAAAAATTTAGGCGAATTTCTAAGCTTGAAATAGATGAAATAAAGTTTGGTTATTCCAAAGACAGGAACATTAGCTGACTTCAACAAAACATTGAACTAGATACACACCTACGTGAAAAAGGAGGGCTGCCCAGGGGGGAGGGGGGCCCGAACTGGGGGTTCGGAGCCAGTGCGATGTCAGATCCCTATCCTAATTATAACTGGATAGGCAAAATTTCGGATTCCCACTGTAGCATCGTCCAGCTTTAAGTGACGTGAAACCGACCAAAAAGGAAAAGTTGTTGAAATAAAGTGATTCAATAAATTATTCATTGGTGTAGCATTTTTAGTGTTATTAGAGCGAAAAATTTTAGGTGATATGTCTTGACAAGGAATATTATTATTTTTTAAACGTTTTAAAAGTATGCGCAGTAAGGGCTGTAGAAATACTCTATGAATAATACTTATATTATCATGTATATACAGACTAAATGGAAGGCTGCTGATACTTATAGCACAGGATTTACCTATTTTAAGTATCAGCGACACAACGTAGAGTATACACATGCAATGTAATGTTTCAGTGATGTACGTGCAAAAAAATTTTTTGAGAAATAAATTATCTTATCTTATCTTATTATTAATTCCTAGCTTTAACCCGCGACTTCTTCCGACTTCCGCTTTTTTATACAAACTTTTATATATTTCACTCGTTTGAAATTTCATTTTCACGACTAAAATGGACTTATGTTTTGTCCATGATGTAATCTATCTCCATACCGAAATTCATCAAAATATGTTAGTGGTTAAGGCCCGAAAATATAAGACACGGAGTTACTTACGCATTCATAATACAAACACTAGTTGTTACCCGCGTCTTCGTTGGCATAAAATTAGGTAAAAAAAAGGATTTTAGCGTGTTGATATACAACCTTCTTTGGTAAATGGGTTATCTAACACTAAAATAATTTTTCACATCAGGCCAATAGTTCCTGAGATTAGCGCGTTCAATCAAACAAATAAACTCTTGAGGTTCAGCTTTATATATCAGTAGAGATTATGGCTTTACAATATCAAATAAGGACCGAGAGCGAAAACTAGACTCTATATCAATAAATGTGACTAGAGGTATCAACACTGTAAACATAACCAAATTTTCTCGTATTAAAAAAAATCAGACAAACCGATTGCCCATTTGCTGTCTGTAAAGTCGCTTTACGGGCATACGTAATAATGCCGAACGCGTATCCCTATCGTGCCTCTTTATCACTTGTTTCTCGCTCTCGTTTGCATGCTCAGCTCAGGCAGAACGTGACAAGGATTCATGCTTCACGCCACGTCACGTTTCACGTCAAAAAAATATTGTATGTCAGATGAAATATTAAAAAAGCTCACAATCCTAAAAGCTGGCTATTATTTAAGACAGTGAATTGGTCTCGTTGCTAACAAAAGAATGTCCTCCAGCCATCTGAGCATACTTCCGGTCTCGGAGTCCGTTTCCTCTTTTCATTTAGTCACTTTGTTGTTTCGTAAACTTTCCTTAGAACTTGACTTTACCTTTACTTTTATTTCATTATTTGCTTAGTGAAGCAATATACAGTCACAAAATAAATTATCTCATAATTTTAATAACTTACCTGCAGGAATTAAAAATATTAAAAAAAATCGATCAATAAGCAGAGAGCAACCAATATGCTTTCGTAGTACCTGCTTGTAATTAAATTTGAAATTTAAAAATTCCTCAATATCTCACTCGGGTATATTTCCTGAATTCAGTAAATGTATCCTCTACCTCATAACAACACCCCCTCATCTCCTTCCTCTTCAAATAACCAATTTTGTAATACGCAAATAATCCTTCCATTTAATACCCCACTCGGACATATTGACTTCATCTCCTCCTCCATTCCTGCTACTATAGTCAACGGCAATTTTCTTCAAACATAGGGTAAAATACACTCTTGACTAAGAAATCTTTCAAATAGAAGCATGATAATTCAATTTGATGAAAAAAGCGCCTTACGAACATGGACCGATTTGCACCAAAAATAGCTAAAAAACCACCGCAAGTACTTGCTTTCGAAAAAACCCGCTTCGATATCGATCCATCCGTTTGAGAGCGGCGATGCCACAGAAAGACGTACACACAAACATCGACGTCAAACTTATAATACGCCTTTCTTTGTGTCGGGGGTTAAAAATTAAAAACGGATATTTAATTTAATTTAATATAAGTTGATTTTTATGTTATCTCGCAGTAAGTGAACTTTGCATCCTCATTGACAAATAAATGACAGACAGTCTCTTAATCCTTATTATATATCTTATATTTATATATTTAAAAGTCCCGCTAAAACTCGAAAATCGCTGTACCGATATAAATTCTGTTTGTTTAGTTTCATTCTCCTTATTTCAAGAAAAGTATAAAAGAGAAGAAGTATAAGAGAAGCCGAAAGATTATTATAAAATACTAAAAAACACATAATTGGCCCACACTTAGGAACACTTCTAATAAACTTTTGACTGACGTGCTTTAAAATTATTATTTCACAAAACATTCGGGCAGTGTCACATTTTATGGAAAAGATATAAAGGAGATTGATTAGTATGTTTAATACATGCGCCAAAAGACGGTCAAGACAAAGTCTGTCGAGTCCGCTAGTAAGACAATTAAAATAACAGAGTTGAAAATGTTATATCACATTAAAAGCTATCATCGCCTATAGTATATTGAACAGAAGGTCGAAACGCGTAGATAACGCAGTTCCCAAAATGCTGATCAATGGACAGCAGCAATATTTACGAGATATTGCTGCTTGAATGGCTGCCAGATTTACATTCCAGCTGCTCGATGCCGCAGCGGTTTATGCATTTTCAGCCAGCTCCCTGCGGGGTGTGACACCGCAAGTTTATTGACCTGATTCCGAATAAATTCGCTGCAAATTATCATTACATAGTATAAAATGACGTCACTTCCTGGGAAGCGCTGCGTAACGCTGGCGTAGTAAGTATTGATTTTAATGCGGTTTTCACCAATAAATAGACCGATTCAAGGTGAAGGTTTATATCTATAATACATTTATTTATGTTATAGAAGATAAAAGCCGAAAATATCAATGATTTGTAAAGTGATGTCGTAAAAAACGTATTTTTGCGCGCTCACGTCGCGTGCGCTGGATAAACCTTACGAGATTGATCAAAGTAATGTACTACATTACTCTTTATATTATCTATATAGAGTGCGTACAGTCTAAAAGTGCAGGCCTCTCCAAACTCTTCACCTCTACATTCAAAATAGCGATTAAGATTCAAACAAGCAAGCTTTTCAATATCATTGGTAGACAGTCCGTCGTTGAGTTTGCAATAAAAACGCTGTACACACAGAAGCTAGCATAGCAATCAATTAATGGAAGGACGTACATTCTTAGACTGAAACTTCTTTAACAAATATACAGAAGAAAAATAAAAGTATTGTAGACGGAAAAATGAGAGCAAATCGGGTATACGGCCGCTTGTTAGGGACACCTTACAATTGTAGGTTTATTTCGTATATGGAATATGGTAGAAAATGTTTGGTACAATCTATAACATTGATGGTGTTAAGTGATACGGCTGAATTTGTCTATAAAACAACTAATTATTATCATCCAGAAAGTGATAGAGGGATTATTTGGAACGATCCAGATATCGGAATTGATTGGGGATTAAATGCATCTCCAATACTCTCAGCAAAAGACTCGGCGCAGCCTAATTTATTAAATAACTAAATTATATTGTATGACCAAAAAATACGTAGTATATACAGCATTATTCGGAGGGTATGATGTTCTGCCGGATATTACTTCGAATAAATCATCATTAATTGATTATGGCGGCTTTACTGACAGTGATTTATGTGATGCGAGAGGATGGAATGTAGTTAAAGTTGATTGGATAATGGATGGTATTCATATTTTTTTTCATTCAAAATTCATTCAAAATTTGCCAAAATTATATTAAATAATCGGCTTAAACAGCTATAACAAGAATAACTTAAATGATCATTTTTTTTTCTCTTGTAAATATTCATTTTAAGTTAAGTTCTTTTTATTTTATTTTATATAATATTATTGTAAATACTACCTTTAAACTGTCCTGTTAATAAAATGAAAAATTTGCTCACGAAAAGAAACATTTGATGAAATAAAACTACTTTGAATGGATTTATATCGTGTATATTAATTATTTTTATCATCCCTACGTTTCGAGCACTTTACAGCGTTCTTGGTCCCGAGCAATCCCCTCGAGAGCTTCCTGAAATCATCTAGCTTCGAGCCCGGGGAGGATGTCTACGCCAAAATCCCAACCCTACGATCGAGGGAACTTTTGACATCTCGCAACACTACGCATCGCTTCTTCGCGCTCTGTATCTGTCATCTGTCTTACCTGTGATCCTAAGTACAAATATAAAAATTCATTGTTCAATGTTCATCTTCATCACATCTAGTATTGTAATATTAATACAAGTTGAATAAACAATCTGTACAAGAACAAGAAACTGTTTTTCAATGATCTCGCGTCATCATTGTGTGGCGACCGAGGCCCGGACTTCACATCAAGCGTGCATTCCCGATAAGATTAACTGCATATCCTGTTTATAAACATCGGGGCTTCTTAATACTATTGGAACTTTTTGTACTTTGAACCGATAATCCTTAAAGATATAGTGTGTTGTCAGGTAAGAACGTAAACATGGACTTTGGCCCGTATGTCCTTAATAGGATTAGCTTTCTATCCTGTTTATAAACATCGCCCTTCATAATACTATAAATAGGTTTTGTAGTTGAACTGTTAATCCCTAATAAAGATAGGGGCAATCTTAATCTTTTCGTTTAATGTAAACAAACAACTTTGACTTATATTATTAAAAGGATAAATTTTTAATGCTTAAGTGTTTATATAATTTATGAACGTAGCTGCGCAAAATTTCGTAGAACTTTGTAGTCTTCAAGGACAAAATGTACAAACAATTTCGCCTGTGGAAAAAAGATGCAGACTACTTTAGGCACGTTGACGACCATGGACATCTGCACGTCCAGAAGGCTAGAAGATGCTTTGAGCCCTTTAATGGCAAGTTTAGGCCACCGGAAAGTCTCACAAACCGAACGAAACTCGACAACAATAAATCCCATCACTTAACGTGACAGCATTGCCGCCACTTCACGCCGATCTTATGTGAGAAAGAGGTGCTGGTGCGCGGACGTGCCGGCCCAATTCGGCTACAAGCATGGCGCTAGCTCTAATTAGAATCCCTTATCACTTAGGAGCATGAAAAATAGATATTAACCGATTCTCCACGCTAGCCAGTATGCAGGCAAAGTTTCATGAAATTCGGTCGAGCCGTTTCGGAGAAGTTTGGCAACGCACCCCGTGGCATAAGAATTTTATATATTAGATATAAAGCTGGCGAGGGGGCGGAAGAAAGTTTGGAGGGCTGACCCCACCACCATGTGGGACGAACAGTAAAGGAGGAGAGAGAGAGAGAGAGAGAGAGAGAGAGATATATATATATATATATATATATATAGCTGAAGAGTTTGTTTTCTTGTACGCTCTAATCTCAGGAACTACTTGTTCGATTTGAAATATATGTAAAACGGGGGTCATGAGCCTGTGCGATGTCAGATACTCGTTAAAGATCCCTATCCTAATTAAACCTGGATAGGCAAAATTTAGGACTCCCACTGTAGTATCGTCCGATTAGCCATAGCAGCATAAAGTGACGTTAAACCCAACAAACAAACAAATAGGTATGTATCCGTACTTGTTACCGTTATGGAGTAAAACACACTTTAAACTCGTTTGCTACTGTCCATAAAAATATGCCAATCCATAGGCTTGTAGTTTTTTATACTCATCCGTTGCAGAATACCACCAACATCGTTACAAAAAACTAATTCCTTCTCTGGGGAAAAATACGGTAAAACAGTTACAACCATTGCACCATTGTTACCGAAGAAGAGGAGATTCTTCCATACGAGTCAGATAATGAGGGACCCTTCGAGGATGTATGTATATTTCATTGTCTTACTTTACAATTAGACACTGCAATATCTCGTCGTTCATTTATATAATTTTGTAAATCACCCACAGTGTGCAGATGATCCAACATTAGACGAAGAATACGTCGCGACCGATTACGAAGATCCTTCGAAGGAATACATTCCGCTGGAATGTAAAGCCAAAGTTGTTGCTCTTGCCGAAGCGCACCCAAATTGGAGTTTGGCTGCTCTCCAAAAACGAGGCACTCGCCGCTTGAAACGAAAATGCTATTGTTTACCTATCACTTATAGGATTAAGTTCAATATAACTAGGTCTCTGCTTCTAACTCCCCCCTGCCAGTTTACGAACAATCCTCGTAAACTCTAATCGAAAACCTAGCAGAAACAGAACATAAAAGGAAATGACATAATGAAACAAAAGAAAAGAAAGAAAGAGAAAAAAAAATACATACTGCTAACTTTATAAATACAAAACATAATCTGATTGCTATCTACAATTATCATACAAATCAAATCAAACTTATCCTAATGTACAAGCTTCCCTTAAAATAAACAATTATCCTAACAATAAAATGACAATCATAAAATACAAAAAAAAAAAAAACAAAACGATTGCACTACTACAAGCACGTGGTGTTTGTGAACTTAGCAGATCATTATCCAGCAGAGCAACAAAAAAGGTAAGTTCTTATCGCATGCACATGAGTTCTATAGTTCCTGATGATTTTTAAGAATAGTTCTGGCGTTTTTACTTAGGAACGAAAATTAACGAAATGCTCTGCTAACTTCCCGTAGCAGATCATTTCGCAGCAAATTAAAAAAAATGTCATTTCTTGTAATATGCGTATGAGTTCTACAGTTCCTGATACTTTTCAGGAATAGTTCTCAGCTCCTGTTCGAGTAAAAGCGGATCATAATATAAAACCCAAAAAGTTGAGAATGCCCTATAACACAGGCATTAAGTTGTCTACCTTAGGAATAGACGTCCGTGTGTCATATAGTCCTGTATATATTTATTTAGTTTATTTATTCATTAAGATAATAATGAAAAACGCAGAATAAATTAATATATAAATTGTTATCGATAAATGAAATTACAGAGTAGCAAATTAAAGCAAAGTAAATTAAATTAATCCATTAAACAATATCAGATAATTTCATTATAAATTATGAAATAATTGAAATTGTAAATTATTGTCAATAAATTCAATCGCAGATTGACAAATGAAAGTAGTAGATTAACGATGTTAGAGAGATTGAATTATAATATTTTTTTATATACTAAGAGACATACGAGCAGGCGGCATTCACGTAAGTGACTACCGACGCCCATGGACACCTATAACACCAGATGGACCTCGGGCGCGTTGCCGGCCTTTGACAATGAACATGCTCTTTTCTTGAAGGTCCAATTATCAAATTTAAATACAAATGACAAAAGCTGGTGTCAGAAATGGATGCGACTAAAGCCCAGCAGGGTCATATTTGCGAGGTTTGAACCTGCTCTTTATGTATTTCAGTCCAACATTTCCACCGTTGAGCTTTATTGGTCCAAAGGAAGAAGGGTTGATTGATGAGATTGGATTAAAAATTGTAGATGGAGAATTTACGCACAAACAAATATAAAGTCCGCCACTTTGGAAGAATCGTTATTTTGCGAGAGGTGCTTTAAAATTCCTTTTAGCGCTCTCTCATCGGGGCAGATTGAAAAATGTGCAAATAGCGATCCGAATTGCAAAAGTTACATGGATGGTGTTAAGCAATATTCGCACAGAAAGTCAAATTGGAAAACATTGAAATTCTTAGATTTTGGCTCATAAGAATCGTCAAATATTTTATAATCAGCTCTAAACCAACTCACACTGAATTAATCAATACTCATTTCTAAAAGAGCGGTAATTTACTCATACTTATATTTAAAATGCATGTAAGAGAGATAAGACATTTTATTTTAACTTACCAAAAATTACCCGACTGAGTTTGATGCGGTCTCTCCTCAGTGCACGGCGCGAGGAACCCTTGTAAATTTAGCTTTAAGTCGTAAATTTTATCTCAAAATTATTAAATGACTAAAAAAATCATTACAATATTATACAGATGACGTTAATAAGAGCTTACAAAAGAGTCTATATATGAATAAAAGATTTTAACTTTGAATTTGACTAACTTGAGGAAAAACGGAGAGGGTACCCGTCGCCACAGGGGCGGACGACGTGTTATGTCGGACTCCACGGTGCTCGGTGAGCCATCGCGCGTCCGCATTTCCGCCATTGGTGTCCGGATTATTTATAAGATCGAAACATTATTACATACTTTCATATAATATTAATAATGTTGAGATATTAGACCAATATAATTGAGATCTTTCAGTCTGGTTACTACAAGTATATTTTAAGATATTACACTTTTAGATTGAATAGAATTTTCTTGAAATTATGTTTAAAATCATTTCGATAACAAAGAATATCCTGCCTTACAAATACCCTGCAATTTCTTGAAAGCTGTTAATAAAAATAAAAAGTTAACATCTTCAATAAAGTAGAACCTTTGTGCACACCTGTCTCGTGTAATTCAGAAAATGAAGATATCGAAAAATAGAACGCCATATTGCGATGATATTGAAGTCTGCCAGCGATACACATAGGTACATTCAAGTTATTTCAGAGTGCTTTAAAAATCTGTTGCCTTCTCCAGTACAATGAATTAATAACTGCTCTCGCATACGTATTGAAGTCTGTATGAAATGTAGCTAAGAAGCGGGGAAAATTAAATTACTTACAAATACAATACAATACAGTAGTAGATTGTTGGACCGAGCGCAAAGAAAGTTATTAATGAACGACTATTATTTTGGTGCCCCAGCGAATACGAGGGCAGTAAATTTACACGAGTGCATTAATTAATCACTTCAGCAAGCTGCGTATTCTACTATTCTTTTAACAACATCGCTGTCTATTTCTATTCTTTTTTTTAACTTTTCTCGCTAAATATGAAGTATCAAGGTTTTACAATAGTGACAATTATCTCTGTGGTAATGAGAGACATTAAACATCTCTGGTAAATTATTAGCAAAATAAAAAACAGTGCATTAATGTAAAACTGTGCAAAAATCAGATTTCATACAAAATTTCTGCACTGTATCGGGTCCTAAGCAGAAATAGCGTTCTTTGATCGGTTATGTAATCAATAATGATAACGATCCGGTCTAGTGGGAAGAAAAATAAATTATTTCTATAGGCTTCATTTATGTTACATTTCGTGGGTTTGACCTCTTTTAAATATAATACCTGTGATAGAGGTCTCGCTCTTCTATAGTACAATATATGTACATTCAATGAAGATGCTTTACATTATTTAATATCTTAAGTGTGTATGTGAGTATATTTGTGTGCGTGTATGTGTACGTGTGTGTGTGTGTGTGTGTGTGTGTGTGTTTGTGTGTGAGTCTATATCTATACTAATACAATGAAGCTGAAGAGTTTGTTTGTTTATTTGCTTGAACGCGCTAATCTCAGGAAGTTCTGGTCCGATTTGAAATATTCTTTCAGTGCTATGTAGCCCATTTATCGAGGAAGGATATAGGCTAAAATTTCTCACCTGATTTTACTTGGACGAAGTCGCGGGTTACAACTAGTTTTTAATATATATGCGAGCGTCTGTGAATTATTTCGCATTGTGAATTAAACCCGGGAAAATTGTACAATGTAATCCATTCGGGTTCGCTCTCCAAAAGCCATTAGAGCATGGCATTGCAACGATTTTCCGCAGTGCCTCAACTTACGCTTTCGCTCTGAAACCTGAACATCGCCAGGAGATAGACTTTACGAAGGTTGTTCGTAATGTTTGTTGAATATTTTCGGGTTTCAATTTTTCCATTTGCGTAACTACCTATTGCCAAAATTGTATGATAAATAAACTTATCTCTTAACTCGTAACATTTATCAGCAAATTATTAAATAATGATTTTTTTTTCTTCTTAATTATACTTATGAAGTTCATTAGTACTTTAAAAAAGTCTATATATATGAATTAAAAAATTGAGTTCGAGTTTGAAATACAAAAACATTACTTTTTACACTATCTCTACCCTGCGACACCATCCGCGTGATTTCAGTGATTTTGTTAAATTTTGAGGTAGCAGTCGATATTGTTACTTTTTCGTTACAAATACGAATTAATTAATTTTATTATCTTCGTTCTGCGATAGATTTGACGTCCTTTAGCTAGAGATCGCAGTGTAGTATTTAATCTTTCATGAGGACTAATGGCTTCTCTCATTACAGAACACTTGTTTCATTATTCTCAAATCATTATTACATGACTTGGAATTCACTTCGAAGAGTGAATTCCAAGTTACTTCATAAGGTTGGTATGAGAAAGTATTGATAGCCAAGGTTGGTCAGGTTGGCCAAAAAAAAACGTCGAGAGCTTGTACTCCAATACCAAATGTTTTGGAACAGAGACGAATCAATACGCCATTACTGTTTTTTAACGCTTTTTATACTTCTCTCTATAACTAGACCCTTATTTCTTATCTGAGTCATAAACAATCCTTTTATTTCATAACGCATTGCTAATTCTTTAATATTATGTAAAATTAAATGATATTTTACAAATTATTTATTTATATGATTATAATAATTGAATAAAATCAAATCATTAAAGAGGAATCTTATTGGAATTATACATTCACTTCATATTTGTGTTGACAGAAAGTAATTCCGCAGTTTTTAAAATTGCTTAAATTCCAGTAATTTGTCACAAAAGCTTTCTTTTCATAAGCCTGTCTATTCACCACATACTCTCGGTCTTCATTTCTTTAAACTTATAAGCAGGCCTATAATCGCCAGTGCGTGGTCACTTTCCATCCTGGATGACATGTTTCTTGTGGAAACTTATGCGGAGAACTAATTATCTACGTCGATATCGGAGCCGTGTGGAGGCACTAGGAACGTTCGATTTAACTGCACAGCCTGAAATCGCAACGATTTATCGTTACGTGTATAGCGGCTGTAAGACATCGTTTCTCAAACTTTTCGCCCGGTTATTTTTAGACTATCTGGTTTCGAAGTCAGATGAATTATAGTCCTCAATAATTGAATTTAAGTTATATGAATCAGTAAAAAAAAATATTTAAGAGCTAACGAGGTAGAAAAGCTAGCTATCTAGCTTGCTTGCCTAGCTGTTTGATCAAATGGCTGAATATCATTCAGAAGGCTAGCTGAACGGTGCTGCTTAGTAAAGAGGCTAGACTGTTAATTGAACGGCTAATTAAAAGTTCTCTGCCTGCGAAATATCGATACCTCCCACGTAAATTGTTATAACCCCAAATTCTCAACTTCACATTAGAGCGTTATAAACATGTAAATTGAAATAAAATCGTCATTATATAAGACATTTGTGTATAATATTATATATTAAATAATGACGATTACATTAGCGTTTACAATAATATATTAACAAGTAAATATTATATTACAAGTTGTTTGTAACGCTCTACTGCAAAGCTGGCAATTCGGGGGTACAACAACTTACGTAACGATGTGTATATACATATTGATGGAGCCAAAGAAGTTTTACTTCAGTCAAGAAAGTTACAGTTCAGTAGAGTAAAATAAGCATTAAAACAGCTTTTGTAGCACTAAAAAAAATCTTCGTGAAAATTATAAAAACCTGAGTTGAGTTAAAACTTTGAATGAAAAAAAAAATAAACATCTTGTGACGTCAGACAACTCGGTTGCGTCATTTTCGGTCGCGAAGTGAAGCGGTGATATTATTTCCGTGTTCAATTAATTTTAAAAATCGTAATGACTTCCGTAAAACACAAGAATATGGGAACAAAAATTTATTTTAGTTGAATTTTAATTAATTATCTTCAAAAAAGAAGAAGTTTCTTAATTCGATACTATGTTGATATTTTCATGAATTGTATGTAATTATTCTGCCAATTATGAAATGACTCTGTTGATTCTTTATTTGTTTGGTCGACCATTGTATACTTCAGTGGTGGTCCATCAGCATCGATTCAAGCACTAGAAGACAACATCACGCGTTTTATGTATGAGGATATCAGAGAAAAAGTTACTCAGAATTTTTCTCCCCCTATGGATCAGGTAAAACGGAGTCGCGGCCAATATTTATATGACATAATCTTTAAAAGGTACATGCCAAGGTATGATTCATAATACCTCATAATATTTTATACTTTTTTGTTACAAATTTCCTGTTATTTATAATAAAAAACCAGACGCTTATAAAGAATGACCCTTATTATGTACACTTTGTAATATTTTTATTACATTAGATAAAAATTGTAATGCTGATGTGATGCAGCTAAGAGGATATTTTGAGGTTATTATTGACATAACACTACTTTGTCGGCACTGAATTCACCGACTTAAAAATAGAGGTTATATTTTCTAAAGGTATGTTTTTGTTGTATTTTCACAGATTTTTCCGTCAACTGTGAATCGATTTTAGAAATTACTTTTCTGTTTGAAAGGCCGTATTTCGGTGCCATGTACTTCACTTTAGTACATATCACGTACATCGCAAAGAAAAAAAGAATTGGTACTATAAGTACTTTTTAACGTTTTTTTCCCTTTTGGTTTTTAGTTTTATTTAAAAATAATTTATAGATATCATATTTACATATTATCAGATATGAGATGTTGAAACCCGCGAGAATTTCAAACACATCGACATCCAAAAAATAAAGTACACCACTAGGTAGTCGGTCTTCTTTAATTAATTTGGAACATCACTATTCAACCAACGTCCATTTTACTCCTGTCTTCTGGTTGAGCCGGCTGTTACTTGAATTTCATGTAAGTCTTGTAGAAATTAATTATATTTGACATTGTATTTTTGATCAACTTAGAGTACTAAGTTCATAATTAAAAGGGATATAAAGATAATTGCAATGTAAATATTTTTTTCTCAAAAAAAAATTAGTATACCACGTTGCCACGTGGTCAGTCCATGAAGCTCCCATAGAAATCTTAACAACTATTTGAACTAAAATCTAATACGTGGTAATCTATACTTAAATAAAGCTTCAAAATACAAGATAAGATTTTACTATATTTGTGTATATCCTAAGTCAACGGTCGATATCTTATCTTTTTTTTTTGGGACTGCCGATTTAGTGGTAGAAATCTTTGAAATGATGATATCAAACACGAGCCGAAATGTGTTATCAATGATAAACACGTGATATATTTAAATGATAGGTCTGAATATAATGACAATCCGATAATTACATGTAAATCTTTTGTGACAGTTTTATTAATCAATCTTTGTTTTTTCACAGGGCATATCAGAAACGGTCTACTATCAACATATAGGTAGGCAATATAGATTATTTCTAGCTGATATCTCTCTATTTAGTGATCCCTAATACGAGTCTACTACTTTCAAAAACAAATTTACAATTTTGCTTTGAAAGTAAATGATCTCTTTAAGGATGTTTGTAAGTAATAGACACTGTTTTTGTAGATCAATTTTGTTTGCTGGTTTGCACGGGAAAAAGTTGCTTTGTTCTCCTAAACTGTTATATTAGTAATTAAGGCCTAACTATTACCATGTGGTTTACGCACCAAGAAAATTAAAACAGTCAAAATATGACAGAATCACTAAATTCACACAGGCATACTTGCTGGGATCAGCTAGTCTTCTTCGAGTAGCTAACTTTTGCATCTGTGATTTTGAAATCATGTCAAAAGGAGAATTTTTATTACTTTGTGAAATTATGTATGATATATGGGAAAAATATCAATATTAGTGTCTATTTAGTTTTATATGTTATTAATTATAAATGATGTTTTTTAGGTAATAGGAATGCTACGGTTTGCTTGTAAGCAAATCAGCCAGTACAGGTAAGTATGCCAGGTCCACCGAGTTGCAGAGAAAGGAACCATATCAGTGCCTGGGACTTCCCACCCAGGTGTAGGTACAGTACACTAAGTGTCCACTAACACTCACCTCTGCCTCTGTTCCCTTCCCTGTCTAGCCAAATCTGGTATGATCCTGCTAATGCGTCTTTAGATGTCCTTTCTAATAAAGAAATTATGATAGTTCTTGACAAGCTTAGGTCAAGTAAGTATATATAAAAAAAGGACATATGTAACTCCAAATTATGCAGAGGATATTTAGAAGTAAAATTGTTAGTTAATATTTATAAAAGTACAGTATTGTTATTAAATTAAATTAAATTGAAAAAAAATCATAGTCTTTTAAACCTTGTTTTAGCTTATCAGATATTTCAACTCATTCAGACACAAATCTTATAGAATGAAAAAAGTGGTACTTAAAGTAGCTTCATTTTGTGGGAGCCTTCAAACAGTAATTATGTCTGGGTGACTGGGCAGACTTCAGAAAAGTATTCTTATTTCGACCGAATTTTTTTAAAACCTGTTTACCTGAGAACTTTCAATTGGATGAAGATTCTATTTCATTTGAAAGCTGGTGCATCCCATGTTGATCCCATTTCAATTTGGCCCAGTTCTGTCAATTTGAAGTCTGTTTTTTTTTATTACAAATTTACTGAAGTAGTTGTAGTAAATGTGAAGTACTTTCATTATTTGATTTTATTTTCTCTAACTTTAGCTCACTGTCCATTTGTTACCGCAACCAGTTAAATCTATTATAATCTGCCTGTTTTCAACTTATTCTTGATACCTGTTAGAGTACATTAGCCTTGCAAAGGCCTGAGGTGATATTATCCTAATTCCTTTTGAAGTTGGAATATGTTCTCCCAGTAGAGTAGTACACTTTTTGGATAAGGTTAGACAGTCTGACCACATACTTCTGTGTCTACAAATCCTCTTGACAAAGTTTGTAAACTAGTGTGGTGTTAATTGATCGAAGTGATATTTTATGAATTCATAAATAATGCAAAATTTGTGTTGTGCTATTCAAATTGCCTTTACTGGTCATTATTCTGGTCAGTAACTTTTTTATATAATATGTTATCAACCCTCATGCTGTGTCATATCATTTTCTTTTGCATCAGTATCAAAAGGGTTATATAATAAACTTCTTATCAGAAAAATGTGTATATTTATGAATATATGTTCAAAAAACTGGAACTGTTTTGATTCTTCTAATGAGAAGTGTATTATGTAAACTGAAAATTGTAGAGCTGTGTGATATAGTTACTTGTACGAAGATGTTCATTGTAATATAATATTCATTTAAGATAGTTACTGTGATAAAAATTTGTGAAATAAAGTTTTTGGATAGTTAAATAAGTTGTTTGAATTTTAAACCTATCCCATTGCACAGCTATATTGCCTTTCGAAATGAAGCCAATAAAAAAATAGTTTTTTGAAAAATCCAGTGTAATTCGAGTGTTACCAACTATGGATGGAGGGGAGGGGGGGTTTGCACCCCAAAATAGATTGAAAGTAAGAATTTTACTTTTCCATCTATTTCCTATTGTCGCTTTGTTGGGGGTAAGGTTCTTTGGTTTATCCAATTTTTTTAGGGGGCGGTATTTCCCTCCCCCCACCACACCAAGTGGATGGGAACTGTCCCAAATTGTCAGTAACAATTTGAAATGTATTTGCTATTGAGACGATTATATCAAAGGCTTTATAACAATAACTAGAATATTTATAAATATTATTTATTGAGGGTCACTTAATAGCTATTAAAGTTTGCTTACATTACTTCCTATTACAATAGAATTAGAAATAAATGGCCTTTCATTTATGGTAAGCTAATATGAAAAAAAAAATGAATTAAATAGTAGATTCAAAGATTATAGAGTTGTACATAGCATAAGACATTGAGTACGTTGAAGTTAATTTTATATCCTCTGTTTTATAAACAGTTTTAATTCAGGATTTAAGTTACATGAGTTGTGGGATAAATTTACATAAGTTTCTAAATCAAATATCATTAGAGATTTTTTTTAATTTGCAAAGTAATACCTCATTTACAAAGTAGGTAGGTACATACTGGTATGTTTATGTTTGTAATCTTTGCAATGTTAAAATAAAAAAGAAAGTAACTTGATTATGGCACAGGATATAAAATTTCGTTTTGAAATTAATTTCAGTTTTGGGGGTTTCTTGGATTTAGTTCTGTAACGTTTTGGAGACGTATAGTTATGTCAGTAAGGGACATGTTGGGGAAAGAAGCGAAGTTCTGAATGTTATCAGCGGCAGTAGATGGTCTGTCGAAGGGGTAGCCCATGTTACGCCGATCCGGGTACAGTCTGTCCTTCAAACCGCAGAAGCTAGATGCTTCAACGCAGGACAATTGACCGCCTTCAGGATTGTTCACCTGAAAAAAAAAACGAACGTGCTTTAGACACGACACGACTGAAGGAAAACTTCTTTAGCTTCATCTATATATATGTATATGGTATTATATGTATGTAAGTATTAAGTATGCATGTATATTGTATATAAATTTATTATGTTTTCATTGATAAATTAATATTTTTGAAAAGATTTTTAATTTTTATTCATTATTATCACACTTTTCGTAACGCTCTCATCACGTATTATTATTCGGCTTATTGCCCAAGTCAAACGTGCGTAGAGGAGTTTTATAGTGCGTTCAGTTTTGATAGCACGCCCCTTCAAGCCGCTAAACCGATCGCGCGATTAGTTGACCTTATAGTCCCTGGTTGAGTTTGAGTTTACAATCAAAGCGCTGCACATTCACAAGCAAGCGTTGCAATGAATATTTACTGTCACACTTTCAAATAATAGATTTCAGTGGAGAGGGGCGTTCATTTTTAGACTGAACGCACTATAGTCCAATAAGCCAATTTAATATGCTGTACCATATTATCAAGGCAAGCCAGGCTTCTGGACTGATTATATTACAACTAAAAAGGAGTACTTACGCTGTCCAAATCGTAGTTGGAGAGCATGACAAAGAGCTGGTACTCCGAGCCGGGCTCCGTGCCCCTTGGCACCAGCATGTGCTGCGGCCAACCGCACCCGCAGTAGTTGAAGCCGGCGAGGTTTGGGTTACGAGGATCCGAGCCCTGAGCTGACAGGTCGCGGAATGTTTGCTCGAATGGTATAGTTAGAGATGACTCCGTAGATTTACGGACGATTCTGTTCATGCCTTGATTCACTGTAAGAGAAGGTGTAAATTAAGTAATGATAATGGGCCAACACACCTTATACACACAAACATACATACACATACACACTCACACGCAAGGCACACGTACACTTAATAATATATTTTACTAACCTTACCATGACTAACAAAGATAATAATTAATGAATTATTATTAAATATTTTACATGCTGTATCATGATTCTGTATAATGTTCCTGTATAATTAAGGACAACACTGTCGCTTATAATTCAGGTTTTATACCTAAGATAGGAAACCCATTTGCCCAGTTGGAGGGGTAACAAGGATATTCTAAGGGGTAACATGAATATTAACAGGAGCAACAATAATATTAGGAGGTGGTAATAAAAACATTTGGATGGATAACAAGCATATCAAAGGTATCTCTAGAATTTTTTCGTTAAAAAAAAAGTATCCTTACAGGGCACTACGAATCGGTCCATCTCTATGAACATCTTGCGGTGGTCGTTCAGAATCCAGGGCAGATTACGTTCGTCGAACTTCGGCGCTATGTATATGCGGACTGTGGTCCGACGCGCTCCTCCTGTGTTCTCAGCCTCGATACTGAATAAAATAAATGGATTATTATCTATGGTCTTGATCGTAATAACATATTAAAAAGAAGGAATGACGGGTTACATATCTGAGAAAAAATAGGCAATATGGTTATTTTACTACGTTTGGTATTTTACTTTTCGTTTCTAATATAGTGTGGAGCTTTTCCTAAGAGTAGGCCATTGCAACCTTCCCTGAAATAAGGGGAATGAAACAAAACAGACTTTAAATCCGTTTTGTGAGACTAACGAACAATGATTAATTTGTATAAGACGTCCACCGTACACATATTGGAAGCGCGCGTACACCGAGACACAGTTGGTGGTGTAAGCGATAAATAGAAAGCGCTATGTTTGGATAGCCAATAGTAAGACTAAGCCAACGGTCGGGCAGGACAAAGTCTGCCGGATTCGCTAGTACTACATAAACTTACACGTATTGGAACTCGCGGTGGTTAAGGTGGGAACAATAGGCGATATAATTGTCACCAGTTTAAAACTTACACTTGCATATACATTGTAGTAGAGATATATTTTATAAGACTCCCTTAACTAGAGAAACCTGATTGAGCATGATCTCGCCCAAATCATAACCCTCCACAACCGTTGGCAGAGAAACAGTAGTCTCCTTTCCACCTATTGGACCCAATGGATTGTATTGGTACAGGCATTTTGTTTTATTTATATTAACATATAAGATTAATTTTAATGTTTAGTACTCTACAGGGCTGCAAAACCTTGGAATATTTGAACCTAATTTTTATGTGTTTATTAAATGTTAACATAGGTAACTACGTAAAAGTTATTAGCCAATATCCAAGAGATAGCGGTGTATTCGCCAGGAACAAATTAAACCTTATCTGAGATACACATTTTATAAAAAACTAATTTTCAGGCCATCGTTAGGGATGAGAATGAAACAAAACAGAATAACAATAACAACAGTAATAACAGGCTATATTTTATAGCAGTCAATTAAAAATAATTTAGCTTCTTCTTATGTTTTTTTATATAGAATGATTTTATGGGCCATACTATTAATTAGGATATTAATAATATCTTACATATGGGGTGCTGACAAACATAGTGGCGTAAGTTAAGTTTTTTTGTAAATTGACTTTACCTCATATCCTGTCTCAAAACTTTGCTGTTTATTTACAATCATACTGGATTAAGTCCAAATTCCATTATTTGCTACTAGGTAGCCAGAACCTAACAGCAGCCTGTATACCGCCGTCGTCAGTTTACCCTGTGAAGGACCAATAGTAGACAAAATTGTACTTAGCCAAAATGACAGGTCAAGGTGCAGCGAATGAAAGGGAATTTAAATGGGCTACATTTACTGGACCAGTAAATTACGGATGTTTGTTATGAAAACACAACTGAAGGTGGATTTAGTAGTAAGAAAATGAGAAGAGTGCTTTTCTGAATATTTAAGGCTATGAAGCGCGCACACACCGCCCGTCACCCTCCCCAACCGTTTATTATCCCCGTGCTATTTAATGCACGTGATAGAACTATCAAATTTATAATTAGATACTTGGCCCACTGGGGAGGCGTTGTGATTTAACTGTGCAGTTAAACGAACTTTAAAGCAAGCTCCGTGAATAACTGCCGAACTGAGCAACCGCTATTCAAAAGCGACTATAAAATTGGGATAAAATAGGTGATAAATGAGAAAAATATAAAATATACAATGTGTAATAATATATGTGATAAATATGAAGAATATAGAACAAAAAGTGACCCCTTCATAGTTGCTACACACGTATCGATAAATCGTTGCGATTTAACTGTGCAGTTAAACGAACTTTAAAGCAAGCTGATTAACATATAATTTCTAATTAATTATTTAAAATAATTTTTCCACATTAACTTTATTAATTAATTAGCTCTTATATCTAAATATTTTAACACAATAGTAGTACTACGAACATACGCATAGCCTGGGGACAAAATCTTTTGTAAGTTAAATATCCCATTTCTTTTTCTTTAACAAATATTTTATAGCCATTAGTTTGTATAAACAAACTCCTTGAGTCAAAATTCTTACATAAATGTGTACAATATTAACATAATAATTGAGAAAATCTTCAAAATTTTAATTACTACTTCAAGGTTCTTATGTAAATTCATCAAAAATCACAAATAGTTTCGGTCATTGACGTGCGAGCGCGGATATTAAACATTTTTACGATTCACTTTACACTCGTATAAAAAAATTCAGACAAAACGCGTTTGGAATAACTCCAAAGAAGGAGCACACAGATAGTTGGCTGAGCTACAGCATAGACTACGTCCATTCTAACCCTCCCCATAACATTAGGAGGTGCTTTCATGCTATCATTGGCAAAGGAAGAAATGTTAAATAAAATTGGTATTTAATTGTAGAGTTTGTTAATTGTACTCTTAATTCTAACAAGAAATTTAATTTTTAATCTCACAGAATCTTCAGTGTTTTTAGAACACCAGTACTGGTTTATTAATAATTAAAAAGAAATAAAACTGAGTTTAAAATCATTAGGTAATTTTGTTATGATATTAAATAATAAAAAAATAATTTGAAGAAGTATTTTGTCCTTCTCCTTTAACCTTCTTTGTAGGGACCTTCACCGTGTAACCTGTTATTTTCTGTGACTGCCCTGATCTTTGGCTGCTCCGATCTTGATACTGTAGCAGCTATTTGCGATTAGCTATGGCTAGGGATTGCGCCAGAAGTTCAGAGAAATGCTCTGAAATGTTCCTTTGAATATTCGATGGAAGACCTCTTGATTACCTGAATAGAAGGAAAAATCAGTTGTCGAAATCTTGCATGCGAAATTCAAGCATGGAATTTGAAGAGTTCTATAATTAACTAGTTATTATTTTGGATTCTTGGATGTTTTACGTCATATAACTTAAATCATCATTTAAAATTTTTATACATTATACATAAAATAAATAAATTGAAGTATCTGTTCGTAACCAACTTATAAACGGTTCAACCGATTTTCATCAAACATGTTTAAGAACACTCGCACAAGAGTCACTTTAATACAAAAATAACTAAATTGAAATCGCTTTATCCCTTCGGGTGCTATGATGCCACAGACAAACACAAACGCAACACACACACACACACACACACACACACACACACACACACACACGCGCGCGCGCACGCACGCACGCACGCACGCACGCACACACACGCAGACAGATGCGGTAACATCCTTCTTTTTGCGTCGGGCATTAAAAAAGCCTGCAGAGAAACCTTTTGTAGATGAACTGTCTTTCAAAACAGCATGGTGGGGGAGGTAACATTTTCCGGGTTGAGTAGCATGGGATATATAGCCTTTATCCAGATACTCTTGGATAATCTTAGAATATTCAGAGACCAGCGCGGAATCTTTTTCAAATTTCTTTTCTAAATTTTTGAAACGGTTAAGTGCTCCATATTTAGAATCACTCAACACCGGGGGACTACCTTTGAACGGAAGCTTAACGGTGAAATGACCGGCTTCATCACGAGAGTATGTATTTACAAAATGCTCCTCACACTGAGCATCCTGAGGGTCAGGTATTACAGTGCTCGGGATATTTTCAGTTTCCCAATTTTTTCTTGTACCTAATTTTACATGATAAAAATTGTTGTCTCAAGTAACATTACGTAATTACGCAATACGCATTATCTTCATAATTTTTTTATGACTGTCATTGCCAAAACGTTATGCTAGAACGATTAGCTATTTAAATATTAAACAACGTTTTAAATTATATCAAGAAATTTTGATGCTCACCAGCAATATACATACAAACGTAAATATTTACAATTAAAATGAATTCTTGAAAAATAATTTCGTTGATAAAAAGGTATTATATGCTTATTATGAAATCACATTCTTAAATAACTTATGTCAGTCCAATTTAACAAAAAGGTAGTTAAATTAGGCAGACTCATACAAAAGAAATAAAGGCAATCTTAATGAAAAACCTAAAATCTAAAATGTTTCCCCCAAGAAATAAAACTACACAAAGTATACTTATAAAGATAATACTAGCATATTCCGCCAAAAAGATTAAAGCAAATCCCCCGCTTCTATACTCCACATTAAACCCAGAAACTAGCTCAGATTCACCCTCAGCAAAATCAAATGGAGTACGATTAGTCTCAGCTAATCTTGATACAAACCACATCATTCTCAATGGAAAGTACAGGAAAACAAACCAAATCCCAGATTGAAACTTCATAAAGTCAACGAGATTCAAGCTGCAAATAGAGTAAAGGAAAACAGATACCCGGTCCTGAGGGGGGGTGGGGGTGAGACCGGGTTATGTCGGGTTGGAGCGTCCCAGAAGGGGATCGCCCGACTAAAATCCCTGGGCACTCCCGCTTCGTCTCAATGGAGGGGGACTGGGAATCGGGCCGAGCCTTTCCATCCAGTCCCCACCCGACGATGATCCGCCTACTGCAAGCCCCCGCGCGCCCCTCCGTGGTTGGAAGGGCCGGGGAATGACCGTGAATGAGCGATCATTCCCACCTGACGACGTGACGAATAGTGCAGTGCGACTGCGGCGCCCTCGCGCCTACACCCGCTTTTCGCCACCGGGAGGGAGTCGGCGATCGAACAGTGGGGATTACCGACTGCCGTCTGACGTCATTCCATCCCGTAACCCTCACAATCTCACCACAAATATCTTTGGCACTCGTCGGGACTTACTGTTTTACATACCTTCTGAAAGACGGAGGAGGTATGATGTTTGAAAATCAGTATTATAATGGTTCAACCATCTATCACCCAGCTGCGGTACGAACCGCTAAACCTAACAATCATCGCCCCAATGCCGTTAAAGTACAACATTTGGCTGGCCCGTTGGCGCAGTGGGCAGTGACCCTGCCTTCTGCTTCGGGAGTCGTGGGTTCGATTCCCACCTCGAGCCTGGATGTATTGTCCGTATGTATTTATATGACTAAACTATTTTTAAATTCTTTGCCTTGATCTAGAATGATTCTTTGAGGTGCTGGAAATATGCTTAAATAGTTTTCTAAAGTTTTACATATATTAATAGCATTATTACTAGGAATAATCTGTGCAAATAAACGTTTTGAAAAGGTGTCGATACTTGTAAAAATATATGATTTGTTAAAGGTTAAAATGTCTATCATTAATTCTTGAAATGGTTTGTCAGGTGTAGGTGTTAATTGATATTTCGTTTTGATGGGATTTCTATCATACTTTGTTGTTTTACAAATTTCACAGTTATTAATTACTTCAGCTATTTTATCTTTCATGTTAGGAAAATAAATGATTTTGTAGAAAGAAAACAAAACGTTATGTAAGGTATCATCCATTAAATTACGTCACACGTTATAGGAGATGTCGTCAGAATGTGACATTGTGTGACAGCGGGCATGTTCCCCTCCCTTCTTTGCATGAAGCTGTGTGAGGTTTCATGTCAAAAATTAATTTTTTCTTCTTTTATTAACATGATGTATGCATGTATTTCTACCTAGCGTTATCCCGGTCAAGACCCAGGGTCCGCTTGGATTGCAGAGGATGTGGCGGTGGGGTGAGATAAGATGACCGATTGCCATCTGACGTCATCCTCGAAACTCAGTTGAATTCATTGCTAATTAAAAAAGTATATGACGCTAAGAAGAAGACGAATAGTTTTATAATCTAGTATGTGAGATGTTACTAAATGAAGGGTGTAATAATTTCACGATACTACCTTAAACTTAAAAATAAATAAATAAATTCTTGCTATCTCATATTACATCATGGTGATATAAATCATACTTTTATATAATTAATGTCTTGAGTCCTTTTTAGGGTTCCACAGTACTTCAAGGAACCGTCGAGTCCGTCTGTCTGTTTGCCCGTAAGGGCCCCCCCCCCCCCCAACCACTCCCAACAATTCCGAACTAAAATTTTCCCACCAGGTGCAACATCGCAAAACCCCACTAGGAAAAGGGGGTTCGGCCTGAACCTGCTAGTTTACCCGTTGTTGCACAAAAAAAGAATCTTTTTATACATATAGACTTTATGAGGGAATGAAACATGGATCAGATGTATTGCTTGGAATTTTTCAGAGGATGTACTTCTAAGCTCTACGTGACTACATAAAACGACGACTGATTCTTTGATAATCAGCTTTTTATACCAGTGTTGCGACTATACGGACTCCCACCAATGGCCGCTGAAGACCGGGTAGGCCGAGGAAGAGGTGGCGCGAGGACTTGGACGCCTTTGCGGGTGAAGAGGCTGTCAAGATCAAAACTGACCCTTAGCATGAGGGTGTTAAGGTTGTGCATGAGGTAACACGGACGGAAAGAACAACACTATAATATCCTTGAAGGACTTCAGAACCCAAAAACTGGCTTTTGAATGTATGCATGTCCAAAAATCAGTTTTCTTTCATTGCACAGTAAATTCAAATCAAATCCAATCACATCAAATGATGTTTTATTGAAGTAGACTTTTACAAGTTCTATTTAATCGTCAAATGTCTTAAAAGCTACCACTGATTCGGAAAAGTCGGACTACGAGAAGAATCAGTAAGAAACTCGTTAGCCACTCTTTTAAAAATCGTTCTTACAAAAATGAGTTTATTACATTTACCTACATGTTATTACATTTACCTACATGTTAGCTAGCTGGAACTATAATATACGTGGTCCGACACAACATTGCCTTGTATATTTAACCTGGCATACCTCTATGGAACCAGCTACCTTCGATGTTTCTAATCATGCAGTCTTTAATTCCAGACCATATTAATTTTCACAAAGGCGCTCGACACAAGAACATAATTACCTTGACGGACATCAAGACGTATGTCTGAAATACACATTTATAGGAGTAATTTGGCTAAACAAAGATATTGTGCGAGGCAGGAAGGCAGACAGGAATTTAATATAGCATGACTGGGTTGGATTTTGGTCTTAGGACCCTTAGATAAAATTCCCTTTCACCCATTCTTTACCTTTAAAGACTTAATTGTCATATGCAATAAGAAAAAAAAAGTTCGACGTTACGAGAAGACAGTTCAATTTTACGGTTCCATAGTGCTACAAGGAACCCTTATAATTTCGCTTTGTCCGTCCGTCTGTCTGCCCGTAAGGTGGTCACTCCCCTCCCCCCTCTCTCATTTCCAAACTATTAGACGTAGAGACTTGAAATTTTCCTTGTTGATAGAACATGCTAAAACTCATTACAACAACTTTTGAAGTGATTTTACTAATACGTTTATAGCTTATCAGATACGGAACCCTTCCATATAAGCGGTATAGTCATTTTATTATGCTAATAATAATAATTTATTGCTATTGTATGTAAATTAGCCTCTGATGCCAAAAGTACGTAGAATATAAATATATTTATTTTCTCTTTTTCCATAGACATAATAAGAAGGTGAAGCGGTGATTAAAAAAGTTATAACCAAATTAATTACTTTCCTAATGACAAGTCTCGTTATGAGAATGTCTCAGTATGATTTAGAACACATCTCTCTCATTTACAATTCTACAGCATCCTAGTTTATATTGTCATTTGCCGTCTACACTAATTGCACAGAAAACAAATTTCATCCGAGTAATTATCATAAGTAGACTCTGCAAGAGTTCATTAAAGATAAAGATGTACATACATCTAGAGTTAAGGTTTTCTTTACATACATTATTTTAAATTGTATGAACAAAAATGAATAATTTTAAATTTATTAAATACAAAAATCTTGTATCTCGATGATGTCGCCATAAACCCAAAAAACTACTCAACCGAGTTCGATCAAATTACGTAAATTTAATTTAATTTAACGTAATTTAATTATTAAAATAAAACCTCACGCACAGCCATGCCAAACGATTTACACACACATGTATATATTTTAGTGGATGAAGTCAAAGTATACGACAACCACATTATGTTATCTTAATTGTCAAATAGATAATTAGTAGTTGTACTATGCAAATAGAGGTTTCTGACCCAATTTCTATGCTTATAAAAGGCTGGACTGATTTTGATGTGTTACTGATGGGCCGGAGTTTTAAATGTTTTTTTCCGATGTCGGCAGTATGGAGGCAGCGTTAAGCATTCGTGATCGAGTGACCGGCATGCGTGAAATTTTCGGTGTAAGTAGGCCGATGAAAAAGGTTCATGTCGTCATGCGATATGATACATGACTAAATAAATAGCGGCTAATGTTGAATTTTTTAAGCACCATTAATATCCAGACCCGTAAATAAAGTGTTTGTTTGCGATATAAATAAAATTGTATAAGTAAATTGTAAAGGTTATACTGATCTAAACTTGTCCGGGTATAGATATTTTTTTGTTAGTTGAAAAAAGCTGACGATTTTCGGAAGTTTTCTCAGCATAAATTCTGTTACCTAATACGGCATACTGAGTTGATTTTCAGCTGAGACCTAGGATAGACACGTTTCACTTGGTCTGGGGTAGCACTAGTCTATATAGGTAATGGCGGACAACATCAATCGAACTTTGAAATAGCTTCTTATAATGTGTATAATAATACGAGTATTAATTTTAATTTTTTTTATGCCGGATAGGCATGCGCTTGACTGCTTTCACACCTGATTTTAAGAGTTGATGCAGTATAGAGTGTCACGCGCTTACCTAGAATGAACCTCTTCACTCTTGGCTTAAATAAACTCAACTGTAATGCTACGCCTATATTTATAACTAAGATAAGATTTGTGATGCTTAAATTATGATTAACAGTAACTGAAATATTTGTTACTTTGTATATGTCGCATATGATAAATGAAATGAATTTCATAAATCGTCGTTTTAGGAGCGCAGTTTTCGTGGCCTTAGATAATGCGGAGTAGAATTGCGGTATCACGTTTGCAATTCGGGCAGTGTTGGCCGATCGACCGAAATGGACTCATTCGGATAAAGTATCGGATCAGGCGGCGCCCTGTACAGACATCGTCCTCTTGGGTGTGTACGTGACGATCACGTAACCTACCCTTCTTATAAATAAACGGGGATTAAAATATCAAAAGTTTTGGCTTGACTGTGTCTTCCCTCGTCCATTCCTTAACCTCAATTTACTCTACGCTATTTGTCTAAACAGGCTTGTCGTCTCGGGCGTTTAGGTTCTCTCCAGATCATTTTTTATGGTTGATCACCAAGTCAGACACCTTCCATGTATGCAGCAAATAGAGGCCTACTTGCTTGCCTGTTCCAAGTTTCATAATGATTGCATAAACACAGTTTCATTCTTTCTAACACTGTTGCATCCAAAATCATTAGATTACATACAACCTTTATAGCACAAGATTAAAGGTTTTAGAATAGGGTGATAAGTTAGTTTGTATAGTTTTTACAATTTTTGTGGGTAAATGCTCCAGTAGGCAAGTCAAGCCAAGATTTCGGGCTTACTTTAGTAGAATGAGAATAATAAGAAAAGACCGGTACTGGCTACTGGGTCCATGGAAATGCCGTTTCAGAGAATTTATTTGCAAATCAGGTTTTGGATCTTTGGAACTTTTGGTGCTTTGGATAATGAAACGGTGTGGCTGAAACTTGGAGTCTTGAAAATATGTCACGAAAAATTACATATCCCACCAAAAACATTTCCATGTAAAATGTTGCCACGAAGAGACCATACGGCTCGTGCTAACAAAAAGTTATAAGATTGCTTGCCACGTCCTAACTCTATACTTCGTAAATTCATCTCAGTATCAAATTCTCAGTATCAAATACAGAGATTATGTTTACCTAATCCAATCCCCAGGTATGAAGATTTCAAAAAAAGTTTCGAGAAAAGGTAGTTAGTGCCTCTACGCTTTGCTTGTATCTTTGTGACGGCGTCGTTAACGTGGCCCCCATATAAATATTTGCGTTATGACACCGTTATATATTCGAATTATGATAATGCGCTGTAAGGAGCCTGAAATATGATTTTAATACCCGCACTAGAATACAGCTTAGCGTTTATAAAATACTAGCTGTTTTCCGCGACTTTGTCCGCGTAAAATTAAAGGTCCGAGAGTCCGTAGACCTCGTTAATCTGGCCCTACGCAAAATTTCTTTGCGAAACTACTAACTATAAACTTCTCTCTGCCAAGTTTAATCTTTGTACATCCCATGATTTTCTAGACTTTATGATAGGTGACCTTACGCTTTTATGTATATGGACGAAATATATATAGATATTAGTAGCAACATGGTTAAAACAGACCAGTTTAATGATATCATAAGAAATTGGAAACAATTCTTTATCGTAGTATTTGGATGGCAAAATTGTATAAAGTTTACCAGTACTTTTTATTCTTGGATTTTTCCAACGCAATTTTACTTTTCCTACTGGTCATTAAATTCCGAACAGGAACTCCTGATTCTTGTTTTAAAGAAGGCAACCGTAGCCAAAAACTGTCACAATGGAGCAGTAATCGATCCTCATACGAAGTAGGTTGTTAGACGAAAAAACATCGTACGGAAGAATGATGGATTACCGCAGTACCAATATTACGAAATGTAAACATGAAACTCCTTGTTTTATGGGTGTAAATTTACATACATATGAGGATGTAAATTTACTGTAATACTTATATGATTGCTATAATTATATATGTTATCAATTCTTTCACTGTTAGATAGCCCATTTATCGAGGAAGGCTATAGGCTATATATAATCACGTTAACATGTTCCTTCCGAAACACGGAGAAGATCGGATATCAAATATAAACCAGTGCTATACTGGGTAACCCATCTATCACCCGATCGCAACAAGAGCAACTTAACCTAGCGATCGACTCAAATGCCGACCACAGATTAGGCCACGACCTCCTCCCATCTTTTCGTTGGGAGTTCAAATTGTTACAATGTAACAAGCAATATGATGTGTGAGTCATGAAGCTTCGAGATTGCATTCCAGAAGCCCTCCGACGAGTTTAATCAGATAACTTTGTTCAATTGATGGGTACCTCGGTGTAATGCTGGTGGGTTCATTCGAATTTCTTCATATACCCTTTGGGAGGGATAACATTTTCTCTCTTGGGTAATGTTATGCCAGTTTTCTCTGCACATAGCATACTGTTCAATTGGTAATGTCTGATATATCACATTGATGGTGATGAATTTTTGCAGAGCATCTGCGTTTTTCCTAAAGATGTGACCTCAATCAAAAGTCTATTAAAACCAATAAAATTCTTAAATATGTTTGAACTACCTACATAAAACATATACCACCTTCTATGTAAACAATGTTGCCAGGACGAAGAGTCGTTTGTCGCAAACGCAAAAAAATCACCATGTAAAAAAGCTAATAATATTCTAAAATATAAAATAATTAAATTATAATTATAAAATTTTAAAAAATAAATTATTAAGAGTTTGAGTGGGTATTCTGGCATTTAGCCAGCGAGTCCCACACTCCTGATCTCCGGACCGTGGTGCGTAACCGCATTTCCCAGCGGAAAAAAAGAACATAGGCTACTTTTTGTCGCGAACATGAATGTTTGTATAAAAAAAAAGGAATTTTTTTCACTGAATTCACGCGGACAAAGTCGAGGGTTACAGATAGTAAATTAAATATATTATTGAAGCGTATATAATTTGGATAGAATTCTCAAATGTGCCACTTTAAGGACAAAAAGGCGAGCTTTAATCTGCGAGCTTTCTGGTTGTGCGGATGTCTATGGACGGCAGTTTATCTAAGTGAACAGCCTCGTTTGACACTTGTATTTATTTTATTAACCTATTGTGTCCCACTGCTGAGCAAAGGCCCCCCCTTCTTGCTTCATATTCCTCTTTCCTGGGCCAATCTCAACCACAACTTCCCGCAAAGATATCTAAAATCGTCGCGCCACCGTTTCCTTGTCCTGCCGGCTCGTAGGCGGGCATCCAGGAAGTCGCGATATTGGCCCACTTTTTGCGGGTCCATTCGAAATTAAATTAAATGGAAATTATCCTAATAATATATTAATTTTATAGGTGTTCGAATGCTAATACTTTTTATAATATGGCACGTAAAACGGTGGGTCCCGATAAACGTCACTTTGTGATGTTAGTCGTAAGCTTGTTGAAACCGAGGATGACGTCAGATGGCAATCGATTATCTTAACTCGCCCCACAGCCACATCCTGTAGAATCTAGACCCTGGTATTTAAACGGTATAACTGGCCAGTTGGCATAGTGGGCAGTGACCCTGCCTTCCGCCCCGGTTGTCGTGGGTTCGATTCTCACCTCGAGTCTGGGTGGAAATCGAATGATTTATGGCCGAATTTCCGCTAGCCGTTGAACTCTAGGAGAGTTGTAATAATTTTATTATGAAAATGATAAAAAAGATTATGTTAAGGCAATGTCATTTTGTCAATAAATCAGGTTCACCATAAGCTTCAGGCGTTATTGATGGTGTTAGTTACATTGCCTTGACAAATTCGTCAGATTATACTTTTTTCGCAATCCTTATAAATACAAAGAAATAACTCCATTTTCTTATGAGACGCTTAATTCGTCAGATAATTGAAAATTGTAAAATTATCCCCATGTCTTAATCTGACGCGCTCGAGTTTTTCTAAGGGTACATTTTTTTTTACCCTCTTTTTTTCGTGAGTTAAAAAGTTAAAAACATCTTATTTAAATTTTATTACTTCGCGACAAAACTTTGCTGTATGCCTTTCGGTGCCTGCTGCCCGCTCGTCTGTCCTCATGTAACATAGAAAAAAGAACAATACAATGATGGAATTTACACTGTCTATGGAACGGGAAGGTCAATTAATGCACACGACAAACGCCAATATCATTATAACCAATTAACCGACGATAACCGATACATATAACCATAATCCATTATATATCATTGGGACGATCATAGAATTGACGATTGTTTTTTTCTGAAAACGAAGCTGAAAATTGATAAGTCACATATTTGTCACCTTTATGAGTACATATTGTGATATACTTACACAAATCAACAAGACAGATGACAGGGATATGATGCATTCCGCGAATTTCTACAATCTCACGAATAATACCAATGACATTAGTGAACCCACCATGTGTCTGGCCCGTTGGCGCAGTGGGCTGTGACCCTGCCTTCTGCTCCGAGGGTCGTGGGTTCGATACCCACCTCGAGTCTGGGTGTATTATCCATATGTATGTATTTATATATTTCTAAGAAAATATATTTCTGTATAACAGGCCGCTGTTACCTATGACACAGGCATTAAGTTGTCTACCTTAGGAACAGACGTCCATGTGTCATATTGTCCCGTATATATTTATTTACATTTGTAGTGACCACTGATTTTAGGCACAAATAGGGTAAATGGAAAGAGGACTTTCAAGAGTGAGTTGTGGGGCTGGATGAACTAAAGAAAAAACAGAAATTACAACTTACGTACAGCAAATTTTACTTCTAAAATCCTGTGCCTCTGAGATCTATCGTGAAAAATTACCTTCTGTGAAGTAGTCTACTTCACAGAAGGTTACATTTGTATGCCATGTAATAGACGAAATTAAAGATAAGTGTTTATTATTTCAGCATATTTTCTGCATAGTAAATGACCGTAGTTACAATGCGATTTTCAGTTCAATGTGACGTGTTTACATTTTCAAGAAGTTCTTCTAGGATCCTATCTCATTTGCGGAAAAATATTGTAAAATTGCAATATTTAGTTTCCACGTACCATACCGGCAAATAATGACCGACAGATTGTTATTAATGCCACTGAGAAAGCGCATGAATATCCCACTAGCTATCGGACAGATAAAAGTAGATTCACCCCCTGGGAGAGTTTTAATCAATGCTAATACAACCCGCGTTGACGCTAGAGAGTCCGCCGTGGGCCTAGCACGAACATTTTCGTCCTAAGTAAAGTCGACTAGTCGACTTTCTTTAATTCGAAAAGTTCTTACTGGACTCTCTGGTGATCTAGCTAGTAAATAGGGTTGCTAGAGCCCCAGATTAAAATAACGTCACAGATTAGTACTACGAAATGCGCGCCCATTTCTCGTGCAACGTTGTATTATTCTATTTGATATAGATTGTGCAATTAATTAATACACGCCCATATTTTAATCACGTTTTTGTTATTAACCACAAATTATTGACATCCATAGATAACAGACACTTCTTCTTAGCGTTTCGTTGGCGAGCACTAAATCGTGTCGGCCCAGAACTTAGCCACATCAACTGCGTTATGAGTGACAGTCATCAAGTCCTCTTGCGTGCAGGTATTAGGGCACGCAGGGCACGATATAAGATGGCAAAGACACTAAATTATAGACATTCACAACATGTATCAACTACATTGTTATTTCTATAAATACCTGATACTGTCTTCCGAGTTCCGCTAATTCTCGGTCCCGTGGCGTTGCGGGTTCTATCCATAGCAGGTTATTTGCTAGCGAAACTTTACCTGAAAAATATACTTATTGTTTTTAAAAATCTTGTACATTATTATTACGTTATGGCAAAGAGATTATCTTAATATTATCTATATATTATATAAATAAATAAATAATATTAATACGTCTTTGCGGGAAAGAAATGGATTCAGGTGGGTCAAGAAAGGAAGGTGTGGCTAGAAAAGGGGAAGGTCTTTGCCCAGCAGTGGGACAGTATAGGCTAATTAAAAATAATAATAATAATACGTGAATGGCAAACTTTCGGTACACTTTTACGGAAATTGCGCGGATTGAGGAGTATGAAATTTTACATTATTACAATAAAACCACCGATTATGGCATCACGTGTGAATGCCTGGATCGATTTCGCTATCTCTTTTTTTTTAATTATTTACGTGGTTTACACACACATATATACCTTTTACTATAAGATCTTGTCAAGGCGTAGTCTTTTCGTAAAAATATTAGTGGTCCAATATTACGATTTTGTAGAATTGAAACTTTGTATATCGCTTTCAATAAGCATGTAGTACGCAAATCTTAAATTTTTTAGCCAAATATCGACTACGCGAAAGTAGCTCACAGATGGCACAACTTTCTCCTACTTATTTGGCATATTTCGTTATATTTTGGTCAATTCACACAACATCTTTATAAATTATAGCCTATGTATTATTCTCATGTATAAACTATAGTATTGTAAAGTTTTATTAGAAACCATTCAGTAGTTTTCCGTGAAAGAGCGTCAAACATACATCCAGACATCCATACGTCAAGCACACCTCCGTACGAACAATCGCGTTTGTAATATTAGTAGGGTTACCTGGATATTTTGGTCTGAATTCCCGATCGAATATCCTGTAGGCCATAGCGTGTGCCAGCATTATATGTTTATTGCAGAGAAACGGTCCAAATTCAGGCTCCTTAATTCCAGGTGCGTAAGTGCCTGTGTTATAGATGAAATCGCAAACGACTACGGCTTCGTTGATGGTTAACCAAGTCTTGACTCGATCAGCGTAGAGGGAGTAAATCACACGAGCATAATCCCCAAACCATTTCACAATCTGTGGATTGGCCCAACCACCTACAGTAAGAATGACGACAGATTAGCATCATTTCGCCGATTTTGAATAAAAAACGAGATATGTAGACTTGCGGGAGAATGAAGAAGAATATATAGATAATGCAAAGGAAATTAATATTACCAAAACCACTTGTAATAATAAAGTTGTAAATATCATTATTTCTTAAAATGATAGAAGACGTGTTAAGTGTATACATAGAGGAGGGTAGTTGTTCATAAGATTATAAATACAAAGACATTCGGTTATGCGAGGCAGTTGTGCTACGACCGTTGACTTAGTAACAACTATGTAAGTACATTGTGATCTGTGTATATACGACGTGTGCATACACCAATTTGGCGTGTTATAATTATTGAAATAACGTAAATATTTAATAATATTTACGTAGTATCAGTGGATACTACAACGTGTATCTGAAGAACCGTTATATTACCGTGCCTTTGTTATTAAAATAGCAAAGTACGCCGACAGAATTATTGGAGCATAAAAAAAGGGAGACTATAAAATAGTTTCTTTTATTTTCCATAATAATTGAACATAATATGAAACAAGAATTAAATTAACATGTTACATTAATTTGCAACACCATACTTAAAATTTAATGAATAAAAGAACTAAACTAAACAAAATGCATTTTTTTTAGATTTCGTAATGACTGAGAATCAGTTGAAAATTTTAGATTTTTTGACGGTTTACAATTAATTAAATGAATGTTTAGAAAGAGAAGAAATTAATTAAGAATGTTTGAAGGTAGAATGATAAGGTGGTTAGGGGGCCTGAAGTGTAATTTGTCAACTGTAATTTTAATGAAATTTAATAAATTATTATAAACGATTGACATAGTGATAAAGAATGAACTTTAAATTTCACGACCATTTTTAAATTATAATTTATTGTGAAATTTAATTAAATATTTTTTATTGTAAGCTGATTAAAAATTGTCATTTTTGTATAATTTAATTTTAAGAAATAAAAGGCTTTTATTATTATTAATTTTACTTTAGGAATAACCTTTGTAGAATCTATCTCCTGATGATGCTTCGGTGTCGAACCGAGAGGTGCGTTGAGGCGCATCAGAAAGCCATTGAGTGCCGTGATTTGGTGGTGAGTTCGATGGTGTGGCTTTCAGGTTGCAATATTGCACCGATTATCCCTCGTATTTATTCGCGGATTTAAGCAAAGTCTTAACAAAACTACTAACTAAACTAATTTAGTTGTTTATCAATAAACTTTAAGTATGTTTTTGCGAATTAACGTCAAAACATGTTAATTCAATTGTTGTTTCATGTTTAAATATTACTAGTTTAAAAATATAACAACTATTTTATAATCTTTTTTTTGTTTCGCTAATTCTGTCGGTGTGCGTATAAGATGTATAAGTACCTACTTTATTATTACTTTCTAATAAGTGGTTTTATTACTTTTATAATAACAGTGTAAAGTACAGGAGACTAACCAAGATCCGAGATTATAACGGGTAGCTCCCAATGGTAGAGGGTAATTATTGGTTCTATCCCTGCAGCTAAGAGGGCATCGATGAGGTCGCTGTAATACTTGACGCCAGCTTTATTTACTTCATTGTCGAAACCATTGGGTAAAACTCGAGGCCAATTTATTGAGAATCTGTTAATTGTAACACACATATTAAGAAGACACTCATCACAAGCTTTAATTTGTCTTAAATGTTACAGTTGGAACGTAAGTTCCTTGACGCGGCATACGTAAACTACGGGTAATGCGATTTTGCAGAAATCGTCACGTAACTAAATGACGTATGCTGTGTGAATGTGTGCGTGTGAATCTTATTCAGATGAATGGCCGGTGACAAAAAGTGACGGCTGTACAGCTCGGGGCGGCTGCGGAGAGGAAATGGCGGGCAACTCCAGGAGCGGAGTCAGTGTCGCGTGCATGCAAATGCGGCCGCTCTCTCCCCTGCGGTTTAGCATACGCGTATGGCCCACCGCTACGCATTCCGCGGAAGGCGCGCAAAAACTGACTTCTGATGCCAACTACGGCATCGGCGACGAGCTCTCGCGTGTTGTAACGTGCGACCGAGGCTGCACGCTGGCCTAATATATATCTGATGCTGATGACACCTTTAAATATTTTGTACAAAAATTACCTTATTGCCTACAACGAATACACAGACAGAGCTGTGCTTTGGTGGCGGAATTTGTTGTTGGGGTTTTGGGGTTGCAGCATGGCACCACTGTTTAAATACGTGTCATATACAAAGTTTACTTTTAGAACAAAAAAGTTTACTTTTGTTTATTTCTTGTTACGTTTACTTTTTGACTGGCCCTGTCATCCGCTCCGGGGGTCATGGGTTCGATTCCCGCCTCGAGTCTATGCGTATTATCTACATGTATGTATTTATATATTTCAAAAAAAAAATGTGTATAACAAGTGGGTGTTACTTATAATACAGGCATCAAGATGTCTACCTTAGGAACAGACGTCCGTGTGTCATATAGTCTTTACGAATAAATTAATTGAATAGCTGAACGGTATAAGGTACGGCCCGAAATCCGCAGGGTGCCCGGTTCATATCCCACCGCCGTTGGGGTATTGTCGCACCCACTCCTAATACAAGGCGTTAATTTAAGCTTAGTAGGAGGGGAAAAAGGGAATATTAGGCAGACCTAAAAAGTATTCCTAATATTCTTTAAAAAAATAATAATAAAAAAAGACCTACGTACGAATCTTCTAGAAAAGAGCATGGATATATCTCAAAGAGTCTTTTAGAAGGGAATTTTTCATGGTAGTAGGTAGTCACTCGAGAATGTAAATTGTATATTAAAAATGAATGCCTGATGGTCGTGGGTTCGATTCCCGCCTCGAGACTGGGTGTATTATCTATATGTATGTATTTATATATTCCTTAATTTTTTTTTGTATAACAGGCGTCTGTTACCTGTAACACAGGCATTAACCTTAGGTACAGAGGTCCGTGTGTCATATAGTCCTGTATATATTTATTATTTATATATATATATATATATTTATTTATTTATCAGTGCTAGTAAAAACTATCGATACCCATCAATATTTGTATATTGTCAGATTGTAAGCTGTCAATGGATTGTGAACTGAATATACTGCTCTTCTCTACGATACCTATAGAAATAAGAAAATTGAAACATTTTTGTCTGTCAATGAGTGAAATAGCTATTTTTGGCTGTCCTAAGCCAGGACTATAGTGTGAAGGGAAAACGGACCGCCCCCTTGTAACATAAAAAAAAAACATTAAAAAAAAATACCCCCACAAGTTCTCTGTGGAATCGGTTACTAGCTTTGGTATTTCCGAACCAATGCGACTTATGAGTCTTCAAGAAAAGAAAATACTCATTTTTTAAAGCGGGTAATGCATCTGCGAGTCTTCTGGTAGTGCAGTTGTCCATGGGCGTTGACAGTAACTCAGGTAAATTACCCTGTTGTGTATAAAAAATATATACAACAGGTTAATCACTCGGGACAGTCGAACCTCTAACCCACCAATGGTTAAAGCAATGGTTTGTAACGTAGTATACCTATTTCATACCAACACGATTGTTAAGAAGCAGTTATTTTACGTGACATCGGAAACACCCATAAGGTCGGATACCAAATATCAACTAGCGCCAGAATGGGACACCCATAACGCGGTCATAACAAGAGCTACTTAACCTAAAGATCGCCTCTAATGCCGACCACTGATTAGGCTACGACTTCCTCAAAATATTATAGTGTCTATACATTTCTATTCGATAAAATTGTGTTCTATAAGATCGATGTGTTGGGCGCATTCTATATCATTATAAAACTTTAATACTTAGATACTACATATTATTCGCTTGCAGTAACTTGGAGAGGATGTGGCCGTGGGGCGAGTTAATATGACCGACTGTCATCTGACGTCATACCCGGATCCCCCACAATCTCTCTCATGTCACATCAAATTTTAACAAAATCAATAAACATAACAATCTCGCCAAAACATTTTCATGTAAAATGTTGGCACAGCGAGGCCATATGAAACACACTGTCAAAAAATTATAAGAGCTAATTTAGAACCACGCCTCATATTATACACTTCGTAACTTCACTGTAACTACACCTTAATCAAGACCATCACCATTCCTCTGATAGATTTATTAAATATTAAGTTTTTTTAACGTAAAATAAATATAAAGTGTTTTCATATTAGCATGAGATTCTCTAGAGTCTAGACTCAAGAGCATATGTGTGTTACCATATTAGCTTGAGATTCTTAAGACTTTAGAGAATCTTTTGAATCCAGGGGGTGGATCATCTTTTTTACCTATACGATAACTGGTCAAATCCGCCAACCTGGGTACACGAACCTGTACTACGCTGGCTGGTATTGTCACTCCCCCTGTATCGTTCGTAATAGTAGCACTGGCATCCTTTCTCTCCTCTCCATCTACCTTTATATCCTTTCACTCCATACATTTTCATTACTCTTATCTATCTAATTAAAGGTAGGCAACTGTAATATTCGAAGTGGATTAAAAAAAGCGGAGCACCATTGAAGAATGTTACAAAAATCGTCAGTTTTTTCCCCTTTTGAGAGCTTCCACTGCGTGCGCTGCGTAAACGGTCATAGATTCGCAAAAAATATTTATGACAGAATTGTTCCCTTTTAAAAGTTCTAAATATAAGTCCGCGACAGCATATGTCCATCTATTAAGGTTGGCTCCCTATAACTCTTTTTATGCTAACCATATATCATCACACTAAAGTTGAATCTATTTTTGTACCTAATTTTTCGCGGACCAAACCGCGGGTACAGATAATACATAATATAGGTTATTATATTCGGTCGTATAAATTCGTTTTTCGGTTCCATGTGAAGAAGTTTCTAGAGAATAGCACAGTTGTGGACTTTAGAACATCGAGGTGATGAGGGAAAAATTTCAAGTTCTGACGAGATGTCCTGTGGTGAAATACAGATGTCGGTATTAGTACGAACAATTCTTCGGAACACTCCCCGTGATACATGCGGTAAAAAATGCAGAGTGAAGCCACATCTCTCCGCATAACCAAAGGATCGAGCCGAACGGAAAGAGCTGGGTCGCCGACGATTCAAGCCGCTCTACGTCGAATGCGGTCAAATGGAAGCAGCTGATATTGTGGGGCCCCCGCCCAGAAGTGACTTCAGTACTCCATATGAGGCCAAACTTGCGCTATGGGACGCGATTAATGTCACTTTGTGATATTAATTGTAAGGTTGTAGAGATCGTGGGAGTTCCGAGGATGACGTCAGACGGCAATCGGTCATCTTAATTCGCCCCGCAGCCAAATCCTCTACAATCTAAGCGGACCCTGGTACTTAAACGGGATAACGCTAGGAAGAGAGAGAGAACAATATATGTATGTCGTTATATGTAAGTATGTGATATGCAAAAAGGTTTGTGGGCGAATTGCAACCAGCAGAGTTCTTCTTCTCTTAACATAATATAGATCTCTATTCTATGATTATCTTTCTTTACTAAAAAATCTATCCGTTTCGCGAGGAAGTCATTATAATTTCGGATATAGTGTGAAAATTACAACGGACGGTTTTGTGGCATTACGGTCCAAAAGGTACAGACGACCCTTCAAGGGACTGACGGACATTTCTGCCCTAGTTGTTGGCAAGCCGACAGTTTCCGTGTTAATCTGTCACGCTGTCTGCGCTAAATATTAAATTTCCCAACAACAGTGCGAATTAATTGTTTACAAAGTTCAAAATACAAACTGGCTTTCGGGAGCCGCTTGTGCATAACACCATGTTTTATAATCCGAAATTTTTGACGCTATGGAATATAAATAAATAAAAAAAGACGTATGTAAAATTGCTTTCACATAATAGATGTAGGTGAAAGTACTGCATCGGTTTGGCAGGTAACCTATTTAGCTTGGTAGCGACTTTAAAACATCAGTAAGTGTTTACTAAATCGTATGAAATAACTAATTATTTTTTTATTACTAATTGCTATAAAGAAAACTTACAGTAATCTAGTATCAGGACAATTCTCAATTATTTATTTTGTCTTTCCGAATATCCGTTAATGGTGGAAAGAGAGACAATTTCAAGAGTACAGATTTATCGTATTAGGGTTTAAGGATATAATTGGAATGAAGTTTGTTAATCGTGATGTTACATAACTATTCCCAGGTTAAAAAAAAAACTTTCTGCGTTTAACCGTAAATTTAATAAGAGGTAGCGCCTACGCTTACTGTCACGTCAAGTGATGGTACTGTTGTCACGTTTTGTTCGTTTTGTGACTTCTCGGTGGCCCAAATGCCTCCTTAAAGGCCGGCAACGTATCTTCAAGCCCCCTGCCGATCTCCAAGAGCATCAGTAGTCACATAGGTAAACCACCAGCTCTTTTGCTTTCTTGTAATATAAAAAGATATATCTAAATCGGATCGTCAAATATGTGTAGTGCACAACCATAGTCTGGGGTATGGCGGTCGACAGTTGTAATATATCTCCTACATATACATATTACATACCCCTGAGAGAAGCACTAACTCATACTTCGAATATATAAGATATGTATGACGCCTAATATGAACAAATATTATATATTTACTTGCTCTACCCCGCTACTAAGTCCGCTTGGGCTACCCTAATCACTTGGGGCTAAAAATAGTTTATGATCGATTCTCAGACCTACCAAACATGCAAGTTTCATAATAATCGGTCAAGACGTTTCTGAGAAAATTAGGAATAAAAACTGTGACAGGAGATTTTTTTTTCTACATATATCTATACTAATATATAAACCTGAAGAGTTTGTTTGTTTGCTTGTACGCGCTAATCTCAGAAACTACTGGTGCGATTTGAAAAATTATTTCAATGTTAGATAGCCCATTCATCGAGAAAGGCTATATAAGCCATATATTATCACGCTGTAATTGAATCTATTTTTTTACCTAATTACACGCGGACGAAGTGGCCGAGCACAGCTAGTATGTATATATATTGGCTGGCTCGTTGGCGCAGTTGACAGTGATTCCGCCTTCCGCTCCGGGGTCATGGGTCGCGTTTTCATCGCAAGTCTGGGTATATTATATCTATATGTATGTGTTTATATATTAAAAAAATATTTCAAATCATACCAGTAGTTTTTGAAATTAGCGCGTTCAAGCAAGCAAACAAACAAACAAACAAACAAACAAACTTCAACTTTATATATTAGTATGGATTTGTATTTTTATAATTGATTTTGATTACGGCATATTCAGTGCTTAAAATTTTCCTTTAATGATATAACGAGGATTGTTAAATCCTCGTTATATATTAATATCAAATGGAATTGGAATGAAAATAATGGAATAATTTAACGAGGTATCCGGTTGCCAATCTTTCTGTAAAACAGTTATATTTTAGAATCATTAAAAAAGTACGTTATAGAAAAAATATAAGTATAAACAAAGTCTTGGTCATTTAAAATAACAGCTGGCCACGTCTGTGTACATAGATATATTTTGAATACACACATACTTATCGTATAAAACAAAGTTATTTCCCGTTAGTATACCGATTTTAATGCGGTTACCACGAAAACCTCTGGAATCACTATTCAAGGAGAAGATTTAAATGTATAACTAGTGGACCCGGCAGATGTTATCCTGCCCGAAGTCTGGCTTATTTTTTATATCAAATTATAGCGCCATCTATTGGTCACTCATATGTAATTAAGAATGGTACTCATATGTACTTTCCATGTTAACGTAATAACAGGTGAAGGTTGAAACGAAGGAGACCAACGAGGCCGGGACTCGAGTGCGACGAATTACCTCCAAAACGGTTAAACCGATTTGGATGAGACTTTCACCGGAAGGTAGCTGGTTTTACAAGAAATAACATAAGCTACTATTGATTTAGCTAAATAATTGGGATTCCGCACAAGAGATAAAAAACCTCAAGCTTTAACAAAATCATTGGATTCATGCATGCAAAGTGCGCGTGTTATAACTAGTTATTGATACAATACTTTATTTCTTATATAAAGAGAACCCTCAAACTTTAACAAAATCACTGGATTAACGAGGGCATCTTACAGTTATTGATAGAATACTTTATTTCTTATATAAAGAGAACCCTCAAACTTTAACAACCTCACTGGATTAACGAGGGCGTCTTACAGTTATTGATACAATACTTTATTTCTTATATAAAGAGAACCCTCAAACTTTAACAAAATCACTGGATTAACGAGGGCGTCTTACAGTTATTGATAAAATACATTATTTTTTATAAAAAAAAATGGCCAAGAGCGTCTCAAGACACGCTTATACAGAAGGATTCCGTATCTGATACGCTATAAACGTATTTGTTAAGTAACTTCAAAAGTTGTTGTCCCATTTTGTTAAAAATAATTTTCCCAATGAATTTTTAGCATTTTCTCTCAACATGGAAAATTTCAAGTCTCTTCGTCAAATATTTTGGAAATGCTAGGGAGGCGCCGGCAAGACGCACACCATGGCCGGCCTCATGACGCGCGCGCTGCATCACCTCTTCGCCGCCGTCGCGCGCGCCGGCCTGCCCGACGTTTACGAGGTACCCGGTAGTCGCTCCAGAGCTGTTGGCAGACTCGATAGCTTACTCTTGAGGCTCTCGGTTCAAGCCCCGACCCCGCCGAGCTATGGCATGCGTCCTCCTCGGAAAAGCTTTAAATAGACTTCACTGGAAGGGTAAAGATTATATTAGGCATAAATATACCTAAGTATTCCTGGTATTTAAAAAATAAAAGTATCCCTGGCTGAAGTTATAGACTTAATAAAGTGAGACCCGCGTAACGCATCTGCACCACCAGAAGGCTGGCAAATGCATTGCCAGCCTTTAAGGCAGGATTTAGATCACCGGGGACTATCGCAACGAACGAAACGCGACAACAATACTTGACGTGGCAGCATTGCCGCCACTCTTAAGTGAGAAAGAGGTACTGGTACCCGGACGCGCCTACCCAATTCGGCTGCATACAAAACGGACTGCAAGCGTGACACTACCTCTAATTAGATAAATAGATAGGAGTAGAGGTAGGGACGGTGTAAAGGGTATAAAGGGAAAGGAGAAAAAGGATGCCGTATCAAATATCTTGTTTATTCCATTCCGTTAAAGTTGATTCTTCCAGGGTATTTTGGAGCTTTCCCTCAGTCGATGCCAAGTGGAACTGTTTATTCGAAAACTACGCAATGAGCACCGATCGAATCTGGCTACTTCCTCAACTAATCAAAACCATCCCTCAGTTGACTCTCCATTTGATGCCAATTTTTGGACCAGTCTAACTCAAATCGTGTCCCATGTGGTTGAGGAAGGTCAACGTCGGCAAACGGAGACAATCCAGGCCATGTTTCGAGAACAAGCCAATCTCTTCCTTGCTTCCCAAGTTGAAATGAATAATGCAAGCGTTCCACGTTGAGAGTGTTCTCATGTTCACGTAATTATAGTAAAAAAATGTGCTTTATTTTTAAAGAAAGTTTTATAAGAAAGGACATTTATACCGCAATAGATCTATGGGCAAACAATATGATGAAGTGAGTGAAGGTGATTGTTTATGGCCACTATAAAGAGTTCTCTTTAACCCACACCTGAGTTACAAGTACCAGGCATTTTTTATATGGTTCCTTAATCTGCAACACAATTGACCGGGCAACAGCATGACCAATCCATGGAATACTAAGAAATTCCATCTCTTTTATTGTGTGTCTGTGGTTACACTTACATTAGGAGAGAAAATATTCAAATAGAGACAGTCCTCGTCCATGTCACGAATCCCTTTGGGCACATATAATGCTTCTGCTAAGAATTAGAATCGGCCACACGGACTTAAGACACTATTTATTACCTCTTGTTGGGTTGACTCTTCAAAAGTTAATAATTTTATTTTTTAATCATTACCTCAGCTCGTAAAAGTCTATTTGAATTAATCCGAACAATCATCTCGCCTCGTCGCTCCACCGCCTGCAAATATAAATACACAATTAGAATTATGTAATATAACTTACTATTTAATGTAAATAAGGTCAAATATTATAAGAGGGCTCTTACAGGGCGCGAGAATTTTTTACAAACTTAGTTTTTGAGTTTCGATGTACGGTGGAGTTAGCCTTCTGGAAACTACTGTAATCCCCCCTAAAATACGGTGAATTTATTCCCATGATCGCTAGCGACGCTGGATGACAATGGGGTGCCTCCTTCAGAGATACCGTTATATCGCTGAAGGAGGCTCATGGAAGAGAGAGAAAGTGAGTCTGTATCAACGAGTTGGACAAGAATGGGTAGAGGGAGACGCTAATTCGGGCTTCTCTTCCCCTCGCCTTGAGCTTCTGAGTAAAAATCATCCAGGACTCTGGTTCGAAGTGTGCAAGCGAGCTTCCGATGTCCTACCAAGGACGAAGAGGGGTCCGCTGGGGTTTAGAAGATATTCTGGCATTGCCAGCGAGTCACACACTTTTGTCCCCAGGTGCCTCCGTAATACCGGTTCATCTGCGGAAAACAATTTAACGCATTGAACACACGCAAAATATGTGAGTGTGGGACGAGAGAATTTAGTATCAAAAATACTCGTAACCTCTTGACACTCTCTTCACATCATCCGCCCATCGAGCCATGTCACGATCAGGGTTTCTCCAATCAAATCTAGGCAACCACTCAGATTCGTAGACCATCTGCCACCATGCCTGGGCATAAAATATACTATACTTTTGTTAACTAGTATAGTCCCTACATACCCTACACATAACTTACATGCCCAGAAGAGCCGGTTCCCCTCAAAGTAAGCGTATAATTTGTGCCAGGAGTCTGTACTAACATCGCGTTGTTGGACATAAAATGGGAGTAAATTGCTATCACCGTAGCTGAGTTGGTTGCGGGCCCTTCTCGGTGCAGGGCGCGAGGAACCCTTGTAAACTTAGCTTTTAATTCGTAAAATTTATTACCAAATGATTAAAAAATAATAATTATTATTATTATTATACACATGACGTTTAACTACTCTAAAGAAAAAAACCGTGCGATTCTCTAGAAACTTCTTACCTCGCACGATTCCTCTATGGAATCAGTTGCCAGCTTCGGTATATCCGAACATAAGCGACGTAAGGACCTTCAAGAAAAGAGCGCCTCTATTCTATGAGCCTTCATATTTTTTTTAAATACTTTTTTCATATGACAAGACTTGTTACCCAGGTGTAGGTTGAAGAGCGCTCTTTATAGTGACCACTAACACTCACCTTTACTGCCGGTGTCACCTCCCCTGCCTAGTCAAATTTGGTACGATCATACGAATGCGGCGTTAGATGATAAAAAAACAACGTTCATTTATCACAAAAGGAAATAAAAGCTGCATTTAAGACAAAACAAATTTTCAATTCGCAATCAAGCTGAAACACCTTTTTTTCGGTACCTGGAAAATGCGGTTATGAACCCCAGTCGACAATACTCAAGTACGTTCTCGACTGGGAATGTGGGATTCGCCGACTAAATTCCTAGAATACCCACTAAAAACCACAATTACCTAGTTTAGAGGCGGCCGTGGCTTAACCAGTGGCCGATATTTGATTCGATTGCTAGCTTAGCGACCGGGTGATAGATGGGTGACCCATTCTAACACAGGTTTTCATATATTTGGTAACAATGGGTCTCGATTAATGTCACTGAGATATATATGTCTTGAGATTGTGGGGGTTCCGGGGATTTTATTTTTTATTTTTATTTTTATTTCATAAGGCCATCAACGATATATACATCATATAAAAACAGAGTAACATGATATTAAAAAAAACTTAAATGCAAATGCTATTAACCACTACAAACTATTAGTGGGATGACGTCAGACGACAGTATTGTAAATTATAGTCTCAGTCTCTTTAGAGCCTCAATAGCTCAGCGGTATAAGGTATGGACTGAAATCCGCAAGGTAACTGGTTCAAACCCCACCGCCGTTGGGGTATTGTCGCACGCACTCCTAATACAAGCTTTTAATTTAAACTTAGTCGGAGGGGAAAAGGAAATATTAGACATAACTAAAAAGTTTTCCTAATATTCCTTAAAAAACAAAAAAAAATGACCTTGATTGTAATTTTTATGTAGTTACTAGCGGACCCGGCAGACGTTGTCCTAAAAGTTTCTTCATTATTTTCGGTAGGTGAAGAAGCGAAAGTTAATTTAAATGCTTTGGTACTTTTACTATGTATATATATAGTACCAGGGACTGCTTTCTCTACAGAAGATGTGGCTGTGGAGCGAATTAAGATGACCGATTGCCGTGACGTCATCTCCGGAACCCTTACGATCTCTACAACCTCACGACTAACATCACTCTGTAACATTAATCAGGACCCACTGTTTTACTTGCTTTCCCAAACACTGAGGTGGTCAGATATTTAAAAGACTAGTGTAAGAATGGGTCATCCATCTATCACCCGGACGCAGCAAGAGCTACTCAACCTAGCAATCGGCTCAAATGCCGGCCATTTATAAAGCTACAACCTCTCATAATATAAAAGGCTTTAGTAATACTCTATGACTTCGAAGCAAAACGCCAAATGCGAAAAGCAAGGCCTAAGCCCTCGTATACTTATATGTATGATCGCAGCGGTCAGCGTGTCTGCAGGCCTTGCAGCCGAACTGTCAAGACCAAGTTTGGTCATATTCGTGCACATTCCAGACGTTAAAGCTAAGGCATCGCCGTTGAAGGACTGGCCATACAGGATCATCATCATCATCATCATCATCATCATCATCATCATCATCATCATCATCCATCATCATCAACATCACCATCACCATCACCATCATCAGCGTCATCATCATCATCATCATCACCATCATCATCTCCATCATCACCATCACCACCACCACCACCATCGACCATTGAAATGATCATTCAAATGAAGCTATGTCTGGCGCCGCCATAATCTATATAGGTACTTAAATCTTACAGTTTCTTCTGATAACCTCGTCGATCGCAGTTACCCTGTGTCTCAGTGCCATGGGAATATTCATCCAAACGGATGTCGTACCGGCGTGGGTGAACGCTGTTCTAATCCTGGTCTACTTCCTCACCTTGATGTACGGAGCCGGAAACGTACCCTTTGTCTTAATAGCGGAGTCTTTTACGCCAGAGGTATGGTATTTTTTTTATGGCTTTACATCATCATTATTCACATCATTATTTAGTTTTATTATTCTAACAGTTAAATATAATCTGCTAGTCTGGTGGTGGTGCAGATGTCCATGGACGTCGGTTGTCACTTATGTGAACTATCTGCTCGTCTGTCCCTTCTTGTATTTAAAAAAAAGCTACAAATTTCCGGTTTTCAGAATTCATTCTATGCTAGTACTCCAAGAAATAGCTTCTTTCCAAATTGCATAATTCTAGGTCAGTGGAAAGTACTCCATAGGTTTTGATACCTGTATGCACTTCTGAGACAAAGGGTCTTGACCGACAGACAGACAGACAGACGGTCAACGAAGTGATTCTATAAGGGTTCCTTTTTTCCCTTGGGTGTACCCTGTTTAAATATTGTTTGTAGGCTTATAATTGACACGATTTATGCGTAACAAAAGGGAATGAATATTGGAATAGATAATATAAATATAAGCGGTAAGACGTATCTGGCAGGGTATCGACATATGAGAAGAGTCAAAATTCATTCATTCATCGAATCCATCGAGCAGAAGATTTTTTCGGAAATCCACTCGGTAAACCCAAAAATCTAGGTATAAAAAACCCATACCTGTTCCTGGAAGTGACGATCGCCTCGTAAACCGTAGACGGAGTCAGTCCGCGGACCTTGTATGTGGCGCTGTGGATGGGTCCTGAAATAATGTGGATATATAAAAAAACTTTAAGACAGACTGTTTGGCTATTATACAGGATATACTGTCAGCACAATTAGAATTTATCAAAATACTCGTGTTCAAAAACCACAAGTCGCCGATGTTGCCCAAACAGCGGCCAAGTTAAAGTACTATTGGGCTGGACATGTCTGCCACATGTCCGATGATCTTTGGATTGAAATCTCCACTTTATGGATCTCAGAATGGAAACGACATCGCGGAAGGCCAAGAATGAGGCCAAGATGGAGGAATAACTTGGATCGTTATAATAGAGATTGGCAACGCATAGCCTTTGACAGAACCTTATGGGCTCCCCACAACCTTAAAGCAGTATTTTTTTTTTTTTTAATAAACATGGAAATGGATGTGGGAAAAAAATCAGTCAAAGAAGAGGTCCTAGCTTAACGGTGTCGGCATGTGAGTCGATCGCTAGGTTTTTTTTTTTATATAACAAGGGGCAAACGAGCAGGCGGTTCACCTACGTGACTACCGACGCCCACGGACAACTGCAACACCAGAGGGCTCGCAGATGCATTGCCGGCCTTTGAGAAATGTGTATGCTCTTTTCTTGAAGGTCCCTAAGTCGTACCCACTCGGAAATACCGAAGCCGGCAACTGGTTCCACAGAGAAATTGTGGGTTAAACAGTTCTTACCGTGGCTGAGTCATAGATGGGTGACCACTGGGTGGATGGGTTGCAACTGATTTGGAAATATCCGACCCGTCTCTGATAATTATTTAAAAAAAAAGGCAAACTTTTCTATTGAAGCTGACCCCACGGTATCCAACCTAGCGTTATCCTGGTCCAGTACCAATAATAGAGCGGGATACCGCTAGGTAGAAGTGTCTTTACTAAAGGCTATAAACTTAAGACAAATATACGTTGAGTCTAAAGGCAATATAAATAGATGACATAATCATAGCCTACCTAGCATTATTCCGGTCCAGTACCAGGGTCCGCTTATAATATGGAGGACTTTGTTGTGGGGCGATTTAAGGTAACCGGCTGCCGTCTTTCGTCGTCCCCGGAGGCCAAAACACAAGATAGACTCTACAAAGGTTTTACGCGAGGGTACAGGAATATAACTCATATAAACAGCTCAAACGTGGGCAAAATTAAAAAAAAAAAGGGGTGTAAGGTATGGACAGAAATCCACAAGGTACCCGGTTCAAACCACACCGCCGTTGGGATATTGTCGCACCGACTACTAATACAAGCTTTTAATTTAAGCTCAGTAGGAGGGGAAAAGGGAATAGACACATCTAAAAAGCATTCCTAATATTCTTTCAAAAAAAAAAAAAAACAGACGAATACAACATTCGGATTTTTTCTTTATTTTTTTTCTTCAAGTAAGGGGAATGAAACAAAAAAAAGACAAGGAGGTAATCCCCCTAAAGATGACGAGTTTAGACCACCGGGAAGTCTCACAAACCGAACGAAACGCGACAACAATACCATCACTTGACGTGACAGCATCGCCGCCACTTCACGCCGATCTAATGTAAGAAAGAGATACTGGTACCCGGACGCGCCGGTCCCAATTTGGCTACAAGCGTGTCGCTACCTCTAATTAGAAAGACAGGAGTAAGGGAAAGGGATGGAGTTTAAGGATATAAAGGTAGATGGGGAGGAGAGAAAGGATGCGGATACTACTGTCACGGACGGTATAGGGGGAGTGATAATAGCAGCTAGGTGCTCCAGGGTCACGTACCCGTAGTGGAACTGACCAGCTATCGGACCGACAAAGGAAGCTCCACACCCTGAGAGTAAATAATATGAGTGCACTTATATATATATGTTCCAAAATATTTGATATGATAGTATCGTACACGTTTCGTTGTCGCAGGATGGAAAAGATAGAACGTAGTTTTCCCAATAAATAAACTACGCTTGCTTCGTTTCTGTAAATATCAATCTAACTTTATTTCGAGTTAGATTCGAAGCTTGTCTCGGTGATATATTACCTGTCCCTAAATACGTGAAACCCCTTATTTGCGAAATGAGCTCAGAGGAATAACATCCTAGTTTAGCAATACTTAAACACAATACGAGAGAAAAAAGTTCATTTTATATTTTTAATAGTACAACGAAAACTCTTTATAACGAATGAAAATAACTCGGGCCCCTGAGATCCGTTATAAAGAGTTTACACTATATATCTAAGTTGTTATTTTCTTTGAAACCTAAAAAAATAGCTTACTAATTTTTTATCTTAATATGTATAAATTACGCGTCACGTTTGTCCGCGATGAACTCCTAAACTACTTAACCGATTTTAATCAAATTTTGCACTCCGTATGCAGTTTATTCCAACTTGAAAGATAGGATAGCCTACATTTGAGCAGAACAACGTCTGCCGGGTCCGGTAGTAGATTTATATAACGTACATTATTTATATTAACCTTACAATCTATTCGTTAAATTGCACAGATTACGATGGGATGATTGATTTTCGCCCCTTTTTTTACGGTATTACGACAATTTTAATGCAATTTTGAAGATAATTGAAATAAAATAAATAAGATTTTTTTTATTTATTTATTATTTTTTAATCTTTTTTAATTTATATTTAAAATTGAAAGGTTTTATTAAAATCCATTCAGTAGTTTTTCGTGAAAGAGCGTCACATATATCCATGCGTAGAAACTTCCGCGTTTACAATATTTTTTGCTTAATATTATTACTTAGGAACAGACGTCCGTGTGTCATATAGTCCTGCATATATTTATCTATTTATTTAGTGTTCCCTCCCCTGTCTAGCCAAATCCGGTATTATCCTACTAGTGCGGCTTTAGATGTCCTTTCTAATAATGAACTTATGATAGCTCTTGACAAGCCAAGGTCGCAATTTCATTGATTTTCTGAAATATGTACCTATCTAAGTGAATTAATTTCCCTCATTGTTCCCTCCCCTGCCTAGCCAAATCCGGTATGACCCTGCTAGTACGGCTTTAGATGTCCTTTCTAATAATGAACTTATGATAGCTCTTGACAAGCCAAGGTCGCAATTTCATTGTTTTTGTGTATATGTACCTATCTAAGTTAATTAATTTCCCTCAGTGTTCCCTCCCTAGCCTAGCCAAATCCGGTATGATCCTACTAGTGCGGCTTTAGATGTCCTATCGTCGCAATTTCATTGATATTCTGTAATATTTACCTATCTAAGTTAATTAATTTTCTATGTACAACCTTAACACAATTAGGGCGAACGGTGGTTCCCACATGGCAGCTATTATACAATCTCAAGAAATGAGAACGCGATATTAAAAACAATAAGCCGAGGTCGCACACAGCGTATCACCGGATCTGATTGTCTTACATTCTCACATTCATTAGCCGAATTTTGAAGGTTAAATAAATGGTACGCGAACCAGATAATGTATCTCGAATGGTATTGAAGTTTAAGCTTCAGTTTCCATCAAAAAGATAAAAATGCGGTGTTACCGAACCGATATAATTGGTGGCTTTCAAAAAAAGAGCCTTCTATTTGAAAATAAATGAAGAAATAATTAATAATATCTTTTATACCTGCTGCAGAGGGTACAGAAATATATATCTTATCGCATTTCACAGAAACATTTCGTTTTTGACACATTCCCTCGAATTATTTAAAGTGTCTCTTGGAAAAAATTAATTTAGCAAATTGTTCAAATTGCAACATTATTGATGATGTACAACATCTTCTGATGGAATGTGTGCGAATTGAAGCCGTACCAAGTGTTTTAATTGAGAAATATTACTTTAATATAAAGGATATTGGTATTTATTGCATTTCATTTGTCACATTTGTAAATCTAAAAATAATGTAAATAGATATGTTATTTATATGTTATTTTTATATTATGTAAGAATTATATGTTTTTTGGATGGATCTGGCATAATCTTGAATAGTTTTAAGAAACTTAAATAAATTAGATTAAAAAAAAACTAGGTTGTAACTACGCTCTAGTTTTCTACAATATCTGTTTAATAACTATTGCATAAAAGCAATGAATAAACTATTTATTTTCCCAACTAGTCTCTAACACATTTACGCTTTATTGGTATTCTAATTACCAAAGCTATGATGAAGAAATTAAAACATTTATTAGCATATTCGAATAAGCGAAGGAATGGGGAAGAAATTAAATCATTATGATTAGATAATATTGCATAAAGACGGAAAACATCAATTTCCTAACACCGACGAAGCGTTAAATGTCTTATCTCACTATCCCGTTTAGTGCAAGTTGAACAGGATATTGCTTTTGTAACCTGTCTGCCCAAGTCTTACTTGTAACTTGATGTAAATAACTCAATATGATAAATTCGGTTACGAAAAATATGTAACAACTATGCGTCTTCTTCTTCTTTCTATCGGTATCTCGGTCAACTACCAGGGTTCGCTTAGATTGCAGACGATGCGGCTTGTAGGGCCAGTTGTGATGACTAATTCCCATCTGACGTCATCCCCTAGACCCCTACGATCACTACAACCGCGCGACTAATATCACAACGTGACATTAATTGGGTCCCACTGTTTTACGTGCCTCCCGAAACAAGGAGGAGGTCGGATATCAGATATAAACCAGTGTTAGAATGGGTCACCAATCTATCACCCGGTTGCAGCAAGAGCTACTTAATTTAGCGATCGACTCAAATGCCGATCACTGATTAGGCCACGACCTATAACATAATCAAACCTGTATTTGTTAGAAGAACTTATATCTCGTACGCACACACTCGTCTAACATGCTATAACCAATTATGTACTTATATGAATTCCTCCAGTGCAAATTGTATCGAAATAGATAAAGCCATGTCTACCCCCATTAAAAAGACGTTGTCTGCTTGTCTTTCTGTATGTCCTGATACCTTAATTTAATGGGTAAATACCAGTATTTATAAATAAAACAAATTGTGTGTCAGGCACGCAGGACTGGAGTTTACTCCTTGCACCTTCGCCCACCTTAACACACCTTCGCTTACAATCGCCCTCATTCGCCCACCTTCAGGCACCTTCGCCCCTTCCGAAACACGGAGGAGGTCGGATATCAAATATAAACCAGTGCTAGAATGGGTCACCCATCTATCACCCGGTTGCCCAGCCACTTAGATTCTCCGCAATCTAAGTGGATCCCGATATTAAACCAGGTTAACGCTAGGAAGAAGAAGAAAAAGAATTATCAAGAGTGATATTTTGTTTGTCATACCGAGAGTAATGTGCCAGGCATATCCAAGTAGGCAACACCAGGCCGTCCAGCAGACGCGTATCGCACCGCCTTCTCTACATGGAGAGGTATCAGACGCGGCGAAGGCGGCCGCGCAGCGTACTTGCTATACAAGCGACTCGACTCCACCTATAATGCCTCCTGGTAATGGAGATGTCTTTGGCCATCGGTAGTCACTTACGTGAACCGCCTGCTTATTGCCCTTTTGAATTTGAAACATAAAAAAGTACTGAATGTTAGTAAGTAAATTACGCAAGAACAAATTTCAATTTTGATTAAATTTGGCAGAAGTTAACAATAACGCACAAACTCCGTATTTCAGAAGGCACGTAAAGCATTGGGTCCTGATTAATGTCACTGAGTGATATAAGTCGTCAAAGGGATTGAGGGGGTTCCGGGGATGATGTCAGACTGCTGTCGGGCATCGTAACTCGCCCCACAGCAACATGCCCTGTAATTTAAACGGACCATGACTGAGACAGCTAGAGCAAGAAACCACTCTGAATCAAGCTAAACTTATTAAGCAGAACGAGGTACGTGCTCTATGGGTGGGGATGCCTTGATGCTGAATTTATAGTATCCAGTGTATTGGATTACGTAGTTTAGGTTTGCAAACGCGAAAAATTAGTTTAAATAACCTTTCTCCTACAATTAAAACTTTCTATACAAAGCCTCGATAGGAAGATGGTCTGAACTCCTTAAGGTGTTTGGCTGGCCTGTTGGCGTAGTGGGCAGTGACTCTGCCTTTCACTCCCGGGGTCGTGGGTTCGACATATCATCACGCTAAAATGGAATCTTTTTAAATTAATTTTAGGTGCAGGGGGCGTGGGTGTGCGTGCTAGTGTGTGAGTGTGTGAGTCAAATGACGAGTTTGTGAATATTGAAATTGATAGAACAATTGAGATTTCGTAGATTTGATTTCTAAAATTTTCGTTTTCAAATATCAGACCTCCTCCGTGTTTCGGAAGGCACGTAAAACGTTGGGTTTCGATGTATGTCACTGAGTGACATTCGTCCTGATATTGTGGGGATTCTGGGGATGACGTCAGACGGCAGTAGGTCATCTTAACTCGCCCCACAGCCACAGCCTCTGCAATTTAAGTGAACCCTGATACTAGACCGGGACAACCTTAGATAGAAGAACCCCCCACCGAGTTCTGCCGGAAGCTGAGCGCGAGCGTCGGCCGGCTCGCGAACCTGGTGACGCTCCTCACCGACTCATTGCGTTTCATTCTTGGGTCAGCCGCTCTGCAACTTTAAACGGCTGTTTACACTGTTACGTCGAATACGGAGACTGATTCCACCTCTTCTCGTAAAAAAGCAAAAACAAAAAGTAGCATTTTCATTATTTCTATCATGTCGCAAACTAATGTCCGATTTTATCGGACGACACGTTCAGGGGCTTGTTTGTTATTTTCGGAACTGCTTTTAACACACCCGGCAATGATAAACTACACTACACGACTACAAACGTAACTACAACAGAAATGCCTCACAAACTACTACAAAACTGTGTGAAGTTACATAAAGTCCCCGGCCATAATATTTGATCATTGCAATGATCATTTAGATGAAGCTATATCTGGCTCCGGCTGTGCATATATAGTTAAATTTAGTCCATAGCGGGCGTATTAAAAAACCGTAACGGGCTTCGCACAACAATAATAATATAATAACATATTACGGCAGATTATAAAAGATAATGATGACGATCACACGATTCACACTAAATGTGCGTTTTTAATCGGAGGCGACGTCAGGTCCCAGTGGACAAAATTACAAATACTCACGAACGCGTACACGTCGGAGAGCGTGCCGAGCACGACCGACATGAAAAAGGTGCATGTTTATTTATGCGCACCTAGTTTTTTAACTCAGTATATCCTTAAAATCAAATGCAAAGAAATAGCATGCATAGTAAATTTTAGTATAATTTAAGGTTTAACTCTTATATTTCGCATGCGTCTTGTATATGTGTGAACTGGTAATAGCTTTTAAACTTTTAAGAGTGAAAATAAAATATATCAAAATCGGTTACTGTATACGATAACACAAAGATACATTATTTTCATATAAATTTACTAATAGTGGTTATATAGAACAGATCGCCAAGTAGCGAATGCACCCTACTCTATGTTGTTTTACTTAATGCAGCGGTAATATTAACTTTAATAAAAGTTCTAATTCAATTAAGGGATAAATTAAAAATATTAATTGAAGGATCAAAAATAGAAAATAAATTATTTATCATTTTCAATTTAAATTTTTAAAGTTTTTATTAAAAGATTTATTATTTATATTATTTTTATTAATATTATTTATGTAAATATAATAATTTATAATATTAAAAATAATAAAAATTATAATAAATATAATAAATGAAAAAATTCAATTAATAGGTATTATTTGTGGAATAAAAGAATATTACTAAAGTAATAATTTAAATTTGACATATTTATGTTATAAGTTTAACTAATTATTTCATTAGAAGTAAATGCTAATTTACTAGAGGCGGCCGACGTCGACGGTTCCTGCGGAGAGAGGGTACTTACCATTAATACGCAAATCGCGAGTTAATCTAATATCGAGAAGGCTCGATTACGCATCGAGATATTCAAGTGAGTACTACTCGTAAAGCTTACCGTTCTGTGGACAACCAAATGCACAAAGACCATCTAATAAAAACAAACGAGTACCTAGCAAATGTGCTCACTAAAACTGGTTACATGTTATTACATATCCAGTTTGTAGGCAGTAGAGGTCAGCGCGAGGGTTGTACTAGCAAAATCTCTCTACAGCTTCCTAAAATACATCGGGTCGCCGAAACTATAGTGCGACTCTAGATCTTGAGATTTCCACTTAGGTGACCTTTCGATTCTCTGTATATATAGATAGATAATTTTTATCCATAGGTATTTACGGACGTGGTAATATTTTATACCAAATACAAAATCAGGACAAGAAAGTCCTATATTGCACCTATGTAGATGGTAACTGTATTCAAAAGTAATAAATATGGTTGGTCAATATAGCCTGTAATAACATGTTATTAATTCAAAATCAATTCAATTAGTATTCATCTACTTTAACGACTAATTCTGTAATTTCAATATGAATATCTGAAGTCGTTCTTGCTTATATATTATGCGTCATATGAGTCAGCATTCTTCTAAATATCAGTATCCATTTCCGTACTTTGTTAAGTTTATCCACGCATAAGACTGAACGACTATCATCATACTGTACGTCTTTTAACATTATCGTATTTAGAGAACTAATTGGTTCCAAAGGTTGAGTATCCCTGGCAATAAAAACACGTGTGGATATAGTTGTAGTTTATTTTTAAACGCTTTTATGTGTTTGTTTTTTAGGTCAAATCTTGGAAGTGACATAAGTACCACTTCCTGAAGTTCAAGTAGGCTCAAATTTGGCGTATTCAAATAAGTACGCCAAATGGCGTACTTAATATAACATATAGATGATCTGATGATGGAGTGGAAAGGTAGCCATAGCAACTTCTACAAAGTACAAGATAAACTTTTTGAGTTTTAACCCATTTATTTTGTCTTCGCAAAGATTCTTGTGCTCCAGTACGATGGAGCTGGTCTGATGATGGAGTCGGAAGATGGTTGTAAGAATATCTAAACTGTCAAGATAGACCTAACGAGCTTGGGCTCAGTTTTTATCATAATACATAGGACGATATTACTTTTTCTATACTATACAAGACAAATCAATCTAATTTGGGCTCATTCATTTTGTATTGGCAACACCATGTTTGTTCTATAATATTCTGGCGCCAGAAGGTGACCATAGGAAGAGAACAAGAAAGGCCCGTCTAATTTGTATTCATTTAATATTGATATAATTCATATAATAAAACAACAAATACCATACAATATTATTTTACAATTATATAAAGCTCTAGGAGAATCAACTATACCTTTAAATCACATCTTGATCGAATATATGGGCTGCAGTTACGTATATTAAAAACCATAGTGCCTTTAAAAACAAGAATTAAAATGGAGGATGACTTTAACGAACTCTTTAACCATGCTAAAATATTACCCATTTACGATCTAGTCAAATATATATTACTAAAAGAAAATTATTTTAATAACACATATCAAATTATTATTCAACACAAAAAACAAACACGAAGCGCGTCTAAGGTGACATACGCAGTACCAAGATACTATAATTTATATGGCAAACAAATGCTGCAATATCAAGTACCTACATTAATGAACAATATTCCGCAAAATATTAAAAAACAATTAAACGAAACGAATATAAAATATAAATTAAAAAAAGTATATATATTTAATTGAAACTAATTTTTTAACAAAATTATTTTCAAATAAATAAATAATAATCGTTAAAATATCTGCCCGTATATGTTACTATCTTTTTTGCCCTCTGTAGTAATGCGTGTTTGAGCAAGCGGTGACGAATGCCGGTGTGCGGAAAAATCTGAATAGGTTCATTATACACTGGTAATTTAACAACTTTTGAAATATTTTGTATGTGTGAATAATAAATAAAAAATAAATAATTTGGTTTGTCTTGAAAAAACTCTAGTATTACATGATATTTAAGGCCTAAAGATTTAGCTCGCAGGTGGCGATAGAAACTCCAAACCTATGCACGTTATACGTATATATGCATCGAGTTTGGACTCATTTTTTTGCTTTGGTAACGACTTGTGCTATGGGATCATGAAGCTGTTAATTCAGTTGAAATGTGGCCATAAGAAATTCTAAACGATGCAAGATAACGCTATAGATTTTGGGCTCATTGATGCCAAGACAGATATGAATATAGGGTTTCGAAATAGGACCGTCTCAATTTAGTCAAAATTAATCCCAAGAAGAAACATATTTGCGCATTTACCGTCAAAAGTCTGCCTTAAGCGAGACAATGAGAGAGAGTGAGACATCATTGCTTTAAAAGCATTTTTCAGGTCTCATCAGCCAATATTGGATTATTTGCAGTCGATATATCAAGTCGACTTTTTATTAAATGCATTGTACTCGCCAAGACAAATCAAACTAACCCAAACTCGAGGCGGTTATAACGTTCTATAACGGAGTTCTTATGCCCACCTTCCAGCTCCGCATCAGATCAGCTCCGTGTCATCATAATAATGCATTGTCATACGATATACATATGTATTCAAAATTTCAACTCCATCGGTTGTAGATATCTGCTCCAAAATTGAGTTGTAAGATTCCACACGAACAAACATACGTTGTAAGTTAAGTAAAAGCTTTTAATATAAAAGATATTATGGTAATATGATTATATAAATAATTTATAACGATTTTCCAAAATGTGTCGAATAGCTTGTTCATTCACAAAGTTTCTCTTCGGCTTATAGTAGGTAAGTAGGCAGTGGAAGTGACTTATTACGAAGTAGTTTCACCTACATTTCAACTGTGCATGTACTTAACATTCCTCGCGTACAAATCAACAGACTTACAAGATTTGCTTACAACTGAGGGCCCTTTAAACTGTGGGAACGAGAATGGCTGGCAATGGCAAATACGCAAACGAAAACGAGCTATGCAACCGTTTCGACACATCCATTTCATCTGTGTTCTAACCAAAGAGAAATTATTGAAATAGGAATGGACCTGTTTATTACGATATTACGATTATAAGAAACCTTGTTTAATAAAAAATAATAAACCGGGTAAGTACGAATGAGACTCGCGCACTAAGGGTTCTGTACCATAACAAAATATTTTACTAGGTTAAGTATTTTAAGATTTAAACTTCTCATAAGATGTCCTTTAATTTAACAAATTAACGGTTTTCGGAATTTTTCGTATGTTTATACTTTAAGATATAGCTTCTTACCAAATTTTATGATTGTAGGTCAACAGATTTTGATTCGCTTTTCGAATGTACCAGTACGGGCCATATCTTTTGATTGCGTACACTTAGTGAGTTTATTTTTTCACAGCTTCAAGGGACCACAGACCTTAGCATTTGATATTAATTTCAAATTTATAGTTCCACGCATTTCTGAGCAAAAGGGTCTTCACAGACACAGTCAGACAGACGTACAAGGAAGTGATCCTAGATGGCTTCTTTTTTTCCTTTTGAATTTATGTTACAAAGGGGCAAACGAGCAGGCAGCAAAGTGCCTACCGACGCCCATGGACATCTGCACGACCAGGAGGCAAGCAGATGCGTTGCCGGCTTTTAAAGACGAGTTTAGGCCACTGAGAAGTCTCACAAACCGTACGAAACACGACAACAATACCATCACTTGACGTGACAGTATTGCCGCCACTTCACGCCGATCTTATGTAAGAAAGAGATACTGGTAATAGTACGTGCCCGCCCAATTCGGCTATGAGCGTGGCACTACCTCTAATCAAAAAAGATCATATAAGTAAAGTCGTGTCGAGCCTCAATAGCCCAACGGTATAAGGCATGGACTACTTACAGCCCAGCAAGACGGGCAACCCAGCACTGGGCAGCCGATGTATCTACAACCTTACAACTTATATCATAAAGGGACATTAATCGGGTCCCACTGTTTTACGTGCCTTCCGAAACACGGAGGAGTTTAGATATTTGAAAACCAGTGTTAGAATGGTTCACCCATGGATCACTCAGTGGCAGCTAGAGCTACTTAACCCAGCGATCACTGATCGGGCCACGATCTTCTCCACCATACTGGTGTGTTACCTACAATGTTGACTTACAGCCCAGCAAGACGGGCAACCCAGCACTGGGCAGCCGATGTATCTACAACCTTACAACTTATATCATAAAGTATAACAGTCACTTTTTAATATATTATTGTATACAATAATGTAATCGTCATTATTGAATATACAATTATATACACAAATATCTTATATAATGACGATGTTATTTCAATTTACCTGTTTGTTTGTAACGCTACTACTGTGAAGTTGGTAAATTGGGGTTACAACAATTTACGTAGGAGGTCGATATATGCGTCCCAATTTTTTTCTAAAGTAAATAAATTTCATCTTGTTTAGGCGTAAAAACGATTAATAAAAAAAAATGAAATAAATGCATACACTCCCATGTACACACGCCTTAATGTTAACATGACTGAATAACTAGTTGCGGCTTTTGCGATACTCCCTGATGATGCTTCGGTGTCGAAGGGAAACGGGCGTTGTGGCACATCGGAAAGTCAGTGTAGTGCTGTGTTTCGGTGGCGGATTCGGTGGTGTAGCTTTCGGGTTGCATCCTTTCACCGATTTTCTCTCGTATTCATTCGCGGACTTAAGCAAAGTAGTTTAGTATTTCATGGTTTTATATTAGGCATTTTAAAATAAAGTAGAATTTCTTACACAGCTTTTTTATATGGTTACCACTTTCGAGTCTTCAAATTGTTTTGCAAGCGCCCCCCCCCCCCCCCCCCCACCCCTCTTAGTGCCACACTCGAACATTTTCACTACTCCTCAGGCCCCAAGACGTCCCTTTTTCCAACAATACAATGTATGAATTGCTGCCGTTTTGGTTATGTAAAGACTCAGTGCCGCTCGAAACCAAGATGTTATAAATGTTCTGATTCTCAATCAGGTGAATCGTGTGATATTTTATGTGTAAATTTTAAATGTTTCCTCTGTGAAGGAAAACATCAAGCAACTGATAAAAACTATCAGGAGCATAGGCGACAACAATCCATTAAACAAATAATGTCCCAAGAAAATGTATCCTACATTGAAGCCTCCTCCCGATTCCCTCCAGCACGTCTTTCATATGTTTCAGTCACTAGGGAACAATTTCCATCTCCTCCACCCTATTCCACTTCTGTCTGTGGCTCTCAATCGGATGGACCGATCCTATTGCCGCCAAGGCGACCGACCAATAAAGTTATTTTTACGTCATGATTAGGTAGCAATACCGATGCAAATTTAACACAGATTACAATTGCTGTAAGTTCTACACAACTGCCTAATTTTTGGGCCGCATTGGTTTCTGTGGGTGCCCAAAACCTAAATGCTTTTCACAATTTTTGTTTATCTGTGTACAGTCTATAAAAATCACCAGTAAGAACAAAGTATACTGAACCCTAAAAATAAACGCAGACGAGGAAAAACGCCGCTTTGTGTAGAACAGTAAACAGATTTAAAATTCAATTAGGGGATCATAGAAAATAGGAAATTATAAGGGCATCTCGTTAATATCAAGCGCTCTTCTTGATCATAAATTGATCTTTACAATGGGTTATTATGATGACATGGAACTGATATGATGGTGGAGTTGAAAGGGGGCCATAGGAACTCCGTTTTAATACTATATAACCGCATTGAGTTTGGGCTCGTTTGGTTCGTCTTGACTACTACTTTGTACATTTAAATAAAAGCTTTTTAAAAAAGTTTTTTTACTTGAAATTTATTACATACATGACCAAATGCGTCACGTATCTCATTTTATTCTGCTTTTCTATCCGTTGAGCCCGCGAAGTTCTTTTTATCCTTATAATGACTAATTATTAATAATAAAGTATTACAATAGCCACCGATCCGCATGATTTGGCGCAAGTCCTGATTAACACGATCCAGGAGCTCAGCCTTAGTAGCGTCTCCAAGTGCCTCTGTTTCCAGTTCGCTCAGACGAAGGGTCAATACTGTAACAACTGCTAACGTGTCCTGAACGTCAGGGTTGGCAGGCGGGTCCCTACTGGTTCTGTCCGTCATCACGTCGAAGGGATTAAGAATCTAGAGGCCATAAATATTTCATTGATATATCCTGCATAATCATTGGAAGAAAACTTTGAAATAGAAAGATACAGTGAAAGACAATCAAAACTTTTGAAAGAAGTTACCGTATAATTTGGACGTCCCTAGGCTGATATGATGATGATATCGATACCTACCACGTTAATTGTTGTAACCCAAAATTCCCAACTTCACAGTAGAGTGTTACAAACATGTAAATTGGATTAAAATCGTCATTATATAGCCCATTTGTGTATTCAGTGATATATACAATAATGACGATTACCTTATTGTATACAATAATATATTAAAAAGTTACTGTTATATTACAATTTAATTCTTTGTAATGCTATACTGTTAAGATGAGAATTTGGGGTTACAACAACTTAAGTGGGGGATATCGAAAGACGTCGCCGGCTACGTATCCAAACAATTCTTATTAAAATTATTGTAACAATGTAATTATTTTTGTCCCTCTGAAATTCTATCTAAACGCGAAGTGACAAAGTTCGGTATTCGGTATGTGTAAAAATTTGGCAAATCTTAGAGAAGATAGTGTGCGGACGCTAATATTTTTATAAATTAGGCAATATGAATACATTAAATTATTAAAATAAAATTCTGAGAGAGACGAATTTCTTAGCATTCCGTGGATTCACCGTGCGGCTGCGGGTCCATCGCGTTGCAGAGCCGGGACTTGTGACCCAGGTGTAAGTTTAGGAGCGCGCTCTTTATAGTGATCACTAACACTCACCTTCACTACCAGTGATCCCTCCCCTGCGTAGACGAGTCGAGTTTACTTAGGATGAAAATGTTCGTGCTAGGCCCACAGTGGATCCTTCTTCGCGTTAACGCGGATTGCATTATCACTGATTAAAAGCGTGACACGATTAAGGCATGCCTCCTGTGAGCCTGTCACGAACATCTTCATTCTAAGTAAAGTTGACTCGTCGAATTACTTCGGTTAGAAAAGTTTGTACTAGGCTCTGCAGAACATTAAAAAAATATATTTTGTAAAGTTTATTTAACTTGGAACAAATCAACAGAAACGAGTGGAACATATCTCAAGGTAAAGGATAGATACGTAGACAAATTTCATATTATTTCGTAACGTGTAACGTAATTTTTTGTCGAGAATAATATCTTTCGTCAAATATCTTTTATATTAAGCATGTTCCTATTTCGTACATATGGAACATTAGACGAATATTAAATTCCTTTTACTAGAAATTCACGTTGTTGTTTCGTACAAGTTTTATAGCATTTAAAAGTATTGGCAATGTTTAAATATATATCTACAGGACTGTATGACACACAGACATATACGTTATAAGGTAGACAACTCACAACAGACTCGAGGCGGGAATCGAACGCACGACCCTCGGAGCGGAAGTCAGGGTCACTGCCCACTGCGCCAACGGTCCAATCGAATGTTTATAAGTTACGTAATCAATCTTTATAAATAACGTATATCGTTAATACTTCGCACGTTTAGTTATAAACTGACTGATTATGTTTTTGGTCTTCAGTAAGTAATGATACAGGCAGCTTTGTTTCAACGTCCTCTATGAGCCAATCTAAGAATTATTTCGATATTTTAACTCTGAGATACAGCTATTTTTGTCTGTTTAACTAAAATGACTTTTAGTTAAAAAGACAAACAAATAATAAAACATTAAAATAACATTTGAATATCATTAATCAATTTATTAACTATTATTTAAATAAATAAGTTGTTACTACAATGCCGTTTTTATCGAATTATAAGCGGAATAAGTCGTAAATGACAAAACCTTTTTTGCAATTTTCCAAAAATCATTTTTCTTGAGTTAGGTCAGTTTATAACTAAGCGTGCGACTGGTAAGACCAGGCAAAATTAATAATTATTTTGAGTTGTCTTTATATTTAAGCGAAATTTTAAAATAAAAGTTTGATTATTCGTAAACTCAATTATACGGTTAAAGACTTAGAAGGTTAAAGATGAAAGTTTTTAGATTTAAGTCCACTTAGCTCTGCATATTACAATGAAAGGCATACTAAAGCAAGTTTTTTTGCAAAAAGCATCTCACCAAAAGCCAACTTTCTTGTCATTTTCTTATATCAAAACAGTGTTGCTAAATCAGTTTTTAATGCACGTAATTTTATTAATTCGCCATTTCTATTTGAAAAAAAAAATTTTGAATATTTTTTTTATACAGTGTGTAAGAGATATCGTACTGCAATCTTTGTGATAAGGCTACATTTAATATCCTAAATAAAATTACAAAAATCATTCATGTCGGAAATGAGAGGTTACAGATATTGCCATCCTCATACCATTCTTGAGCGCGCAATGTATCGTGAACATTGTGAAGCAATCGTCAACAAAATGTTGACCTTTAAAACAAGTCAACGACGCCATGCAAAAACAGCTGATCGAAATACTTTTATTTACATTGCGGTTTGATGTAAATATATTGAAGAAAATTGTTTCTACACAGATAGTAATAATGATATTATACAGTATTCAGTTTAAGAAATGTACATTTCAAGAAAAAGCGGACGAAAAATTTCATCACTGGGGAGTCTAGAATCATGTACTGAACCTATGCGATGCACTCATCATGCAGGTGCGTGGTACGATGTCTTTTACACCCTGCATATTATCTGATATTTAGTCTGTCTTCCATGAATGTTTGTTATTTCTGTTAGTAATTGCTGTCAATTATGAACCTTAGTAAAACCAGAAATTACTTCTAATTTGTATTTATATAAACAGATCGGCCCATTGCTCTACGAGATACAGATTTAGGTCTGTAATGTGAACGCGTTTAAATAATATGACAAAACACTGAAAGCGTTTTAGTACCTATCAGATACATAGCAATGAGGGTTTTAAATGTTCTCGTTCAGATCGCACTCCATTTTACGAGGCAGCAGCCATTAAAATGGGGTCCGCAATAAAAAGGACCCTTTCACTCTGCGCTGATCATGCAAATTGCGAAAAGGTTGCGTTGAAATTTCAAAAATGCGGAGCTTACTAAGCCTATATATAAATTTATGGTTTTATTAGATTGAGCCCCTTTTATTGGATCACCGTTTGAAATACCGTTGGAACGTCCACTCTTTCCCACTATAGTGCCGATAACGGTGTTCCTGAAGTAAAAACCTATATTATTTATTCTGTCTTTTTACATAGCAGATATTAATACCTGTTTTATGTTTTACCGTTCATTTATATAGTTCACCGAGAATCCATGTCATATTTAAAATTTGTAGTCACTAAAACCTTCTGGAGATCTATTGGTATACTTAGATTAGGCGCAGAAACGACAAAAACAGGCTATTTTGATGCAAGGTCCTGTGGTCAATAATTGCTGGAAGGTGGTTTTATGGAGCTCGTGATGTTTGTAGCTAATCCTTAAAAGATCCTTCAAAAAAATGATCGCGCTCGAATTTTTCTAGGTGACGTTATTTTTTAAACTTTGTGACTTCTCACATTTTCTTTTCTCACGCTTAATTCGCGAGGTTATTGTTATTAAAACTTATCTCCATGTTATAAACTAATCTTAATCTAACCCACTCAAGTTTTTCTAAGGGCAAAAGAGTTCATATTTGGTAATATAACTCATATTATAGAGTGGAAGGAATCTCCCAATATGGTTTAGAGTATTGCGCAAAATCCCCTCTTGGGCTCCCTACTTGACGCCATCAGAGTGTAAGACTGTAAAATTCTTACTAACTAGAAGTGAGGCGAGTTAGATTTTATTGTTTCTTCGGCAGCGACATTTTAAAGCCAAGCATAAAACAAGCAGCTTTAATGATTGCTTTTCGTAATTTAAGAACAGGTCAGTTTTTATGGCTTTTCCGGTGATAAATTTCAGCAGTAAATTTTGGCAATTATGTAAATTATCTTTACTTACTATTACGTAGTAGTTAATATAAGAACGGCTTTTAGACTCCCGTGTAGATATATCGGGATTGCCCGACTAGCTTCTAACTCGTCGAGGGTCCTTCCTCAGGAGCTCGCTCGGGAATTGCCCGCGAGTACCCGTTGGGGTGGTGGTGGGGGTTTAACTGTCGCCTTGTAACATAAAAAAAAATACAGATTACCAAAAGAAATTGTGAAATATTATAAGCGCAATATCCTACTCCCACTAATTTTATAAACGCGAAAGTTTGTACACAGGGAAGTCAGGATGTACGTTTTACGCGCTTTCACGAAAAAGCTACTGAAGATTTTAATAAAACTTTACAGTTATATCGTTTCTACATCAGAATAACACATAGGCTATAAATTAAATCGATGTTGTGTGAATTGTCCCAATATCATGGTAAATGTCAAGTAAGCAGGAGAAAATTCTGCCATCTTGGAGCTATTCTGGAATGCGCTGCAGAAACCGTAAGAGTTACCTCGGAAAGAATCTCTCTCACTCCAGCTCTTTCCGTGGATGTCGTAAGAGGCCACTAAGTGATATCATCAGCATCCACCGGACGCGCCGGTCTCATTCAGCTGTAAAACAAAAGGACTGCAAGAATGGCGCTATTTCTAATTGATAAAAGTTACGACCGGCGTCTAATGACTTTACTTTTTATTAGCAGAAAACTCCCAAATGCGTTGCCAGACTTTAAGATATAAGTACCTAAGCTCTTTGGTTAGGTACTAACTGTTGGACTCGGAAAGAATCTCTCTCACTCCAGCTCTTTCCGTGGATGTCGTAAGAGGCCACTAAGTGATATCATCAGCATCCACTCTTGTAACATAAAAAAAAATAAGAAAACTCAGGTGGCAACTAGTATTTTTTATAGACGTCAAAATAATGTGGGTGGAGGTTTGATCTTCTCAGCACGAACGTTTTGAACGACTTCGCACGAACATTTTGAACCGTTCGAACTCGATGAGTTGAATTTGAAAATATTCGTGCTAGGCCCACAGCGGATGCTTCTTAGTATAAACGTGGGTTGCTTTAACATTTATTAAAAGCGTGACACGATAAAAGACTCGCCTGCTGTGGGCTTAGCACGAACATTTACATTCTAAATACAGTTGATTCATCGACTTGGAACGGTTCGAAATGTTCGTGCTAGGTCTGTGTTGACCCAACTAAAAATTAAGACAGTACTGTGGCTTAAAAGCGGTGTCGATGCACACTTTTGTGCTAAAAGCAGTGTATAATTTCATAAGACCGAGACACTGCTTGGTTACCTTCCACTATATCGTAATGTAAACATTACGATATAGTGGAAGCACCCGCACTAACAAATCAAGAAATTTGTCTCTATTTTTTCCTACTTATAAAAAAACGATATATCGATACAAAGAAAAATATAGCGCATCACTAACTACTATGTTCGTTTTCTAATAAACTACTCTCGGTATAACTACAGCCAAGTGGAGGGGAAATAAAGAGTGGTCAAGAGGGCATTTATACTGGAAAATTGTATACTTCATCATCTGTAATAATAACGTTAAGACAATTCCTATAATAGTTTCAACAACTGGAGTCATACCCCAAACTAAATCGGTCTGGATATTTTTAATCTAAATAAATATATCTTTATTCAACTCCAATAAGCCGTCTTCGACTTGACGTATTGTCCGAAAATATTTAGCAATAAACCAATAGAAGAAGTCAGCATTAAAACAAAAAAAAAAATGCATATTAACCGGTCCATTTAGGAGCTACGATGTCACAAAGAGATTCAAGGGACTAATTTATCCATCTATTTATGTACGTCGGACACACGACACGGACAATGTGTCGGCACATTTAAAATCGCATCGGGACAGATAGTAATAATAATATTATACAGAATGCAGTTTAAAAAATGGTAAAAAAATTGTACATTTCAAGAAAAAGCCGACAAAAAGTTTCACCATCGGGGAGTATAGGATCATGTACTTAACCCATTGGAATGCGTATCCGGTACGATGTCTTTTGCGTCCTGTATAATTAGATGTATTGCCTTATCTTCAGTAAAATGCTCATTGTGATCTGTGTTAAACGTCTGTCAATACTGCCACCATGGCGTAAAACAAACGTTTTTGGACGGTCGCAATGACGGCATTAGTGACATAACGTGTTAACAGTGATGCCATCATTGATAACGGGATGCACAAGATCGGGCAAAGTGGAGGCGTAAGACCGGTAAAGTGGACCCTGGTCATGTACCGGGACAAGGCTAAGAAGAAGAAGAACAGGAATATATGGCACACGGACGTCTGTTCCTAAGGTAGGCAACGTAATGCCTGTGGGTAACAGACGCCTGTTTTAAACAAATATTTTTTAGAAATATATAAATAAATACATATAGTTAATTCGCCCAGACTCGAGGCGAGAATTGAACTCATGACCCCGGAGCGGAAGGCAGGGTTACTGCCCACTGCGTCAACGGGCCAGTCGAAATGGTATGATGGTTGTCATCAACCTACGTCCATAAGCAATAGCAAAATCACCATCCCGCCCGCCCCCCCCCCCCCCCTTGTCGTCAAAAATAAGCAAAGCACATTCCCTTCCGCCCCCTATACTGACTGCTTATATTATACTAGGACGGCCCCTTATATTATTTTATAAACTATAGTGGACTTCAGAATTGCAACTTTCATTGTGTTTTCATAAAAATATCAACAACGGTTTTAATTAGACCTAAAGTATCTAATTAAAAATAATGTGCCTTGTTCTTCTTCGCGGGCTGCATTTTCCGCACTTAATTATTGTAGGGTGACCATGCATGAAAGGGAGGGTTGGGGGGGGGGGGGGGGGGGGGGGGAGGGGGGGGGGGGGGAGATGCAATTGCTATTTCCAGGTCCAGATGAGGTGGTGTCCGGGGAGCGCAGACAGTCCAGCGGTCGCGGAGGTCGTGGTGGTCACCGTGGTCCCCCCTCAAGACCCCGACCAGACCATGCCAATAACGCGCCCCGTAGACGACGAACAAGGTTTGAAACACTTCCGTTTTTTTGCCATATATTGAAAATTTATTAGAAAAACTGTTTACAGGAACAGAGAGACGAATTTCTTAGCATTCCATGGATTCACCGTGTGGGTGACGGGTCCATCGCGTTGCAGAGGAAGGAACCCTAGCAGTGCCCGGGACTTGTGACCCAGGTGTAGGTTTAGGAGCGCGTCTTACCACGACCTGGTGATATATGGATGACCCATTCTAATACTGTTTTTTTTTTCAAATATACGACCTCCTCCTGGTTTTGCAAGGCACATAACAGTGGATCTCGATAAAGGCCACTGAAAGGTATTAATCGTAAGATTGAGAAATTGTGGGGGTTCCGAGAACAACGTCAGACGGTGGATGACCGACTGCTTTATGTCGCTCCACAGTCAAATACTCTGTAATTCAAGCGAACCCTGGTATAAGACCGGGATAACGCTAAGAAGAAGTACTGGGATAACATACATGTCTCTAGGCCAAGGTCTATTAGGCTCGAGCGTGTACATGTACCTTTATGTTACGTAACAGGCCTACAAACCCTGTAGCGCATGTCTACGCTTAGTGTAGAGACCTATTATGATTTTAGTATTGACGTAGCAATGGAGACGTTACACGTAACAGGCCTACAAACCTTGTAGCACTTGTCTACGCTTAGTGTAGAGACCTATTATGATTTTAGTATTGACATAGCAATGGAGACGTTACATGTAACAGACCTACAAACCTTGTAGCACTTGTCTACGCTTAGTGTAGAGACCTATTATGATTTTAGTATTGACGTAGCAATGGAGACGTTACACGTAACAGGCCTACAAACCCTGTAACGCATGTCTACGCTTAGTGTAGAGACCTATTATGATTTTATTATTGACGTAGCTATGTAGAGATTAGACGTAACAGGTCTACAAGCCTTGTAGCGCTTGTCTGCGCTCAGTGTAGAGACTTATAAAAATTATTGAAGATTTTCGGAGCCCTTTTGCAAATCCCATTTATTTGTATTCGGTTAAAATTAATACCATTTAATAATAATGAATAACATTTAAAATTTTGTAAAGTAGGAGTGACGAAAGTAAACAATCCATATGAATAAAAAAAAATATTTTTTAAGAGCCAAGTTATAGTAGAAAAAAACTTGGAAAAACGAGTGCATATCTTTTTAAACGGAACGTTTAGATTGCCTATTTGTTGGCTATGGTTCACCCATCTATTTCCCAAAGAAGTGCTGAACGCAGCAATTATTTTAAACCAGCCAAACAAAAATAATAGAATATATACTATAAACTAACGCTCCAGAGGAAGACCCTATGCTCGCTGGAAATATGATATTAAAAAAATCGCAGATCCAAAATGGCAACAGATGGCTCTAGATAGAGAAAAGTGGCAGTCTTTGGAGGAGGCCTTCATCTGAGAGGAGTTCATGCGCAAAATACTATTACATATGTTTTTAGCAAATTAGTATAAATATTTAACATGTAAGAAGTATTCTTTGTAAAGCAGGAAATGAAAGGTTTTTTTTTCATAAACAGGCAGGAATGACTTTGCAATAATTATTAAACTTAGAACATTTTTTTAAGCAAACTCGTTAATAGAGAGCTAAAAACAATTTAAAAACTTAAATTTGAAAATGACCCCAAGTTTATATTAAGTTATCGCTACTTTCCATGAAGCTGGAAATGTGTCAGAAACAGGGGAGAGAGTTAGACGTGGAACCGGGGAACTGGCAAGTTTCCAATAGAAAAGAAAGATTTAAACTCTCTGTTGTAAATTGAAATATTCCTCTTAAATCGCTTAGCCGGATTTGAATTCTCAAGGAGACGTGGTATTGAAAATTAATCTTGCAACTTGTCTAGGTGCCAGGGTTGTCAGTTTTCCGTAAAAAACCACCCTGATTAATTGGAAAGCGGGACATAAAATCTCACCATCAGATTTTGACACTTATCTTTCGGTTGATATTTAAATTATGAAGAAGAATAAGAATAATTTGTCTTGCAAGAATGTTACAGGTTATTTGTAAAACATTCAACGAAATTAATAGTATGCAAAAAGTAAAGTAAAAATATTCTCATAAAAATAAAATGAAGAATACACAATAATGAAAAATTACAATCACAATACACTTAAAGATTATAAACGGAAAAGAAAAAAACATCAGTTACAATGTTATCACGAGCTTTCCATATGTTTATCTATATATATAAATAAGATTTGAGTGTCTATTTGTAAAGATGAAGCTATTTTTTCTTCGACTATATATACGATACCTATAGCAAAAACGCAATTTATTTTTTTTTGTCTCTGCCCGTTTGTCCCGGTTGATCTCCGAAACGGTTTGGCCGATTTCGATGGAATTGCAACTGGCAGATAGCTGATATTGCAAGGCATAGGCTGCTTATGTTAAGGAAAAATAATTTAAGGTATCTGTAGAGAAACAAAAATTTAATAAAAGCGCTGAAATCAAGTGTTGCTATTTAAATATACTAGAGATTACTTAGTGGTGAAAATTGGCCACACATTGTTGTATTTGTCAATTAATATAATATACGGTTGTCATGTTTACGCTTTGACATCATCATCATATAAATGTGTGTGCGTGTTCTTTTATTTTAGAAATTTAATATATGTATTTATAATGCACACTTTATAAAAATATTAATATTCGCTCACCCTCCCCTATTGGTACTACAAATCTTGCCAAATTTCATACTCATCCGTCCGTGAAATTTACGAAAAATGTACCCAAAATTTTTCACTTCACGTATAAATATATGTCTAAATAACTATTTAAACTTGTTTCAATAGGTGTATTTATATCCCAAAACAGGCCGATTGTGATTGATGACTAGCGAGAGATAACGATATAGAACCTTTCTTTATTTCTTTTCGCTGGGAAATGCTTTTGTGCACTGCCCCGCTCGCATATGACCTCATAATCTAGGAACATTTGTGAACGGGAGTGTGGGACTCGCTAGCTCTGCTAGAATACCCACTAAAACACAGCGGGGCATTTTTACACCTGACTGATGGACCTTTTAGGAAATAAGTAACCATATTCTACATGGCTATCTACCACAGGCGTATTCATCAGATTAAAATAATGATAAGTTTAATTTAATTAAAAATTACATGAACTTATAGATTTAAATAGAAGAAACACACTTTTAATGTGTAGTTAAAGTGTATAAAGTTACTTGGTTTTGTATGCAATTTACTAGGCATATTTCACTTTATCTCATATAGTTAGTAGATTAAAATAATCTGTATCTATACTAATATATAAAGCGGAAGAGTTTGTATGTTTGTTTGAACGCGCTAATCTCAGAAACTACTGGTCCGATTTGAAAAAATCTTTCAGTTTTAAATAGCACATTCATCAAGGAAGGCTATATATCATCATGCTAAAATGGAATCTATTTTCTTTGCCTACTTTTATGCGGATGAAGTCGCGAGCGCAGCTAGTCAAGAGTATAATATCAATTGAAAATACATAAATATAAAGATGTAGATATATATTTTATCCTTCCTAGCGCTATCTCGGTCTAATACCAGGGACCGTTTAAATTGTAGAGGATGTGGCTGTGAGGCGAATAAGATGACTGCCGTATGACGTCATTCCCGGAACCCCCCCACAATCTCTACAATCTCACGACTAATGTGTTTGAATAAACGTCGTTTCTTTCTTTCTTTCATTCTTTTTAATATCACTCAGTGACATTAATCGGGACCCCCTGTTTTACCTGCCTTCCGAAACAGGGAGAAGGTACTTGACTCCGTGTTGGAATCGATCAGCATAAAGAGGCGGCAAATCACAGCGCCTGTATCAAGCTGCTACTCTTGAATAAAGTAGTGAAATTCGAATGGCCATTTTACGTAGAAAGTACTAAAAGTAAAACAACGGCATGGTTGTTATATTTTTTATAAATAACAAGGGAAAAACCGTCAGGCAGTTCAGAATGACATCTGACGCCCATTGAAAACTTCACTAAGAGAAGACACACAAATTAAAGGTAGCGCCATGCTTGTACTCTTTTTTGGCTGCATCTGACTTGATCCAGAGGGTTCCAGCATCTCTCTCTAACATAAGATCGGTGTTAAGTGGCGGCAATGCTGTCACGTCTAGTGATGGTATACGTTCAAGCAATCAAACAAATTCTTCAGCTTTATATATTAGTACAGATTTAGTGCTGTTAGACTTTTACCCGGGAATTTGAAATATTCTGTACTTTATCAGTTGACATATAAACGACATATACTGCTTAACGAAAAAGAAATAAATGGATCTTCATTGGATACCCAATCGCATCTTTACATGGCGACCCTGCCATGTCGCCACGTCGCTTACACACAATAATACAGTACAATTAAACCACTACCGTATTAATGAAACTTGTGTAATTTTCCTTTATAAGCTATAACCTTTGGCCGTGCAACATTAATACAGACAAAATAGTTAAATTCCTGGCACATCATTTAAAATACTTCCTTGCCGAATTTCATCTTTGCACCTCCCGAAGTTTTCGAAATTTCGTGTTACTTGACCTATCGTTATTCTATACATATATAGATATACTGTACTTACAGCAATAGAAGTCTAGTTTATTACGCAGCACCGAAACAGCTGGTCTGATTTTGATGTTACTTTCAGTATCAGACAGCTGTTGTTGTTCCAGATAACATATGCTAAATTAATTTCAAAATTTATATCTGGGTCCAGTACAAAAGCAATGAAACCCTGGAAATATTACAAAATAATTATATTTTTAAAGGGCGCATTGATAAATTCCTTAGAAGCCGGCAACACACTACCGGTAATAGTGGAGTGACAAATGCAAAGTGCACGGAATGCCTTAACTCTATTTGGCCTACAAATATCCGGGACGGACGTCATTCCGTTCTTCTGGGCACGGATGAGAAAGAACTGAGTAAGTTAACGGAATTCTGTAGGCTCAAGGATATCATAAAGTTTTGTTAACTTACACAGCGTTATAGATTAACTGAATTGAAATCCATAGCATACTTCTGATTAAAAACGACTGTGTCAGTATACGAGGATATAATCCGTATGAGAAGCTACTGTCTAACTTAAGTCTAACTTGGCTGGCCCGTTGGCGCAGTGGGCAGTGACCCTGCTTTCTGCTCCGGGGGTGCGACATCACAGATTTTTTTCAATATTATGCCTGTATTAAATAATAATAAATAAATATACTGTATACTGTACTATATGACGCACGGACGTCTGTTCCTAAGGTAGCCAACTTAATGTCTGTGTTATAGGTAACAGACGGCTGTTAAACACAAATATTTTTTTAGGAAATATATAAACATACATATAGATAATACACCTAGACTCGAGGTGGGAATCGAACCCACGACCCCGGAGGGGAAGGCAGGGTCACGGCCCACTGCGCCAACGGGCCAGTCAGTAAGTATTAAAAGTAATTAAAAGAAAACGTCCCTTTCAATTTTTTTTTTTGTCAAATTTGACGCTTAATCTAACCTAACCTAATCTAACCATTCTGTCTTTTAGAGACAATCTTATGTTACAGATTTTTTAACTGCTAACTAAAAGTTATCACTTGGTATAGTATAGTTCCTATTGATGCTCTAAATGACTAATATGACCTAAGATGACCTAAGCAAGCTTCAAAGTATCCCTAGCGTCTCTTAAAAAATTGTTTTATTTTTAATTCCAGATGAGGAACTGGATGACTGACATAACACCAACACAAATACTGCTTATTTTATTATTAGCAAACAAAAGGGATACATCTAATTTGGTTCGTTATCGGGCAATTATACTTCAAGGAATAGCGGTGAACAGAATGATAAAAACTAGACTGGTCCGTTGGCACAGTGGGCAGTGACTCTGCTTTCCTGAGTTCGATTCTCGCCTCGAATCTTATTGTATTATCTATATGTATGTATTTATATATAAAAATATTTGTGTACAATAAGTCAGGATTAGAAGTCCTTTTAATTATTAACCCGCAATGATTTGCTGCTGGATCATCTGCCCCTTTTTGAGACCAATTTTTCTATCCTAGGCTAATCCAATCTGAGCCCTTCCCGCAGAGGCGTCCAGGTCATCACGACACCTCTAAGTCCTTACATATTTCTATAAATAAATAGACACATGTAAAAAGGCTCGGGACATAAGACTTATATTATTAGAAATCGCCATATTCAATTTTAAGAGCCATTGAGTCATAATAATCATTTTTTACTACCGCACTATCGTAGATATTGCGAAATGGTAGCTCTTCAATTTGAACACTTTCTATTGGTGAAAAGTTGCAATTTTATGTTGTTACCGGATACACTACTACTATTTATTTAAAAGTTACGTCTTGCATGTTATAATATTACTTTTTTTTTAACAATTAGCAAAATAAATGGGTCACCGTGAAATTTCTATCGTGAGTCGTTTAAATTTCCCGTATAAATTTCTCTTAATGTCCGGCGTTTTTTAAGTGGTCTTTGGATTCCTTTTGGTGGCGCAATGGAAGATCGTGGTCAAGGAGCAGGCTGAGCACGAGAGGAAATGTGGGTTCTGTCTGTGTTTCTAAATTTCCATTTAACACTGTTCTAACCCAAACATGGTGAGCTGGTTGAACTCAACCCCTTTTATGTATGTAGGCACATATTAGGTATTCCCAGCCTCGCACATCTTTGTGGAATCTCTTGTCACCTCTGGTGTTTACGTACTAGACCGGGATAATGCTAGGAGAAAAGAAGAAAAGACCATACTCATTCCTGAAAGCCGGCAGCGCATCTGTAGTAGCCCAGTATCCTAGGGCGTTGGTAGACATTTAGGGAACACACTTGTCCATATAATTATAAACTCCGGCATTTGAAAATTTCATCACATTCAATGAGAACAAAACATTGGCATTTATTGATGGTTGTCAAGACTACACTTTGACACCAACTTGTAAAATGTATACATGTGTCTGTAAATCATTTGGCATTGGTATGCGTGAGGTTTTATTTTAATAAATTTATATATTTAGCATTCTCACTCCATCTATAAACTGTAATTGTACCAAATTTCATAATCCTGCGTACGCGCAACTTTCGTAAGACGGTACCGAAAGTTTTTGCTCCACGTATGAAGAATTAATATTATGTATATGCAATTTTCGAAGGTGCACAGACAGACTGAAGTTATTATTGCTAAAATCGACAGATTGCCATCTGACGTCATGCTCCGGACCCCCACGATCTCTACAACCTTACGACTAATATCACAAAGTGACAATAATGGGGTGTCACTGTTTTACGTGCCTTCCGAAACACGGCGGAGGTCGGATATCAAATATAAACCAATTAATGCTAGAATGGGTCACCCATCGGTCGCAGCAAGCGCTACTTAACCTAGCGATCGACTCAAATGTCGACAACTGATTAGGCCACGACCTCCTCGCCTTCCCTGTAATAATGGGAGTAAAACAAAAATAAATGGTTAAGCCGTTCGTATAAACACAGATTATTTTAGTTGACCTTATTAAAGTTTTAAGTTTTGTTAAACCTAACAAACACAACAAAGGAATTTGCAGGAATTTTCTACCTCATTCGACATCTATGTGGAACCAGCTGCCACCCCCAGTACTTCCAGGCTAGACGACGTAAAAGAGCAGACGTTTCTCAAAGTGTTAGTGTAATAATACTTGGACGTGGGTAGTCCTTTATGCTTTTTTTTATTTTGTTTATATAACCGATTTTTTTACTTATACGATTGCCCGTTTAGCCCTTGACAAAATTTAAACAATATTGTAACCAAGGACTATAAAAAAGCAACACGCCAATCCCTTCCTGATCCTTCACAGTATATATTTTTCCCAAGTATAGGTAAAACTACAATCACGAGTAAAAGTTCAAGAGAGTTGAAAATTTCATATAAAAGCTAAAGTTTGAATAACAATCTTAATGATGGAGATGCTTATGCATCGCGGTTATCCGCGCGCACTGAGGACAATGCACTTCGCGTAATCTTTTATAATTTTAATTAGATTATGTATTGATATTCCAATAACAACGGCCGCGGGAACAGGTCCGCTGTTTATATATTCAACTTGTATTAATAATAATACACTAATAATAGTCGGTAACAACAAAGGGCCGGGTCTAAACGTAAGAGCCGAGCTTTTTATTATTTATGTATGATTTTTTATATATCTATGCAATACGTACTATTTGATTTGAGTTGATTTATATATTATATTTATTCTCTTAGGATATTATCAATAAAGGTTATTTTTTAAATACTGGATGATAAACTTTTAAAATGATTTTAATATACTTATTAATTGCTTTTTCGTTATAAAAACTAGTTGTTTATATTTTCTATTTATAATTTTGCATAGATTCAAATAGTTCTCCGTAAATATATGTATTTAACAAAATGATGCCAAAAAATATGAAATACACGAAAATGGAATTGTTTGTGTTGATATTTTAATAATTTGTATGCTTTATCAATACTTCAACTGCCGCATCGCCGTCGTCGTCATCTCCATCGTCGCCGTCGCCGGCATCGTCGCCGGCATCGCCGCCGCCCGTCACTCGCGACAGTCTCTGCCCGGCACAAGCATCGGGGCCGCTAATCGAGTTTGTCGGCCGATGGTATCTGTGAGCGCGTTAATGGCCGCCCCGCCAGCACCAAACATCACCGAAACATGTTTAATTCATCGGGAAATCTCGCGCCGATCGGATGAGCTTTATGCTAATCGTTTTATGTCTTTATCGGACCCACTTGTCTTCGTAGATTACTTCTCCTCGCCTTAATCTAAACTTTCTACGCGACCTCACATATATATATCACTTACCCAGAACCCATTAAATATAAATAGATTTCTAACAGCGCATTTCTCGCAAACGAAGCTGCTTTTCCAGTTACGTTTGACCTAATATATTTACTAATTATATAAACTCGTATATTAAACCAAATACATACAAACGCGAAACCAGACTCGAGCAGGGAATCGAACCCACAACTTCGGTTAGATACTATCCAACTGCACGCAACGAGCCAGTGAAATAAATCAAACAAATATGAAAAAATTACACAAATTTGATAGTCGGGGTTGAACTGACCCAGTTTGGCCGGAAGCCACACTCACGGCGGCGCTACAAAGAATCCATTAGGAGCATAATAGCCATTGTTTTAGAATAAACGAAAAATAATCGCAGGATGCCGCCGTGATTTATGATGTTACAACATTTGCCTATCGCTGACGTGCGGGATGGACAATACTCGGTGCTTATGCCACCCCGACAGGCGTCCTAGGAGAGGTCCAAAATATCGCTATATTCGCTTACATTGTATTTTTTAGATTCAAATAAAATCCAATACACACAAGAATATGTGCTCGTTTAAATGAAAATCCTGAGATTATATAATATGACGTTAAATTATATAGACTGAAGAAAAATGCAACACACATTGAAATTCTGCAATTTTGAAACTAGGTACTATAGATATTATTATAAAAAATCTATAGATTTGGGTTTAAAAATAAAAATATGAACGTATTACTTTACAGCCCAATCACAAAACAGAGGGAAATTTAAAAAAATACTAGGCACGTAAAAACGCCAAATGTTCAGTCGCGTGTCGAGAAAATCCATTACGACGGAGATGTGTTTTCGCCCTTTATTTTTATGAAAAATTTAAATTTCAATTGAAGGCATTCTTCACGCGCCCCTCGGTTTGCGGGCGAAGGAAAATGGATAGACGCGGTAGCTTATTATTCATTGTTCTCGGTTTGAGAGCGTTGCCCGACGCGGCCGTGATTCGACTCATTTTTAAACGGGAGTGCCTCCTTAAAGAATAACATTGGAACAGACTTGGCAGCGAACAATGCCGCGAATTAATCTTAGCATTGAAGGCACGTGTCCGTAATGGGGGGAAACACGCGAGCTCTTCATAATCGCTGATAATTACACAACACTCATTAGCTGATGTCCGATATTCACGGAAAACGATTTGAAGACCGATTTCTCTATTTTCAGTATAAGTTTTAGTTTTACGTATTTGGTGTGTTTAAATTGTGACCCTAATAATTACTCATGATCGTTAAGTAGATATCTCTAAATAATTTTCAGTCAAAAATATATAACGAAGTTATAAAAATTATAACATATAAAAATAATAATTACAAGTATAGCTTATGTTGCACGGATTCTATTCAATTAAATAATATTTTAGCTTAAATTCGCATGCCTTTTTATGGTATTATAACTGTTATTATAATTGTAAAACCATCTTACTCTTACATACATTTTTAAATATTATTATAAAAATAAAAACATTTAAAATATATAAAAAATACATATCCGCCGGCAGCGGGGCAAGGATCCAAGCAACCGGTGGTTAGGGCTCCAGATTGAGAAACTTCCTCACAATAGTTGCCGTCTCAAGAAATACCGCCTTCTGTATCCGACTCGTGCATAACAAACCTCAGTTCAACGAATTACTTGATATAACGAATATTTTCTTGTTCCCCTCCGATTTGTTAAATCGAGGCTGTCCTATATCAACATAAACATTATGAACTACAGTCCCATCAAAATCTGTCCAGCCGTTTCTGCAATTAACAGATGGAACGGTAAATTTACATACGTAACCAAAAGGTGTAAAGCAAGAATGAAAGGCAGTCAAAAACAATGGCTGACATTATATTGTAACGACACGCAGTTAACGCGGGATGAATTTTAAATCGTTTTTATACGTGTTGCAAAAACAACCAATTTTGTGATTAATATTAAAGAAAAAAACATTTCATTTCTAGTATTCATATGTCCTGCTATTACTCGAAAAGAATAATTTAAATAAAATAAAAAGTACTCTAAAGAAAAAGTATAAACAGGGCTGTAAAAATGTACATTAATATAGCACATTTTAAAGTATTCTATCAACTATGCACACACAGGGATTGGCAACCTTTCGAGTCGGAAGAGCTAAAAATAACAATTTATAAAATTTAAAATTTTTCAAAGAGCTAATTAAATTATTCGTGCAACACTAAAATAGTTGCATAAATAAAGTTTTTGAAAAAAAAAAAAACTAATTTATATATAAGAAAGATACCTAGTTATGGATTTATAAGTAGCATTTTTTTTATAGCAAATTAGATAATATTATTAAACAATCCCATATTTTCGAATGGAACTAAAGAGCCACAGCTCCACAGTCAAAGAACCGCATGTGGCTCGCTAGCCACAGGTTGACAACCCTTAAACTAATTCATCAGGGATAATGCAGGATTCTAACGGTGAGAGAATTGTTCAAATCTGTCCAGTAGTTTCAGAGTCTATTCAATGCAAACAAACAATTAAATCTTACCTCTTTATAATAAAATAAGAATTTAAATGAAAATGAGATAAATATAAACTCAGGTGAGATTAAATTTGTTTAAAATTTTAGTTTAATTGAATACGTGACGCACGACCGCAGTACACCGTCTGAGATTAAACAATTAATAATTGCTTTCATTAATTAACCCTTGCTCTTTGTTTATTCAGAACATTATACGTACAACGGGTAACAGACTTTCCCGAGTCTCGACTTTTATGATTAACGTATGTGCTATTACAGGCATTTATAAACATATAATCAGGCGCAAATTTAACTTGATGATATTATTGAAAATCTAATTGGGTACCTTCCTAATTCATAGTCCTAATAATCTATCCTGACTGGTGAGATATTTAGAATACTTAAGAAAAGTACTTAGTATTCGATTCTCGTTATAATTATGTAATAAAAGTTGGTACTTAATGTTTGACCCAATGTCCTTAATGTGGGAAAGGCACGCCAAGATGAGGAGGCTTTCGGCGAGGAATGAAAGGTGAAGCGAAAAAAATGGAGCGAAGGTCCATATGCTCAACCACCGCAACGGAAGATCTTCGTGTCCGGGCTAGTTGGAGTCGCCCGAGGCGGCCGCGCCTCGCCGATAGTTGTTCGTTGGAAGGTCTATATATAGTGATCGTAAGTAGAAACTTCGCTTGCGTAAGTTAGTTCTTGTACTGCGGTCGTCGTAATCCGTACAGCGCCATCTAGTTTGCTTTGGTGTAACCTTTTCCACTCGACATCATTGCCAACTTGTTATGTAGCGGCCGCTACAATCCCAAATCTGTCCAGGTGTTTGAGAGCCTATTCACTGCAAAAAAGCAGTCAAATCTTTCCTCTTTATTCGCGGGCGCGGCAAAGCTCCCACAAGTCTAGCTAAAAAGCGGCACGGCCATACCATACTTTTCTCGAAGCAGTTCAGACCATTTTCGACACCCTATAACGTCGTTGCAGATTAAATTAGACGCCTGAATTTTCAGTAACCAAGCAGGCATTGTATAAACACGATAAATTTCTAACTTCATTCAATTTGACCCAGTACTTAAAGAAATATAACTATTCAAAGTTGCTTACTTTTATCACTCATTGACTGCCTGATTATCAAAATTCTAAGAAACTTCTAGCAGACATAGAAGTTTCAAATTTAGAATACAATTAGAGTTTACTTTATCGATCAAGGAAGAACTAAATAATTTTGTAATCCTATATAAATATATAAGATTACAAAGTTATATTTACAGTGAATTAATTAGTGTATCTGTAACGGAATGATAGAGAATAAATTAGACTATCTACAAAAAGAAATGAGACGCCATCAAAAACAAAACTTATAAATAAAACATGTCTCTCAACTCTTCTACCGTAAAAAGTTATGAGGTCCATGTAATGCCAAATCGGTTAATCTATTCAGTCTCTAATTAAGGGACTTCTATCTTCACCCACTCGACGCCGGCGACCCACTACGTGGTTTCAGCTTAACCACACCCACATCCCGGAAACCCTAGTAGAGGGTCGCCGGCGTCGAGTGGGTTAAGACAGAAGATCCCATAAGTAAGGACGGAATTAATTAACTGACTTGGCATTACATGGATCTCACAACTTTTCACGACAGAAAAGTTGAGAGACTTGTTTTTATTACAGTTTTTGTTATTGATGGCATAATATTAGTTTATACTAGCAGTTTGTAAAGATAACGACCGCTGCTTACTAAAATTAAATTTGCTTAAGGACTTTCATTAAACCGCACCGTTCGGTGCAGAATTTAATCAAAATTTAAACAAATGCACGGCTACAATTGCACAGAAAGTAGTTTAAACTTACCCGTTGTTATTTCGATGAAGTTAAATATGCAAAGTTCACGCGCTTTGCTGTAAGCTGTGAAATATTAAGGCTTTATTACTTGTATAGCTCCCTTGGGAGGTGAACCAAAAACTAGCGTGAGTTATAATTTAAAGTGAAGTCAACCGTACAACCACCGTCCATTTTATTACATAATTGCTAAAATCCGCAACATCATCCGCGTTTATTCGTTGACTCTGTTCTGTATTGAGGGTAATAATTTTTTCGCGTAATTATTGATTTTGAATTCGCGTTTTTGTTATATGTATCCATATTAATTTAGTCCCCAATTCATCACCCAAATGTCATAATATACTTTAATTAAGATCGTCCGCTGATCGAAATTCGTTCACAAATGTTGAGATAAGCGAATGCTCATTAAGAGTTTTATCAACAATATTAATTGTCTGTACAATTAAATCTATTGTTCTATTTGACAATTAATATAATACAGTCGGTACACTGCTTCGTTTGCGTCATTTTCGTTAAACGGTAAAGACTTTTTGCTTCACACATTGGTAAAAGCTGATCAAATCTGAAATCCTCTTAAATATTCACTGCGCTTATTTCTTTTTTATCATTACTGCACTTTTCAATTGTAGTTTATATTCTACAATTATCTTATTTAGCAATTGTTTTTAGTCGACGTTGTACTCCTATTTCTTTGTTCTGTGAATTTATTTTTTAAAGGTTTATATCTTGTCGACATTATTGGTTACACATTTGTTCTATGGAGTTTTGTAATGTTTTATTATTTCACATTTATATTCATATTTATTGTTCTGGTTTTATACACACTAACATATTTCACGATAAAATTAATACATGTTGAAACTTGTCCTTATAATATTTATATAATATTTTATAATTTGAATTGACTCTTTATTAAACACATCGTTGATTTAAATTTGTTTTATTTTAAAAACCTACCAGACTCTTTCCCACATATCTATACTTTTTAATGTAAAGCTGAAAAGTTTGTTTATTTGTTAACATGAACGGGCCTATCTCAGAACCTACTCTCTCTCTCTCTCTCCGCGTCGTAATCCCCATTATTGGGGGTCGTGACCCCTTCCACTTACAAAAGTTTCGTTTTCAGAACCTACTGGCCCGGTTTAAAAAATTCTTTCAGTGTTAGATAGCTCATTTATTATTCAAAAACTATTTTCTGTACCCCTAAGTGATACGAGTGGCCCACGCGTACGAAGTTACGGGATATAGCTTGTTATATTATTTTATGCAACAGTTGTATAAGAGGGCTTAAAAAGGGGCGAGTGACGTGAGTTGCGATGCGAGCCTTGGCGAAAAGCGCACAAGCTTTTTTTTGTCATAGTTTTACACTGTTGCATACAATACTTTTTCTATGACTAGACTACGTATTTGAAATATAACACAAAAAAAA